>CAMZMU010000099.1:4609530-4973996 GCA_947311845.1 Poa pratensis
TATGATCTACAAACTGCTGCCTTGCGTGCTGCTCAAAACATCGACGTAAGTCCTATTCCTCTTTACTTTCATGCAGTATCTCATCTAATATCCACCATCCCCAGTCCCCGAGATTCGAGGTAAATATTGACGCTCCGTCAGTTAAAATTGTTTGCTGAATCTCCACTTTCCATTTCATCCGACATATCCAATCCATTTTATCTCACTTTAGCATGCACCTCGGGTACGAGTTCCCGATCATGTCGAGGCATACCCCGCAACATTTTCCCATGATTTGACTCCGATCCCCCAGACTCTTGTCGAGGTATAGCCTTTCTAACCGAGCTATATTTTCTTTCCTTGCAGAATACTATGAACATCCGCACAGATATCTTTCATACGCTCTTGTTTGACCACAAGAAACTCCACGACGAGCAGAAGGCCGTCCTTGCAGAAAAGAACTCTTTGGAAGAAGCTACAACAAGAGAAAGCCGAAGTATTTCGTCTGGTAAGGGAGCTCAAGCGCATTGATGGGCTCCGGAATCAGAAACGGAGAAGCTGAAGGATGAGAAGGATAAGGACGTCGAGGCAAGAAGACTTCGGGAGATTTCTGCCAAAGACCACCAAGAAGCTCTCCAAGTAGCCGAGGTCCGCGCCAACTCGGCCACAGAGGCTTTGGAAGCTCTGCAGGCGCAGGTCAACCAGTTTCTCCCGACGCTGCAAACTATCAACCGCGAGATGGACGGTAAGTTTCTTGCCTCCCTTAGCTTTTCTTTGTCCTCCACACCATTGTTCTCTGCCGAACCATTTCTCACACTGATAACAGGCTACCCTACTATAGAGCATTTTACCTTACACCCAAGTTGCGGCCCGCAGCATCACTGGTCGGCACAGGGAGAGGCGAACGAACAGAACCCCGTTGGACCGTTGAGGACCATATCGTGGCCATCAAGTCTCGGATCCATCCATCCATTGAGGACCATTGGGTCGGAACTTCTCGATGCAGGTGTGTCTGCTTTCCGAGCCTTATGGCCTTTTGCTGATGCTCCCAAGACTACCGAGGGTCTTGCCTCCAAGCTTCGTGAAGCCGAACAAAGACTCCGAGAGTGGCGTTCATCTTCAGCTCGCGCTGGAGCTGATGCCGCTCTCAAATTCATCATGACTTGGTGCGAGAAGATCGACCTCGAGAAGATGAACACTCTTCGCCGAGGCTCGCCCTGGTCTTCGGACCCAATTCTCATCAAGCGCCGCGAAAAGATGGCTGCCTTCTTTGGATATGCCAACACAAAGAACTTGAGCGAAGGAGACACCTACTCCGATGCCGAAGATTACAGCCAGAAGACGAGAATACGAAACAAATCCGACGTCGAGGCGAGCAAGGTGACGACGGGGAAACCCGCGAAGCAGAAACCGATGCTTCTCCACAACCTAATGCCGAGGTTACTGCCGACGTTGCCAGCACTTCCCGGCTACCTCGGCTCCGGACGAAATCCCTGTTACATCGGCTGCGCCGACGTAATTCCTGATGCCTCGACCTGAACTTATGCTTGGCCAAAAAACTTCATTAAATCCCCGGTATGCCGGGACGCAGATGTAATCAAACTTAAGTAGTTCCTTTGCTACCTCTATTACTATTATGCTTATTCGAACCATGCTTTTCTAAGCTTTATGTCGAATCCTTTTGAATGATTGCTCGAGTTTACTTTCGTGTTTACTATATTTGGCATTCTTTGCTCTTGTCTGCCATTCTGGCGTTCGACAGTCGAGTCACAAGATTGTTGTTCATAGCATACAGTACTTGTAAATTCCGAGGTATGTTTCAAAGTCATCCGACATAAAAAGAAGTAAAAACAGGGGTTAGTAAACGACATATGCCGAACTGTGTTTTCGGACCGAGTCCCCGAGTTCATTTTCATGTTTCCCATGTTCTTTCATCTTTGCTCTTGACTGCCATGCTGGCGTTCGTCAGTCGAGTCACAAGATTAGTTACACAGCTGTAACAGCCCAAAGCTGAGACCCTAAAAACCTGTGTATTTTTTTTCCACTTTTTGTGCTCCATTGCATCATGGCATCCATATTGCATTTGCTAAACAACACTAACTTGGTTTGGCAACATTTGGAAAACAAATGTCCAACTTGTTCCAACAAATTTCACAACAATGTGAGACACTTAAACTTGCAAAACAAAAATACCTTGACTTCGTATATTTGTCGAGGAAGTTCCAAGTGCTCAAATTAATATTTTTTTGACTTGCTTCAAATTCTAAAAGAATATCAATTTGGAATTGTGCAAAATGCTCTATTTGAAAACTATGAACAATTGTTGTCAAAACATTTTAATTGGAGACACCAAAATTCATGGGCTTCTAAAGGTTAAGGGGAGCCTCCCCCAAATTTTTTATAATTTTTGGAATGAGTAAAGTGCCTCAAATAATTCAAATACAGCTGCTGGTTTTAAAAGGTTAAAAGAAAACCCCTGGAAAGGACCTGTCTGTGATGATTTAAAAAGTTACAGGGGGTTTTTTGGAAATCCTTCTTCTCCCTCCCTGTAGCGACCGAGACGAAACCGCACCGCACCGCGAGCTCGCCATGGCCGCGCCGCACCCGCACCTCGCCCGGGCCCCCTTCCTCCTCTGCCTGCACCGCACTGGAACAAGTCCACGAGGCCACACTGCTCCCATACCTCCCCTGCCTGCTCCCCGTTTCCTCTCCCCTCGATCCTCTCCATGGCCGCCGGCTAGCTCGAGCCCCCGTGCTCGTCGCCGCCGATTGGGGCCACCCCGGACAAATCCACGACCACCGAAGCTCCGCCTCGCCGTGCTGCTCATCCCGCCAAAGGAATCGCTCGGGGACGCCTTGAATCGCCGCCGCCGTCCGGTTCCTCTCCGACCACCGCAGCCGCCGCGCCGGACGTTTTCGTCGCCGTTGAGCCGCCCCTTGACCCGCCGACTGCACCAACGTACTCGGGGTGAGCTTCCCGTGCCAGTGCGCCTTTTCCCCTTTCCCCTCTCGCGCTGATTTGCGTGCTCGCCGTAGCCAGTCGCCGGCGTTCGACGCCGTTGTTTTTCCTCGCGTGCGTCCGGTCGTGAGAACGGCCTCGACGGCCAGGAGGCCGTATCGCTCGGGCCACTAACCGGCCTTGGGCCCGGTTTTAACCGGGCCACGAGCCGGAGGCCCCTGTCGCCCACACCGGCCTTTCAACCGGCCAAACCGGCCAGAGGGCCGGACCCCTCTGGTAGCAGGCCGGCCTGCCAGCCGGCCCAACCGGGCTGGAGGCCGGTTCCACTGTTTTTTCTTCCTGCTGTCGTTTTCTATTTCTCCCTCGTAGCGTGTGTTCCCGCTACTCTCTCCCGCACTTACGGACATCGATCCTCGATGATTCCTCCATGTTTCATCGCTCTCTCGCGAAGGCGAGTAATTAAAATATTAATCGTCGGAATTAAAATATTTAAAAGTAATTAATTAAAAGAGGAATTTATAAAATTCATAACTTCTCCTCCGGAGCTCAGAAAATTGTGTTTCTTATACCAAAATGTTCAGAAAAAGGCGAGCTACCCAAAATCATCATCATCATCATGCATACTTGCCACAATTAAATTGATTGCACCTCTAGTAGTAGTAAAATCATTAAGTGAAATATGGGGTTGCTTCCAAATAATTGCCTAATTATTTGGCTCTCCATTTAATTTTGCTAGATGAACTAAATGATGCTACCTTACATAAACTTGTCATGTCATCATGTGATTGTGCATTGCATGGTACACATGTGTGGTGATTGATTTGTTTTCCGTGTGTGCTTCGTTAGATCAAGCAGACGGGGTTCCACCTCAATACCCCGAAGAGCCGTACTACCAGCACCTTGACAAGGCAAGCGTAATCCCCCCTCTGAGCATATCTATCCTATTTTCCGCAATATTTTCTCCACTATAATATTGCATGCGGTTCCAAATGTCAATTTATTGGATTAGGTATCCTATAGTTGCATTAAGTTCCCTATGCCATACCTGTTTCCCTCCTATTAACCATAGGTTGTATTGTTGGCCGAGATACTTACTATGCTATGTTGATGCTTAGCCATGCTTAGTTAATTGCATAGCAGTACTATGGTTACTTCATGTTGGAAACAGGTGCGAAATGAAATGGTGGTGAGAGATTGTGGTGACGGATAATAAAATGCTTAAAGGTGGGGATGAGAGGCCACTGTGGTTGTGGTGTTTTGTCTCGTTCTCGCCGCCTAGGTGCGAGTTCTATACCTCTTGAACCAAGACTGAGCGTGCAACCATGCGTGAGGCCTATGCATTTGCAGGAACCCTCATAGACTAAATAACTCGAGCGGGGCTAGCCAGGGTCCTCTAGTTCGGGCTTCCATTTGCGCGTGCGTGAGTTGGTGGCTGAGAATGGTATGAGGATGGTGTGTTAGGAAAATGAGTGGCCACGGGACGGGTTGGAGGAGACACCAAACCTGTTCCGTCCTCACTGATGATCCTGGAAAGTCCTTAACGAGGGAGAAGTCGACACCGCTCCCACCCAGCCGGCTTTCCAAGGAAGAGAGCTAATGATCAGGTAATGGGCCGGACGGTACGCGTGGCAAACATTTGTACACCCCTGCAGGGTTAAATCTTTTCGAAAAGCCGTGTCCGCGGTTATGGACGAACTTGGGAAGTGAAGGTAAGATCATAGAATAACTTTAACGGAATGATTAAAAACTGGGTACTAGAGGTACCACTCACAATGCAAGGTGAGCTTCCTCGAGGGTGATTCGGGGAGGTGCCTTTGATGAACAGGTACAGTGGTTGATGTTGAGAAAGGTGATGAAAAAAGAGTACTTCTTACCTCTTTTGAAAATATCTGAATAGTCGATGCCTTGAGTTATGTTTTCATAAATAAAATCAGCTTTATGCAAAACAGCCATATAACTTGAAAGCCTCATCGAGCATATATTAGCTCTTAATCTTGCGAGTTCGTCGAACTCAACGTCGTTTGTTTTGTTTCAGAGGAGGACTTCACCGACCTCGAAGGTGGGTTCTTTGTGGACGTCGACGAGTAGTCTGGGGTTCCCAGGTGGCAGCTTGGGACATCCTGGAACAGCTGGCGCTGTGATGTTTATCTGTAGGCCTCTTAGGCCATATTTGGTTCTTGTTGTTTAGAACAACCTAATTTGCTTCCGCTTGATGTAATGTTGGGTCTGTGACCTCTGGTTGTCATTTGCTATCTTTCTCTATATAAGAGTTGAACTATATGATTTGTGTCGTAGAGTCTGTGATGTGCCAGTTGTTCCACAAGTCTTGATCTCTCTATTATGCATTGAGTTGTGCCTGTGTTAAGGCATCAATCGGGGTGTTGCGTTGTTGATGATTTCCGCAACGCCTGCCAAAGGTTTTGGCCGGGGATTGGTAAACCCGTAACCTCCGGTTGTATCGCTTAACCGGTGACACACAGCATCACTGTATAACAGTCGGGTCGGGGCGCCACAAGTTGGTATCAGAGCAGTACTGCCTGTAGGAAACCCTTCTACTGGTCGATGTTGAGTCTAGTGTTTGTGAAAATATTTTTAACCTAAAAATGAGTTGTGAAAACCATCTTAGGATTCTTTTTACTCCTTATCTGGTTACCCTCTAATCTCGGAGCAATCTTACCTCGATTTGAGTTTAAAGGTTTTACTTCTCACCTGTTACTTCAAAATTAGAAACGGGGTGGGTTCGACCTTTAGTGTTATGTGTCACGTTGCTCCCGCTGCGTTGCAATCCCAAATCAACTCAGATGTTTCTACCGAGTTAATCTTTTGATCCTTTCTTTGGGTTTTAACCCACGGACTTGAACATAAGGTCCCGGATTGTGTCAACTAGAGTGTGTTAAGTTGTGATTTCTTAACTCTCACTAGTAGCACATGATGCTGATCTTTGACCCAAGTTCTATCTTGTTGTTTTCCTTCTCGCAAAGTATTATCGTCCCTAGTCTGTGTACTTGTGAGACGCTAATGCTATTGTTCGACCATTCGGAGAAAGATACTAACCGTGTCATTGTCAAATCTCCAGAATGGCTCGAGGAGGTCGTGGAGGCCGTGGTGGTCGCGGTAACCACAATGATGATGAGGATGATCTGCCGCCACCACCCTCGATGGCTGAGTCTTGATGGCCATTGAGGAGAACCGTGGGCGCAATGAGCGCTTGCTGGCAGTTGGTGCAGCAGAATGCACGGAGGAACGAGTGCAACACTCTCACCGAGTTCCTGCGTTCCCAGCCACCCACCTTTGCTGATGCTAAGGAGCCACTGGAAGCTGATGATTGGCTTCGTGCTTTGGAGCGCAAGTTCTCCGCGCTTCATGTCCATTGGCGAGCAAGTCAACTTTGCCACCTATCTCTTGGTTGGTGCTGCTGGCTGTTGGTGGGAAAGCCATGTGGCTTTGTTTCCAGCCAACCATGTCTTCACTGGGAGATTTCCGCACTGCCTTCCGTGCGGAGTACATTCCCCAGCCATCATGGACTTGAAGAGGAGGGAGTTCCTGGATTTGCAACAGGGACGGATGGACCTCCGCACTTATGGTCGTGAGTTCAACCATCTCTCGTTACGCCCCAAGGGACGTGACCAATGATGCTGACAAGCAAGAGCTGTTCCGCAAGGGTCTGAATCCGCAGCTCCGCTATGAGCTATTGCCCTTCAGGTTCCAGACCTATCAGGAGCTGTTCAACCAGGCTTTCACTCTTGAGCAAGGAAGAAAGGAACTTGAAGCTTCCAAGAGGCCCGCACATGGGGACACCAGAGTTCCTCGGGTTCTGAGAGCAAGAAGCGCAGGGTGTTTGTTCCCTACAGCGCCGTACCTCGTGCTCCCTTCATGCCGAGGGCAGCAGGATATAGGCCACCTCCTCCGCGCCCCACTACTTCGACACTTGGGATAGGCGGAAGTGGGTACCGTCCTATGCTACCTGCTCCACCTGGAGTCACTTGCTACACCTGTGGCCAGGCTGGTCACTACTCCAGGGAGTGCCCCCAGAAGGCACCTCTCGCGATAACTCCTGCACGAGCCCCTGCCACTCCAACTGGCAAGGCTGGACCTATTGTGCGTGGTCGCCTGAACCACATCTCTGCTGAAGAAGCTGAAGAGACCCCGGCGTTCTTATGGGTGAGTTACGAATCAACGGCAATACAGCTACAGTTTTGTTTGACTCTGGAGCATCGCATTCATTCATATCCATAGCTTTGCAAAAGACCACAAATACCGTTCGAGAAAATGAGCGTCCTTGGTGATCTCTACTCCTGGTTCCAAATGGCAAACCGATGGGTTACTCCTGAGGTCCAGATTAATATAGGTTCCTTGTCTTTCCTTATGCCTTGGTAGCTCTGAAGTCCAAAGGCATTGATGTCATACTGGGCATGAACTGGCTAACCAAATACCAGGCTAATCTCGACTGTGCCGCCAAGACCATTACTGTGACCGCTCCTTCCGGTGACATTGTGAAGTATTGGCCTGCAACATCAATACCTCCGTCCGCCATCGTACCCCGCTCACCTGAGATTCTCCTTTGCTTTATGGAAGGCGAATCCCCTCCTGAAATCCAGGACATACACGTGGTGTGTGACTTCCCGGATGTGTTCCCGGAAGAGTTGCCTGGCATGCCTCCTGACCGAAGTGTGGAGTTTGTCATAGAGCTACTTCCCGGTACCGCTCCAATTTCCAAGAAGCCCTACCGTATGCCGGTGGAAGAGTTGGCTCTGTTGAAAGAGCAAATTGATCAGCTGTTAGCTAAGGAGTTCATCCAGCCTAGCAGTTCACCTGGGGTTGTCCGGTACTCTTTGTCAAGAAGAGGGATTCTACCGTGCCTCGTCTAGTCTCTGACTATCGACCGTTGAATGCGGTGACAATCAAGAACAAGTATCCTATTCCTCGCATCAATGATCTGTTGGATCAGTTAGCTGGTGCAACGGTATTCTCCAAGATGGATCTGAGGTCAGGCTACCATCAGATAAAAATCAGAAAGGAGGATATTCCAAAGACGGCATTTGTTACTCGTTATGGCTCATATGAGTATACCGTCATGTCCTTTGGTCTCACAAATGCCCCGCTACTTTCATGAGGCTCATGAACTCTCTTCATGGATTATCTTGACAAGTTTGTCGTCATTTACATTGATGACATCCTCATCTATTCCAAAACCAATGAAGAGCATGAGGAACATCTTCGTTTGGTTCTGACAAGACTTCGAGAACACCGCCTCTATGCCAAGTTCTCCAAGTGTGAGTTTTGGTTGGATAATCTTGTCTTCCTTGGTCATGTGATATCCGCAATGGTGTGGCTGTCATTCCTGACAAGATTCAGTCCATTCTGGATTGGAAAACTCCAATGTCAGTCAAGGACATTCGAGCTTTCTCGGATTGGCGGGTTACTACCGCCGATTCATCGAAGGTTTCTCCAAGATAGCCAAGGCCTGACTGACCTTCTCAAGAAGGATAAAAAGTTTGTATGGTCGGCCGAAGCTGAAGAGAGTTTCCAAACACTGAAAGCCAAGCTCACGTCCGCTCCTGTGCTTGTCCTGCCGGACACAAGCAAGGATTTCGTCGTCTTCTGTGACGCCTCTCTACAAGGTTTGGGCTGTGTGCTAATGCAAGATGGCCATGTGGTGGCATATGCTTCTCGCCAATTAAGCCGCATGAGCACAATACCCAACTCATGATCTAGAGCTTGCCGCGTGGTCTATGCTTTGAAGCAATGGAGACCATACCTGTTTGGTAACCGTTGCGAGATCTTCTCGGATCACAAGAGTCTGAAGTACCTCTTCACCCAGCCGGATTTAAATCTCAGGCAAAGGCGTTGGTTGGAGTTAATCACGGACTACAATGTGAGTCTGAACTATCAACCCGGCAAAGCAAACGTCGTGGCTGACGCGCTAAGTCGGAAGTCCTATTGCAACAATCTGATGATTGAGAGGCCCAACCTGCCCTCTATGAAGAGTTTGCCCGTTTGAACCTGGAAATTGTTCCTTCCGGCTACCTTGCAAATCTGGAGATCAAATCTACTCTTGTGGACCAGATTAAGGATGCTCAAAGCGTGACAAGGGTATTCTGAAAATCAAGGAGAACATTGCTAGCGGGAAGGCCAAATGTTTTTCTGTCAATGAATCTGGAGTTGTTTATTTTGGTGACCGCTTGGTGTGCCAAAGAAACGAAAATTGAGGGAGTTGATCCTCCAAGAAGCTCATGAATCTCCTCTCTCTATTCATCCCGGTAGTACCAAAATGTACCAAGACCTTCGACCACAATTCTGGTGGACTCGTATGAAACGAGAATTGCCAAGTATGTTGCTGAATGCGACACCTGTCGACGGGTAAAGGCTGAACATCAAAGGCCTGCCGGCACTCTTCACCCTATTGCTATTCCCGAGTGGAAATGGGATGAAATTGGTATGGACTTCATTACTGGTCTGCCGAAGTCTCCAAAGGGACATGATGCCATCTGGGTCATCATTGATCGACTATCAAAAGTGGCTCACTTCCTCCCAGTTCGTGTTGACATTACAGCTGCCAAGTTGGCAGACCTGTATACCTCTCGTATCGTCGTCCTTCACGGCATTCCCAAGAAGATAATTTCTGATCGTGGAAGCCTATTCACCTCCAAGTTTTGGACTAGTTTCCAAACTGCTATGGGAACTCGTCTCAACTTCAGCACCGCTTTCCATCCCCAAACTGATGGTCAGACCGAGAGAGTGAACCAAGTTTTGGAAGACATGCTTAGGGCATGTGTAATCTCTTTCGGTAAGGATTGGGAAAAGTATCTCCCTTTCGCGGAATTCTCCTACAACAATAGCTATCAAGCTAGTCTGGGCATGGCTCCATTTGAGGTTCTCTATGGAAGAAAATGCCGCACTCCTCTAAATTGGTCCGAACCGGAGAGAGAGCACTCTTTGGTCCGATATTATCAATGAAGCTGAGGAGAAGGTTAGAATCATACGAGAAAATCTGAAGATTGCTCAGTCTAGGCAGAAAAGTACTATGATAAGCATCATCAAGAGGTTCACTATGAAATTGGTGATAAAGCTTATCTCCGCGTCTCTCCCCTCGTGGCGTTCGCCGCTTCGGAATCAAAGGGAAATTGGCGCCTCGCTATGTTGGCCCCTTCACCGTTCTGGCCAAGCGAGGAGATCTTTCTTATAAGTTGGAGTTACCGGTCATCTTTCCCAATGTGCATGATGTGTTCCATGTATCTCAACTTCGCCGGTGTTTCAAAGATCCTATCCATGGGGTCAATCATGAAGAACTAGATCTCCAGGAAGATCTTACGTATCGCGAGCATCCTATCCGTGTCTTGGATGAAGCTGAAAGAAAGACTCGTAACAAGACTACCAAGTTTCTCAAGATTCAGTGGTCGCACCATTCCGAGGAAGAAGCAACTTGGGAACGAGAGGCTAGTCTTCGCGAGGAGTATCCCGACTTCTTTTCGCAACCCTAGAATCTCGGGACGAGATTCCTGTAAGGAGGGTAGAGTTGTAACAGCCCAAAGCTGAGACCCTAAAAACCTGTGTATTTTTTTTTCCACTTTTTGTGCTCCATTGCATCATGGCATCCATATTGCATTTGCTAAACAACACTAACTTGGTTTGGCAACATTTGGAAAACAAAATGTCCAACTTGTTCCAACAAATTTCACAACAATGTGAGACACTTAAACTTGCAAAACAAAAATACCTTGACTTCGTATATTTGTCGAGGAAGTTCCAAGTGCTCAAATTAATATTTTTTTGACTTGCTTCAAATTCTAAAAGAATATCAATTTGGAATTTGTGCAAAATGCTCTATTTGAAAACTATGAACAATTGTTGTCAAAAACATTTTAATTGGAGACACCAAAATTCATGGGGCTTCTAAAGGTTAAGGGGAGCCTCCCCAAATTTTTGTTATAATTTTTGGAATGAGTAAAGTGCCTCAAATAATTCAAATACAGCTGCTGGTTTTAAAAGGTTAAAAGAAAACCCCTGGAAAGGACCTGTCTGTGATGATTTAAAAAGTTACAGGGGGGTTTTTGGAAATCCTTCTTCTCCCTCCCTGTAGCGACCGAGACGAAACCGCACCGCACCGCGAGCTCGCCATGGCCGCGCCGCACCCGCACCTCGCCCGGGCCCCCTTCCTCCTCTGCCTGCACCGCACTGGAACAAGGTCCACGAGGCCACACTGCTCCCATACCTCCCCTGCCTGCTCCCCGTTTCCTCTCCCCCTCGATCCTCTCCATGGCCGCCGGCTAGCTCGAGCCCCCGTGCTCGTCGCCGCCGATTGGGGCCACCCCGGACAAATCCACGACCACCGAAAGCTCCGCCTCGCCGTGCTGCTCATCCCCGCCAAAGGAATCGCTCGGGGACGCCTTGAATCGCCGCCGCCGTCCGGTTCCTCTCCGACCACCGCAGCCGCCGCGCCGGACGTTTTCGTCGCCGTTGAGCCGCCCCTTGACCCGCCGACTGCACCAACGTACTCGGGGTGAGCTTCCCGTGCCAGTGCGCCTTTTCCCCTTTCCCCTCTCGCGCTGATTTGCGTGCTCGCCGTAGCCAGTCGCCGGCGTTCGACGCCGTTGTTTTTCTCGCGTGCGTCCGGTCGTGAGAACGGCCTCGACCGGCCAGGAGGCCGTATCGCTCGGGCCACTAACCGGCCTTGGGCCCGGTTTTAACCGGGCCACGAGCCGGAGGCCCCTGTCGCCCACCCGGCCTTTCAACCGGCCAAACCGGCCAGAGGGCCGGACCCCTCTGGTAGCAGGCCGGCCTGCCAGCCGGCCCAACCGGGCTGGAGGCCGGTTCCACTGTTTTTTCTTCCTGCTGTCGTTTTCTATTTCTCCCTCGTAGCGTGTGTTCCCCGCTACTCTCTCCCGCACTTACGGACATCGATCCTCGATGATTCCTCCATGTTTCATCGCTCTCTCGCGAAGGCGAGTAATTAAAATATTAATCGTCGGAATTAAAATATTTAAAAGTAATTAATTAAAAGAGGAATTTATAAAATTCATAACTTCTCCTCCGGAGCTCAGAAAATTGTGTTTCTTATACCAAAATGTTCAGAAAAAGGCGAGCTACCCAAAATCATCATCATCATCATGCATACTTGCCACAATTAAATTGATTGCACCTCTAGTAGTAGTAAAATCATTAAGTGAAATATGGGGTTGCTTCCAAATAATTGCCTAATTATTTGGCTCTCCATTTAATTTTGCTAGATGAACTAAATGATGCTACCTTACATAAACTTGTCATGTCATCATGTGATTGTGCATTGCATGGTACACATGTGTGGTGATTGATTTGTTTTTCCCGTGTGTGCTTCGTTAGATCAAGCAGACGGGGTTCCACCTCAATACCCCGAAGAGCCGTACTACCAGCACCTTGACCAAGGCAAGCGTAATTCCCCCCTCTGAGCATATCTATCCTATTTTCCGCAAGTATTTTCTCCACTATAATATTGCATGCGGTTCCAAATGTCAATTTTACTTGGAGTAGGGTATCCTATAGTTGCATTAAGTTCCCTATGCTATACACCTGTTTCCCTCCTATTTAACCATAGGATTGTATTGTTGGCCGAGATAATTACTATGCTATGTTGATGCTTAGCCATGCTTAGTTAAGTGCATAGCAGTACTATGGTTACTTCATGTTGGTAACAGGTGCTGAAATGAGAATGGTGGTGGAGAGATTGTGGTGACGGATAATAAAATGCTTAAAGGTGGGGATGAGAGGCCACTGTGGTTGTGGTGTTTTGTCTCGTTCTCGCCGCCTAGGTGCGAGTTCTACACCTCTTGAACCAAGACTGAGCGTGCAACCATGCGTGAGGCCTATGCATTTGCAGGAACCCTCATAGACTAAATAACTCGAGCGGGGCTAGCCAGGGTCCTCTAGTTCGGGCTTCCATTTGCGCGTGCGTGAGTTGGTGGCTGAGAATGGTATGAGGATGGTTGTGTTAGGAAAATGAGTGGCCACGGGACAGGGGGTTGGAGGAGACACCAAACCTGTTCCGTCCTCACTGATGATCCTGGAAAGTCCTTAACGAGGGAGAAGTCGACACCGCTCCCACCCAGCCGGCTTTCCAAGGAAGAGAGCTAATGATCAGGTAATGGGCCGGACGGTACGCGTGGCAAACATTTGTACACCCCTGCAGGGTTAAATCTTTTCGAAAAGCCGTGTCCGCGGTTATGGACGAACTTGGGAAGTGAAGGTAAGATCATAGAATAACTTTAACGGAATGATTAAAAACTGGGTACTAGAGGTACCACTCACAACTGCAAGGTGAGCTTCCTCGAGGGTGATTCGGGGAGGTGCCTTTGATGAACAGGTACAGTGGTTGATGTTGAGAAAGGTGATGAAATAAAAGAGTACTTCTTACCTCTTTTGAAAATATTCTGAATAGTCGATGCCTTGAGTTATGTTTTTCATAAATAAAATCAGCTTTATGCAAAACAGCCATATAACCTTGAAAGCCTCATCGAGCATATATTAGCTCTTAATCTTGCGAGTTCATCGAACTCAACGTCGTTTGTTTTGTTTCAGAGGAGGACTTCACCGATCTCGAAGGTGGGTTCTTTGTGGACGTCGACGAGTAGTCTGGGGTTCCCAGGTGGCAGCTTGGGACATCCTGGAACAGCTGGCGCTGTGATGTTTATCTGTAGGCCTCTTAGGCCATATTTTTGGTTCTTGTTGTTTAGAACAACCTACTTTGCTTCCGCTTGATGTAATGTTGGGTCTGTGACCTCTGGTTGTCATTTGCTATCTTTCTCTGTATAAGAGTTGAACTATATGATTTGTGTCGTAGAGTCTGTGATGTGCCAGTTGTTCCACAAGTCTTGATCTTACTATTATGCTTTGATAGTTGTGCCTGTGTTAAGGCATCAATCGGGGTGTTGCGTTGTCTGGAGTGAGGTGTACCCAGCAACGCCTGCCAAAGGTTTTGGCCGGGGATTGGTAAACCCGTAACCTCCGGTTGTATCGCTTAACCGGTGACACACAGCATCACTGTATAGCAGTCGGGTCGGGGCGCCACAACAGCATACAGTACTTGAAGTTTGAGACGAGGTTCAAAATAGTTCGGCATACGAACGAAGAAAAGTACAAACAAAAAGAAACATGCAATCATAAGAGCGAGGCAGTCCCCGAGCTCACTCTCGAGGTGCCGAAGTTTTTATTAAAGATCAGCCGAGGTACATACATTACTTCCTTCAACAGTAGAAGGGTCGGAGTAGAGCTACATTCCATGGACGCTGAAGCTCCGCATCGGGTCTATCCAGCCCATCTCCCCTTGGCTCCTGTGCATCTATAAGATAGTACGAATCATTGTGCAAAGCTCGGCTCACAATGTATGGTCCCTCCCATGGAGGTGACAACTTGTGCCGACCTTTGCTGCGCTGAACAAGCCTCAGCACTAGATCTCCTTCATTAAACTTTCGGGGTTTTACATGCCGGCTTTGATAGCGTCGGAGACCCTGCTGATATATTGCTGACCGAGATAAGGCCAATTCTCTTGCTTCCTCGAGCAGATCTACTGCATCTTCCCGAGCTTCTTTAGCCTCGGCTTCTGTGTACATTGCCACTCTGGGCGCATCATATTCAATGTCGGTTGGCAGCATTGCCTCGGCCCCATAGACCATGAAAAATGGCGTATAGCCAGTTGATCTGTTCGGTGTGGTCCTTAGACCCCACAGAACTGCTGGTATCTCATCGATCCAACACCCCGGTGTTTTCAACAGTGGTTCTACCAACCGAGCTTTGATTCCGGCCAATACCAATGCATTTGACCTCTCTACTTGCCCATTAGCCTGTGGGTGAGCCACCGAGGCTACATCAAGTCGAATTCCCTTACTCATGCAGAACCGAGCAAACTCTCCGACAGCAAAGTTCGTGCCGTTGTCTGTAATGATACTATGAGGATATCCATATCTCAGGATTATTTCCTTCAAAAAGGTCACGCCGTATGACCATCCACTTTTCGGATTGGCTTCACCTCGATCCACTTAGTGAATTTGTCCACCATCACCAGTATGTGAGTCATATTGCCTCGGGCTGGCTTGAATTCTCCCACCATGTCCAGACACCAAACTGCAAAGGGCCACGTGATAGGAATGGTCTTGAGCGCCGAAGCTGGCATGTGCTGCTGCTTGGCGAACCTTTGGCACCCTTCACATTTCCGAACTATATCTTCTGCATCGGCATTGGCGGTGGGCCAATAGAACCCGTGCCGGAACACCTTGGCCACCAGAGCTCTTGTGCTGCAATGATGTCCACATTCTCCTTGGTGGATTTCTAAAAGCATCTCCTTGCCTTCAGCTGGTTCGACACACCTCTGCAACACCTCGGTCACACTTCTCTTGTATAGCTCCTTGTTGATGATGGTGTATCCCTTAGCTCTCCTCTGGATTCTCCTTGCCTCGGTTGTATCACTTGGCAAACTTCCATCGGCTATGAAGTTCATGATCTGCTCCGCCCATTCCGGCACTGGATGCAGAGGAAAAAGCCTCTCATCTATCTCCATTGGTTCGGTCGCCATGATCTCCTTCATGATTTCCTCCACCATTGCTCGGCCAGTCCCCGAGTGTTGGTGCGAAGTCCCCGGGTCAGACCCGAAGTTCCCATCATCTATCTCCATAGGAAAAGCTCCATCAGTCCTCGGATACTGCGAAGCAGTCCCCGAGTCCGGCCAAACGCATCCGACGTCTACCTCCATAGGAATAGGCTCAGACTCCGAACTTGGCGGTAAGAAAATTGACTCGGAGTCAGGCGAGGGCTTGATTGAAGGAGTTCTCAAATGGTTCAGCGCTATCCCCGGTGGCACCGGTTCTTTGGATGAACCGAGCTTGGACAATACGTCGGCGGCTTCATTCTCCCCCGAGGTATGTGCTTGTACTCACATCCTTCGAAGAACCCAGACACCTTTTGCACATGAAACCGATACAACTCCATGTTCGCATCCAATGCATCCCAAGTGCCGGTGGATTGATGCACCACCAAAGCTGAATCGCCGAAGCATTCTATACGCCGGACACCTATCTCCTTTGCCACCTTGAGCCCATGGATCAGGGCCTCATACTCCGCCACGTTGTTCGACGCCGAGAAATGGATTTGCAGCACATACTTCAACTGGTCTTGCTTCGGCGAGGTTAGGACTACGCCGGCACCTAATCCGACCTTGGTCTTGGACCCATCAAAGTGCATCTTCCAATAATTATAGTCCGGCAAGGGCGGCTCATATTGCATCTCGGCCCAATCGCATAAAAAGTCCGGCAGCGCCTGCGACTTGATTGCATCTCGCCTTTCATAATGCGGAGTGTATGGAGATACCTCGATCGCCCATTTGGCAACTCGCCCAGTTGCGTCCTTGCATCCGATGATCTCCGAGATTGGAGCATCACATACCACCGTCATGGGATGCTCTTGGAAGTAATGCTTCAGTTTCTTAACCGCCAGGTATACTCCGTACGTCATCTTCTGGTAGTGGGGGTAGTTTTGCTTCGACGTGGATATCACCTCGCTCAGGTAGTAGATTGGTCTCTGCACCGATTTGCCTCCTTCGTCTCGCTCCACCACCACTGCAACACTTACGACCCGGTTTGTAGCCGCAATGTATATCAACATCGGTTCATTCTGCAAAGGGGATGCCAACACCGGAGCAGTGGACAACATCTTCTTCAGCTCATTGAACGCCGCGTCCGCCTGCGGGGTCCAAGTGAAACTGGTACTTTTCTTCATAAGTTGATACAATGGTAAGGCTTTTTCTCCTAGCCGACTTACAAACCGACTTAAAGATGCAAGGCATCCCGTGAACTTCTGCACATCTTTTAAACAGTTCGGCAACTTCATTCTTTCGATAGCTCGGATCTTAGCCGGGTTAACTTCTATACCTCGGCTCGATACGAGGAAACCGAGCAATTTTCCAGCCGGGACACCAAAGGTGCACTTGTCCGGGTTAAGTTTCAACCGATACTTTCTTAAATTTGCAAATGTCTCTTCGAGGTCTTCGATGAGAGTATGCTTCTTTTTAGTTTTGATAACAATGTCATCGACATACACTTGCACATTCTTGCCCATTTGAGAATGTAAGCACTTCTGCATACACCTTTGATAAGTTGCCCCGGCATTTCTCAAACCGAAACACATGACACGATAGCAATACGCCCCGTACGGGGTAATAAAGGCAGTCTTTATTTGATCATCAGTGTTCAGTGGGATCTGGTGAAAACCAGAATATGCATCAATAAAAGACAACAGCTCACATCCAGCCGTAGAATCGATCACTTGATCAATCCGAGGTAAAGGAAAGGGATCCTTCGGGCACGCCTTGTTCAGGTTGGTGAAGTCAATGCACATGCGCCACACCTTGACTACCGCCGGTTCGTCCTTCTTTTTCTCCACGAGGACTGGATTAGATATCCAGTCCGGATGCAGCACTTCCATGATGAAGCCTGCAGCCAGTAACTTCGCCAGTTCTTCGAGTACCACCTTTCTTCGGTCATCTGAGAGCCGCCGCGTCGGTTGACGCACTGGTTTCACCTCTGGCCGAACAAACAAAGAGTGCTCTGCCAACTCCCTCGGAACACCTGGCAGGTCTTTAGCCGACCATGCAAAAATGTCCCGATTCTCACGGAGGAAGTGACAGAGCGCGCTTTCCTATTTCTCGTCCATGCCAGTACCAATGATGGCGAAACGCTCCGGGTTCTCCGAGTCCAGCGGGATTTTCTTGGTCTCCTTGGGCACCTCGAATGAAGCGCTCATGTCCGGAGTAATTAGTCCGGACATGCCGAGCTGAGTAGACTGCGCCATTGCCACCACCTTCTGAAGTTGCTTCTTCTCCGCCGCGATCACCAAGGACTCGGCTAAACTAGATCCCGCCGAGGCACATTGCATAGCCTTCTTGTAGTCACCAGAAATGGTTATTATTCCCTTGGGCCCCGGCATTTTCATCTTTAGGTAAGCCACATGAGTGGAGATCATGAACTTGGCCAAGGCTGGCCTTCCCAGCAAGGCATGGTAAGGGCTCTGCAAGTCCACAACCTCGAACTCAAGACTTTCAACTCGGCTGTTATCTCGGGTACCAAAACCCACGTCGACCCAAATCTTTCCCATAGGTGCACAAGAGACCCCGGGCACAATACCGTGAAATGTACAGCTGCTAGGCTGCAACTGGTTCGGTGAGTATCCCAGCTTGACCATTGTGTCTCGGTACATGATATTTATGGCACTCCCATTGTCCACCAAGACTCGGGTGAATCTCACATTGTTGGTCGGCCCACAAAACGTCGGATCCACCACCAGTGCATAGTTTCCAGGGCTCGGCATGATCCGAGGTGTATCTTGCCTGCTCCAAGTGATCTCTTGCTCGGACCAGTTCATGTATTTCACCACCGCCGGAGATACTGCATTCACCTCCTTGGCACGCCTCAGCATACTCTTCTTATCAGTTGACTCAGTCACAAACACCACGTAGCTCTGATGTACTTCCCTATAATCATTACCGGGGTTCTCATACCTCTGATTCTCAAAGGACCACGTTTGGCTTTGGCCGGCACCACCGTTGTTGTTGTTGCCCTGGGCACTCACTGCATTCACCGGTTTCGCCTGCACCGTCTTCTGGTTTTGGGCCGCATGCACCGGGGTTGAATTTGCTCCGGTTAAGCTCTGATTCTGCGCCGCTATGGTCGGCTTATGCTGCTGCTGCGTGTTCGGATATTGAGGTCTACGCCATTGGTTCGGTGGCCCACTCCGGTTTGCCCCAGCTTTCGCCCCTTCTGCAGCGGTTCGGTGATGAAAACTACACTGCAGAGTGGTATGGTTGGGTGTTCTGCCATTCCTGCCATGATAGATACATGGTCCATTCACCAATGACTCGTAAGTCACAGGTGGTCCGGCCTCCTGCCACTGCTTCGCACCACCTCCCTGATTCTGGTTCTGGTTCGGAGTCCACGCCTGACCCTCAGTCTTCGGTTTCTGGGCGCCTCCAGGTCCGGACTGACTTGGGTTTACAGCATTGACTTGGAAATCTGGTTCTCTCCTCTTCTGCCCGAACTCTTGACGGTTATCAAACCTCGGTCCGTTGTTGCGGTTGTTCATCGGATTCCTCCTGTTCCGGGCATTCCCATCCAGCA
Source organism: Poa pratensis (assembly GCA_947311845.1). NCBI lineage: Eukaryota > Viridiplantae > Streptophyta > Magnoliopsida > Poales > Poaceae > Poa > Poa pratensis. The sequence goes on from CAMZMU010000099.1 coordinate 4,628,602, forward strand.
GAGGCTGCATCGGATCGCCAAGGGCATAGGAATCAGCTATCCGAATCGTCTCGGCCAGAGTCTTTGGCATATCTCTCTGGAGCCTCTGCCACAACATGCTACCATACCGACATCCATCAGCAAACCACGCTATAGCCTGTGCTTCGATAACTCCCTCACAGGAGTTCCGAACATTGCTCCACCGAGTCAAGAATTCTCGGTCAGTCTCATTGTCCTCCTGCTTGCACGCCTGCAAAAGCTGAGGTCGGTTTGGCCTCCTGTAAGTGCTGGCGAAGTTGCTATTGAATGCCTCCTCTAAATCCAGCCAGCAATCGATGCTATTCTCCGGCAGATTGTTCAGCCAGATCCGAGCAGGACCTTCCAACATGTGCGGGAGATACCGGACCGCCCATCGGCGATTGCCCCCCGCAATGTATACTGCTGAAACATAATCAGCTAGCCAATCTTGCGGCTTGGTGCTCCCATTGTACGGCCTGGTACTCCGACCCAACTGAAACTGAGACACTGGTGGAGGTGGTTCCTTCATGATCCGAGGTCCAAAACACGCCGGACCAGGAGGGCCTTCCTCCTCCAACTTCTCGGACATGTAAATCCGATCTAGCTTGTAGCGCGCATCACCTGTAGGCAACGTCCGAGCTCCGATACGCTCTCCCAATGCACCATCCACTCTATAGAATCCAGCCCGCTCCATGGCTGAATTTCCATCATCATATCGGTCGCCACCTCGACCGACGTTCTTCGGCTGCGGAACATACTCCGGCTCTTGCTGATACTGCTCCTGCGGCCGGGGTTGCTGCTGATGCCTCGGGGGCTGAGGTGGTTTACCTCGGCCAGCCGACGCTGCTTGCCCACCGTTCTGATTTCCCTGAGCTGAACGGCCTTAGCTCGGCTTGCATCACCTGGGCCGGGGTCTCCATTGGCTCGGCTAGCGTTGCCGACCTTTTGCTTCCCAGCTAACACCGGATCGTACACTTGCAGCTGCATCTCCTTGTTCCGACCTGAAGTGACACTCCGGGCACGATCGGCTCCTCCGACGTGTGGAGACGAGGCTTGCCCCTTGGACCCCTGGCTAACTGGCCTAATCGAATGGACCGCCTGCGAACCGCCAAGCCCGGCCTTGCGGAGGGCTTCATTTTGCTTGCTGGCCACATGCACTAACTCATTGAGCCGCTTCTGCTGCTCACGCCATGCATCTCCGGTCAACTCCGATAGCCCGGCCCTTACTGCTTCGGCTGCTCTAAGGTTCTTAGCTGGTGAACTATACACCGGCCTACCAGTAGCCGACCTGCTACTTGTTGCCTTACTCGAGCCCGAGACTGCAGCCCTAGCCATCTCCCATAGAGGTCCTTGCCTCGGTTGAGCAGAGCAGCTTTCTTACGCCGCACAACCGGAGTAAAACCATCCTCTATACCATGTGCAGCATTGTACTCCTTCTGCTCCATATCGAACTGCTGCTTAGCCTCGGCCAGCAACCGAGCTTCTCTCAGCACCCTCTGGCGCTCTGCCTCTAACCCGGCCACCGTATGCTCCACACTTGCCTCTACTGCGAGTGGCCGAGCTAACCTATCAACGATAGCTTCTAAGGGAACTTCTTCCCTTGGCATGCCCAACTGCTCATTCTGACTAGGTTTCTCGTACGGAAACTTCGCCGTCCGACCTGATTTCTCAGGCAGCGCGGTTGGCGTCGCCTCCACCTCGGCTAGCGCGACCTTGCCAGCATCTGCCTTGCTAGCTGCAGGCTGGTACCAGCCATCATCACCTCCACACACCTCGGAGGGCGAGTGACACGCCGACCCAAAGCCGCCAGGAGAGGAGTTTCGTCGTCCACGAGCACCTGCTCCGGGTACTCGCGAACCACCTCGACAGCAACGTATGTGGGGAAGCTGCCGAGCATCATGAGGAAGCCATCGGTGGGGAAAGGCTTGCCGGCGAAGCACCCCGCATTGTCGCTCACAAAGGCGAACTCGCCGATCTTGGTAACAAGGCCAGAAAGAACACACCAGAGGAGCCCGTCCGGATGGAAACTCCACCCAACGCCTCAATCTGCCCCACGGTGGGCGCCAACTGTCGTGGTGGGATCACGGCAGATGCCATGGGTATGGCTTAGTTGGGGCCGAATGGTCGTTGGGGGAATCCGGGGAGGGTTTATGCACTCAAGACGTGCACAAGCAAGAACATGCAAGAAACCACAAGAACATGAACAAGAAACCAAGAAAGCCAAGAACACAAAAGACACCACGATGTACCCAGGTTCGGGGCCTTCGTGAGGAAGTAAAACCCCTACTCCTGCCTTGCCTCTCTCAATATATCAGTGTGGTTCTCAGGTACAAGGTGCTCCTCGAGCTGTATGTTGCTACCAAAGTGAGAGCTCGAGGTAGAAGGTGAAACTACGAAGGGGGAAATGAGCTAGGGTTTTGCCGTCCTCTCCCTGGAGGTAGAGATGCCGCATATATACACAGGCCGAAGTACATTTTTACCCCTGCCTACAACTGACAATGGCATGGCCAAAAGGTAGAAGACAAGCCTCTGCCTCCTGCCAGCCAACGGCCGGACTGTCAGGCCAGCCAGGCCTAGCTTTCCTCTTCGGTCATACTTCAGTAGCCTGCCGAGGTCTAGCCTGTAGACCTTTCCCGAAATAGCCAGTCAGCTCCTAGGCCCCCGAGCTTCCGGGAAACCCGTGGACGGACCTCGCCGTCCTCTGAAGCCTCGGGCTACGAGCTCTGCGGCGCCCGTGACCTCTCTGACATGCCTCGATCCTTGCTGCCAACCTCGGATAACACTCCTGATCCTATACCTCGGTAGAGAATACCTTATTCCTGTGGTAGCTAGCTGACTGCCCCGAGGTTGATACCTCGGAGGATATACCTCGGAAAGTATACCTCGGACGTACACCTTACGTCGGATGACGCCTCCTGCGTCCTTGCTCAATCGTTCCCTCGGACAGCTTACTGCCTTAACCTTACATGTCTTTACCTCATCATTACCCTACCCGGGGGTAACCCCCCGACACTCACCGTTAGGGGAGTAAAATTTTAAGGAGTTAAGTTTACTCGGACGTTTACTCCTCTAAATTTTAAGAGATCAGCTAGAGATTCCCTAATGGTTGAGGTCGAGTTGGAGCTCGAAAATAGAGCTCGCAATGCGCCACCGGGGTTGGGGAAGATAATGCTCGGGGTAGTTGGAGCTAGGGTCACTGGATCTTGCAGGGACAAGGCTTTGGCGAGTCCGATTCATCTCCACCGAGCATAGACATTTACTGTGACCAGTAAAAATTTGACGCCTACTAATATTTTTTGAAATTCTACGCAATTTTAGTACGGTTTTGACACATCGGGGAAAGAAATATCGCAATGATCTTACAGTAGTACAAACTATTGCTACGCGGGTGCAAGTATGTTGCGCGGTCGGACAATATAGATTTCATGTTTTATGAAGATCCGACATCAAAGGGAGAGAGTCTTTTCTTTTTGCCCCAATCTGTTGGACGGACCCTTGGCACTGCCTAATAAATACTCTTTATTCCTAATTATAAGATTTTTAATATATTTTAATATGGACTACATACATAATGAAATGAGTTAATCTACACACTAAAATACGTCTAAATACATATGAATCAAAAAAATCTAAAACATCTTATAATTAGGAATTGGGTCAACATTTCCGTGATATTATTACCGTATCCATCTAATGAGTACTTTTTAAAAAAAGATCTAACGAGTAGTTTTAAGAACACCATCATTTTTTCGTTAAAAAGAAAAACAAAGTAATCATCGATGCTCGTGAGTGCTGCGTAGGAGTCAGCACCACCAAGACTCCCAAGGACGGCTACTTCGCACAAGTCCAGCCTAACAAGAAACCCCCTAGATTCCACGTAAGCACAAAAAAACCAATCAGTCGGCTACGGCTAGCTGATGTTCGTGTGGAGTGGGTGCGGGCGAGCTTTCTCCTTTCCGAGGCCGCAAGCAACCGGCGCTTTCCGGCAATCGACATGACCGACGCCACCCCCGCCGGAAACACACGTCTGGATCCGATGTCGATCGTCCCTCCTCTGCTCTGCAATAATTTCCCGTCGGTCCAGATCGAAAGCGAAGCTAGAAATCGAGAGTAAATGGCACTGGGTACCACAACTTGTGGCGCTGGTGCATTTAAGTCACTCAACTTGCAAAATGGACAAACCCGTCACTGAACTTGTCAATCGTGTGCACACCAGTCACAAATGTGCCACGTCAGCCGGTTTTTCTGTTGGACCGGCGGTTTTGATGTTCGACGAGGCACGCGTGAGGCACGTGAGGTCAGACTGACTGTAATGTTTGCAGAAAACCCTTGTAGGTAAATTAGAAGAGGTGTACTGCAAAATTATATAGAGGAGCCGTTAAATCGAGCTCCGGCGACGCACATGACGGTGGAGGAGGGCTCGCGGGGATGCGCTGTTTCGAGCGCTCGACGCGGACGGACGTGGGGAACCAAATGGGGGCGTGGCCGCTGTTTCTCTCTCCCTCACTCTGTAGCTCGCTCCCGCAGGTCGCCGCCGCTGTAGCTCGTCGTGGACCGATCTGCGGTGACCTTTCTGCAGCGCCTACGCCCCCATTAAGAATGAGTACAAGGTAGTCAGTACAAGGATAAGATCCTCCCAAACCTCTCCAATCTCTCCCTCACTCTGTAGCTCGTTCCCGCCGGTCGCCGCCATGCGCCGCCGCGGTAGCTCGTCGTGGACCGATCTCCGGTGACCTTTCTGCAGCGGCTACGCCCCCATTTGGTTTCCCACGTCCGTCCGCGTCGAGCGCGCGAAACAGCGCATCCCCGCGAGCCCTCCTCCGCCGTCACGTGCGTCGCCGGAGCTCGATTTAACGGCTCCTCTATATAATTTTGCAGTACACCTCTTCTAATTTACCTACAAGGGTTTTCTGCAAACATTACAGTCAGTCTGACCTCACGTGCCTCACGCGTGCCTCGTCGAACATCAAAACCGCCAGTCCAACAGAAAAACCGGCTGACGTGGCACATTTGTGACTGGTCTGCACACGATTGACAAGTTCAGTGACGGATTTGTCTGTTTTGCAAGTTGAGTGACTTAAGTGCACCAGCGCCACAAGTTGTGGTACCCAGTGCCATTTACTCAGAAATCGACGTCAACTATCGGTGCTCCCAGATATTTCGGCGATCGTGAAGGGCAAATCAGCGGGAGAGAGAGGAGTTGTGGGGCACGTGAAGGGCCAGGTGTTTCGTTTTCTGAATTCATTGCCAAGGATCTCTCGTGTCGCCTAGAGAAAGAAGAAGAATCGACGGAGGAGAATGAAATGGGATTGGAGAGCGACCGACGCATCCAAGGCAGGGCCCATCCTGAATCTAGCTCTGTCATGCTGCCGTAAGGTGGCGGCTATTCCGCTATAGAGAAAATCAGCGTGACGGAGAAGTTTAATGGGAGAAGTCCAAAATAGACTTTTAAATGAAATACTCCCTCTGTTCCAAAATAAGTGTCTCAAATTTATACAAAAATGGACGTATCTATATATGTTTTATGTCTAGATACATCCATTTTTTTGGCAAATCTAAGACAGTTATTTTTGGAGTATTAAACTTGAACCCATATTTTGAACCCTAAGTTGGCACTCCGAACTTATCAATTTCTATCTATTCTAAACCTTGTACACTTGTAATATCTATTTTCGACCTTCCCTTTCCTCTTCATTTTCCCCTCCCGATCATCCCTTTTCCGACGACTATCCACCGTCATCGGCCGCTCTCCGACCCGATGGACGTGCTGCTCACCTCGTGCCTAGTGAAACATCTCCTCACCACGCCGCACATCCTACCCACCGTACTATTTCTTCCAGCATGCCTTCACATCCTTCGCCACCCACGCTCCCGCTAACCTCCAAGCTCTAGTTGGCGCCGCCATGCCGACCACATCCCCGTTCCTTGCCGCAATCTTCCTTGTCATGCTTTGCGCACTCGTCACGCACTCCCCTCCGCTCCTCTCCTTCACGCTATCCTCCCGTCCTCTAGCGCCCTCCTACATGGTCTACTCTCTGCGCTCATGTCCGCCTCCCGCCTCGCTCGCGCTCCTCCAAGACGCGCCTCCCAACTCGCCGCCATTGCCATCCCTTTTCTAATTGCCTCATCATTTGTAGGATGCTTCCTATCGCAGGTGGAAGGAATTGAGGGGGAAATGACGGTCCACTATGTCCCGAGCGGCGGTGGTGCCCCCTTTCCCAGGCAATGGTGGTGCAAGTCATCAAGAAGACGATTGCTATGACATGTGCGGCCGAATCGTGAGTGAGAGTAACACGTTAGCCCGACCAGGATCGTAATATTTCTAGTGTGCCAAACAAGTCTAGTGTCCGAAATAGACTGAACTGACGAGTTCAGAATGGCATCTTTTCGGATTCAAAATTTGGAGTTGACTTATCTTTCATGTACAAATTCAAAGTTTCATTTTGATTATTTTTTTATAAATTTAATTGCTTCACTTGGATTAGACAGGCCGGCACTGGCTAACGCCACGTCGTTACGAGATGCAAGACGTGTAAAGAAAAGGCTCGAGAAGCACGGGGAACCAGGCACGGCAGCAACACATGACATGCAGAGGCGCCACTGCCAAAACTAATCGTGCTGCCGTAGTGGTCGTGCGACATCATGGCGCTATAGTATTTCCTGTCCAAAACCGTCGTCCCTTCTGACGAACGCCGGAGAGGTCGGCAGCCCAATAATGGAGGGAATCTTGCACTAGGTTACGATCGACAACGAATTATTGAGCCAAGATATTTATTTTTCTTCTCTTTCTTTCGCGGTCCTTGGAGTTTGCTGGATCCGTCTCACACCTGCCATGGATCCTCTCTGGCCTCTTGCGACAACGGTTCAAGGCAAGTCACACCTGCCATTTTCTTGGTTTTTAGACTGTTACTAGTAATGAGGTAGACTAGTGTTTTCTTTTCAAACTGTCACTCTCGGTGCTACTGCCTTTTTGTTTCTGGGTCGCTGTTGGTACTCTGTTGCTATGTGGACAGGCTCAGTGTTAATGCAGGGTTTTGTTGTAAATGGTTTATTAGGTAGGTTCACGCCATCTGGTCAGTGAATTTTAGAGCAGACAAGTTTGTAGGCTCTCGAAAGCAAAACGAATACGACCCTAGGAAAAGAAATAATAGGGTGTTAGAGAGTAGTGATTTCTGGCTTCCGGGCTCCAATGATCCCTCCATTAAAAAAACAAAATTTTGATTTAAAAGTTTCAAGAAAATCTGAAAAAATGAACATGTTGTCAAAGATGTATCCCAAAAATATGTAAAATTGCGATTTGAAATACTTTATATTATAGTCCATGCAAAAATGAAAAATAAGTGTATCTAAATGTACACACTTTCAAATCTCCAAAATATACAAGATTTTGTCGTTTGTGTGTAGCTCGGAATATAAAGTATTTTAAATCGAGATTGTACACGTTTGTGACATACATCGTTGATAAAATACATGATTTACTTTAGATTTTTAAACTTGTAAATATGCTTTTTGAATATTATTTTTAAAACAGAGAGAGCACCGGAGTTCGGGAGTCAAGATGACTTTACGGCTAGTGAGCTCTCGACTAATCCATTCCCTCTTTGTGATACATCTTTGGAGCTTTGAGAAATTTTGATAGGATTCAATATCCAAGTAGAGGCAACAACTACTTGTCACTCTTGGAGTTCGATCATCTCCTTGGCGGCTAGGTATCACTTGGAAGTCTTTGAGTTGTGAAGGAGTCAATACGTTTTTGCAAGCTCAAAGATCATATACTTTGTGTGAACAACTATTTTAGTGATTCAGAATAAACTTGGTGTCCTTGCTAAAGAGATACATGTGGGCCTTTGTAGCCTAGACCATTTTGACCATTTTGGTCTTAGACCGGTCATAGTGGGGTAACTTCAGCAGTAACTTATGCTCCATGTCAGCAAATTTGCTTATGTGGCAATGAGTTAATGAGGAGAGAGGATATTAGAGTAACCAAGCTGGTTACCGTAACATCCCACGCAGTACGAGACGTTTTAATGCCAATTCGATCTGGTGCGGGTGCGAGCGACTGCATCTGTTCCCTCCCCGCCGTCTGGAGCTCTTTCACCCCGATCTCCGTCTCGCCGGCCAACGGCGGCTCTGGCCGGCGGCGCCACCAAGGATCAACCCAAATCATGACCAAATCTGGTGCCCGCAAGCAGACGGCACCAGTCCGATCGTCAGGCACCTCGCCACCACAACACTTCTACCCTGCGCACGGGCGAGCTCCGCCCACCCCTCTCCACTGCCGCACTTGTACTCTCACGGCATGGATAGCTCCTGCAGGAACCCTTTGTTGAATCAGTGGTACTATTTCTGCTGCTGTTAAATCAATAGTCAGGCTTTACATCGAGGAGCGAAGCCAATTGCACTTTGATTAGGAGCAATTGCACTTTGATTAGGAGCAATCCGTTGGAGTAGGTTTGGCCAAGATTCGTGGGTTTCAGGTATACTCGCTGAAGCAAACACATCCACCTGGTATACTCGCTTGCCAAGGAGATAGCAACAAAGGTGGAGGAGATAACAAGACATTGTACACATTATATTTACTCACGGTGACATGCTAGCATTTGATGCTAGAACTTGTGATTGTCCGACGCATAGCGATCTAAAAATTATTTGATTGAGCATATTGGAAAAAATTGGGCGACAATCGATTATTCTTGAGTCTTGATCTATTTATTTCTAAATAAGTTTTATATATTTTAATGATATTATATTGCCACTTTATTATCTATAATGGATCCATTTGATTTTGTGTTCTGGTATTTATTTGTGGGTATCAACAAACATAATTTCATATTGGTGCAGGCCACAAGTAGATCACAAAGTTGAAATACTATTATAGATCCCACAAAACAATAAATGAAATCTCCTAAGTTACCACCTCTATGTTGCCACCACTATGGAGGTAGTAACATAGATTAGTAAGAGCAACTCTAACAGCTGCCCTAAATTAGGCACCACCTTTTTGGTTATAGGGCACCTGTTTTAGCGTTTTAGGGCACCAAAAAATTTTCTGCTTTACCAGCTGCCCTATAATAGGGCACCTCCTCTCCAACAGCTGCCCTATTTTAGGGCAGCGCGGCCGCGCCCCTCCTCTTCTTTTTTGTGTTATTTGAGAGATATAATCAACTATGAACTAATAAAACATTGCATAAATGACACATATAAAGTTCAATCCATAGAATATCATAATAGATCCACTCGAACGACACATAGTTCAACCCATACACATAGGTTCACACAAAATAACATCAAATTGGAATAATAAAAGTAGTTCAAACTAGAGAAGAACACATAGTTCACGCATCGACGTCTTTGTTGACATCATCGACAATGGCCTCTTCGGTTGTTTCATGAGGAGTTGGGTTCGAAGCCAGAGGTGGCACAAACGCACCAAAGCCACCACCACCCATGGCACCACCACCACCTCCCAAGCCGGCGCCACCACCACCACCCATGGCACCACCACCTCCACCAAATCCACCACCACCACCCATGGCACCACCACCTCCACCAAAGCCACCACCGCCCATTGCCGCCCCCATGAACCCCATGTAGCTCATGGATGTTCCCATGCCTCCCATAACACTCATTGCATTCATGTAAGCCATTTGTTTCTTCGCCAACAATTGATCACGGCAAAGTTCCACATATTGCTTTTGCTTCTCATCCATCTTGCTTGTGTCCATGAACATAAGCCTTTGCTCATTCTCCAAATCTTGCTTGTGTCATCGTCGAGTCTGCAATGCAATACGGAACAATCAACAAGTAGCAACATTGAAAAAGGAAATACGAAGCAAAGGGGAAGATTTTACCCCACGGTCAATTCATCGACCACGTTGGATGCAGGCGGCGAGCGGGTCGGCGACGCGACGAAGTCGTCGTCCTCGGTCGGCGGAGGAGGTGGAGGAGGCATCGCTGCAGCGTCGGCGACGAGCCTCGGCGGGCGGGCTCCTCGACCGCGGCAGCCTTTTGCTTCTTAGGTGCCGCGGCGGCGGCGCCCGTCGCTGCCCTCTTGCCCGCACCGGCCGCCGCGGGCGCCTTCCTGCGTGAGGCGACGGCTTCACCACCGGGGCGACCTCTGCATCCTCCACCGAGGCACCGGAGACGGCGCGGGGGCGGCGAAGACCTGCCGGCGTAGGGGCGGAACCCTAGGGTTTTTCGCCGCGGCGGCGGCGGCGGCCGGGGCCGGAGAACGTCCGGAATTGGGTGCGAGAGGGGCGCGGAGGTCGGGGAGGGCTCCGCCGTCTTCGTCCATGGCGCGGAGGTCGTCGGCGGCGGCGGAATCGCGGCGGGGCGGGCGCGGCGCGGGGGCGGAAGGGGATTTCAGCGTGGCGGTTGGTGCGCGCGCGGAGAAACTGAAGGGAAAGGGCACGGGGCGCGCGGTCCTCTCTGCCCCATATTTGGGGCAGAGAGGAGCAAAAATTAGGGCAGCCCTATAATAGGGCACGTGATAGGGCAGCTGTTGGAGAGGTGTTTTTGGCCTCAGGTGCCCTAAAAAACGGTTTATTAGGCAACATGCCTAATTTAGGGCAGCTGTTAGAGTTGCTCTAACATATGTATGTTACCACCCTATGTTACTCCTCACTCCCCACTATGGCTAGTCTTAGGAACGAGGAAATGAGCGGCCTTTGTGGCCTATACCATTTTGGTCTTAGGAACGAGCCAATGAGGATGTAGGGTTGGGCCAACAATCCAAATATCTAGCCTATATCCTTGTGCTTGTGATCTTAAAAACCACCTACGTCGACTAGAGAGGAATCAATGTGAGATGTAGAAATTTAAGCATAAGACGGTCGCCTTTAGCGAAAAAAGAAAAAGAACTACTTACTGCCTACAACAACAACTTAATCATGCAGAGTTACGAAAATAGATTGTAAAAGCAAAGATGTGTCATTTTCACATTGATCCATAAAAGGTTCTATCTCCGTTCATAAATGTAAGCCTTTCTAACATTTTTCTGCACAAATGTATCTAGAAATGTTTTAGTGTGAATATTTTACTAAAACATGTATAGATACATACGTGCAGAAAAAGGCTAAAAATAATTACAAGGGAGTAGATCTTTAAGCGCAGGGAAAATGCGGGTCTCTCTCCCTTCTTGGAGCCAGAATCATTATTTTCTCGCCACAGTTTTCTCAATACAAAGATTGCCGACCCCTCACCATTCCCAGCTACGGTTAGGCAAGGCGAGACTTTGTACTGTATTTATGGTTGTGCATCGTAGCCGATTGTTGTGTGCTTATGGCTGTGCACTGCAAGCCGATTGTTGTGTGCTTATGGCTGTGCACTGCAAGCCGAAAGGTATGGTTTTTGGTAAGGTTTTCCTCATAAATCAATATTTCCTATCATTCAATGAATTTACCAGTTCTCCTGCTAACAATTAAAAAATAAAGAGACTGCCTATTTCCTGACACAAATCCGCTTTTATTTATTGATTTGCACAGATTACAGTCGTCTTACAATTATACCGAGAAGTTTTGATAAAAATACTGAAAAGAAGAACTTCTGCAAAGCTGAACTTCAGAAGACGATTTAACATTTGCCGTAGTTACCAGGGACATCAGGCAAATTTCTGTAAGGCTATAGATGTAGATGACCAATTCACTAAACTGCCAGCAGAGTAACCAAATATTTTCCACCGTTTGAAACTAACAAGCTCTACAAGAAAAACTATAAGCAAAAGAATTTGCACAAGGAACCCAAACAACAAATTGACCTGAAAACTCAACATGAAGCAAAATATGCTAGCAACAGTTAAATTGTAGAGCAGAAAGACATGCTGATCAATACCCAAGTCAACAATACACCAAACATAACAGGGTATCAATGTAAAAGCTCAAAATTCTCTTTCTAATAGATCAAGGATTCAGCACCAGTGCTGCCAAAACTAGATGTCCATAGGGGTACAAAAACAGATAGAAACTGAAGGCAGACAAGGTACATAAATATCTCTCCTCACTTCTTCTTTGCCGCTTCCCCAGCCTTCGTCTGCAAAGGTTGTACATAAATTCAATTAGTTACTGAAACATTATGTCTTGGAACTGGTCACCAAAAGATCTGCATACCTTCTTTACTCCACGGATCTTCTTCGTCCTGTTCTTCCTCTCCTTGATCTGCTTACGTGACTTCTCTACCTTAGTTGCAAGACCGTTCTGTGAAACAACAAGAATGACCAAATCAGAATCTGATAACAGTCAATTCTCATTGGTGAATTCACAGTTTCACAAATAAATGGCACACTATTTGGTCCAAGATTGAACAGTGGAGTTTTGTAGTGGAGCTTGAAAAATAATGTACAACTATAAATAATCACACATGAAGACTGATAAGTTAAGACGAGGGCGGCTAATCTGCAAGTATTCTTGATAAGCAAAAATCTACTGCTGCATTTTAGAGCAGACTAGCAAACCAAGATTCAAAGGTCAATTAATTGATGCATTAAAATTGTTTTGAGAAAAACCTATCTCACTCGGGCATCGGGCATGAAAGGCCAAACAGTTATCAAATTTGCTCCAATCAATAGAGTTACACCAATCGTAGGCACACAGGCAATCTTGAGTTGAACGTCAGTAACATCAGTATTTAGAAAAACACACCGTATAGAAATGTGGATTACAACGATGCAAGCAGTTCTATTACGGATAGATCGATACTATGTAACCATATCCAATATCTAATAAGGTGTCTAGTAACAAAACTAAACTGGACATAATGTAGTATGAACTGAGCGAGGAAAATACACGGGCTTACAATATGTAGATTTAGCATGAATGTCTGATGATTGAGAGCATGCTGGTGAGGCAGGAAAGAAGCATGGGAAACGTACCCTGATCAGCCTGTACTTCGGCTCGAACTTCTTGGCGGCCTCGAGGTTGTCATAGATGAGGCCGAAGCCGGTAGACTTGCCACCTCCGAAGTGGGTGCGGAACTTGAAGACGAAGATGCAGTTCGAGTCCTTCACCTCGTAAATCTTCGACAGCTTCTCTTTGAGATCCGCCTGCGAGACAAACGGATCAGCCTCATGTCGGATCGAGAACAATCGCGGCCAAAGAAGACATGATCTTCGTCGGAAGAGCAAGGACGAACCTTGGAGACGTTGGCGCGGCCGGGGTGGATCACCTCGAGCACGAACTGCTTGCGGGAGAGGAGACGGTTCGTCATGAACTTGCGAGTGCGGAGCGTCACCGCGGGAGCCGTCTTCGTGTCCGCCATGATTGCTGCTGCGGCGGCTGCTGCCGGAGGTTAGCTTCGCTGGGGCTCCTAGCGACGGCGGCGGGGCGCGTGAGAGGCGGCGGCGGCAGAGGTAGCGCGGGGCGTGGTAGAGGAGGTATTATATACAGCTGAAACCCTAGGTCTCTGCGGCTCGTGGATGAAAAAAGGCCTTATATGGGCTCCTGGAGGCTTGTAAGACCAGTGGGCCGACTGTAACGGCCTGATTTTGTAGTTACAAAAGACATGGATGAGAGAGTTCTAAGAAAACATGGATGAGTTTTTCAAAACAGGAAAAAAAAGGCAAATACTAGCCGTCAGCCTGCTAAATCTGCAAAATATCAGCGCCTCTGGAGCCGTCCAATCCATTTAAGTTTTGCATAAAAATTTGAAACAAATAACACGTCGGGTAGTTCATCAATTCTTAGCATTAATACTCGTCGAGTATCATGACCGCTTGCATGATCATGCATAACATGATCATTGAGAATGAGTGTGGAAAGGATTTGGATTTTGTCTTCTACAATCTTATGGGGCAACCAGTGCGACCACGTAGAAGGGAAGACCGAATCACACGCTTTTTAAAGGTGTACCACAACATTCAGGATTCAGATAGACATGATGACCTTCCAAAATATCCCATCGATGAGTGCTGGATTTTTTAGATAAAGATTATATATTAATATCACGGAGATACCAATTACACCCAGTCTCTGCAACAACGCAATAACCTAAGATATTACGGATGCACACAGCCGAAAAAACAATAAGAAGAAGAAACAAAAAAAAAGTCCCGCTATAGAGCTACAGTACTTGCGGTAGCAGCAAAACCACCACCAAGACAACACCTAATGTCCAAGTTCTCCATAAGCAACATCTTCAAGAAGGAAACAGGTGCACAAGCGCCGTCGTCTTCCGATCAAATATCTTGGGTTTTCACGCTGGAGATAGTCCCCGCTCTCAAAACAATGTTTTCAACAAGATCATTGCCAGACACAACCAATTAAGTCAGACCTTGGATTTTCACCCTGAAAGGTAAGACTTTGAACTTCACCTGTGCTATCGCCCCCGCTTACATACTGTTGCCACGATTCCTGAAACTCCAAGCCAGTTACTCATCGACGCAAAGGCTCCGACAACCATTGTCAGTCCTCCAATCTCAGCTTTCATGACATTCTCCGCCTCTGACTTCACCATGGATTTACCCATGATGGCAACAAAAGCAGACCTTCGCGCTGCTACTTCCGGCGCGACCGAATCCCACCGATCCAGCGATCTTTAGGCATTAACGCCCGTGGTAGATCGCCGGCGGAGCCTTCCGGAACCCGACACTCTAACCCAGATCGAGGAGGATAGACGAAGCAATTCCTTCCATGAACTGTCCCTCTCGATTTTTCTTGGGGACGATCACTCTTGACGCCAGACGGTCCGTGTGATGCGGTAGTAGTTGCCTGCAGCACCACGGACACCACCGTCGTCGTCATCAGCCTCATATTCAGACGCTACCATCGTGTGTCGTCGGCATCTTGATCTGGCCGCAGCCTTCCTGGCCTCCCGAGATCCGATCTGTCGCTAGCCTTCCGATCTGTACCGATTTGTACGGCAGAAAGCTAGGAACCACATGCATGTGAGGTTGAAAACATCCGCCCGCCCATGCACATGCACGCATGCACTGGGATCGTGCGTGTGGACTTGATCCTTGGACGGCCGGTCGGAGCACAGCTTCAGATCGGAGGAGAAACTTGGATTTGGAGAAGACTGCCTAGGCTTATTGTAAAGGAAAAAAGCATGGGCCCGTCGCCGCCGTCCTCCGTCGGACGACCTCCTTCGGCGGCAGCGGGGGGGGGGGGGGGGGGGGGGGGGAGGTCGGGGAGAGGGGTGGCCGGCGACCGGGGCGGTTGGGTTCCCCCGAGTCGCCCGATGCGGACGACGTGAGGGCTGTATTCGACAAAGGAGACATAAAAGAGCGATGAGTGGTGGATATGGAGTGGCCAACAAGATACCTAGTTCTATAAGTCTTTATGTATCATGTTGTGTGTGATGAACTATTTATTTGTTGGTTTATGTTTGATGAACTTGAACATGATATTTATGCTAATAATTGATGAGCTACGTCATGTTATTTGTTTCGAAATTTTATGAGTGGTTATGTACCACTAGTTCTATACATAAGTTATTTTTTATGATTGCACTGGTACATGGAAGTTTCAACTTTGCAAATATACAAGTGTGCAAACTCGCCCAAGACTGGCCCTCATATCCTTTGCTTAATTCTTTTTTTGAGTGGATATCCATTGCTTAATTTGATGAATCGATTGTGGTATACTCTACAGCATAGTCGTCACTCCTCAGAGCTCACCACACACACCACTCTACTCTCACCTCGATCGCTCTGCTCCCGGCGACGCCTCGCACAACAATAGCCACGCAAAAATAATAGGAGGCGGAGCTCACGCTGCTACCATTCTCGCCACCTGCGAGTCAACCACGAGCTAACTCCTCTATATACCTAGTACCTACGCACTGTTTGTTTTTCAGGAACATTCACTGATTAGGACACTATACTTACGACTGCATTTTCACATATATAGAGGATCAAAGATCGATCGTCGACCGATCGAGGAGACTTCGATCGTGGCGGGGAAGAATCGAGAGGTACTCGCCAATGTTGCCGCCGGCGACGCTGTTCGCGGTGGGGTTTGTGCTCTGCCCGTTCACCGTCTTCACGCCGTCCGGCCGGAACCTCACCGCGCTGCTGCCGGAGATCTGCGACCTCCTCGGCTCCCTCTACTGCTACGTCCTGGACGAGTTCGTCCTGCCGGCGGTCGCGATCCTCCGACGAGGCGCACTTTGAGACACCGACGTACAAAGTCATGCATCCCAACTCTCTTGATTTTTATGAGATGCATGGCTATGTGTATGATGTATGCTAGTATGTACAGTATGTAGCAAATGTGCTAACTGGTCCTGGTAGAGTTAATTGCACTGGGGGTCACTCATCTCGTCACGGATGTGCACTTAGGTCACACATCTGGATAACGGGATTATTTGGTCTCACATCTCGACAAGTGGTGCACGACTGGTCACAAACCCGTTTGTCAGACCGTTTTCCGTTAGGATTTTTGCAAAAACCCCCCTGATGTAAACTTTGGAGGACGGTAATGTAAAATCGCAGGGTTGATTTATCTGTCTCGTTTTATCTCGTTGTCGAAGTCAACCCTGTGCCGCCCCAGATCGAGCGGGCGCCACGCTGACATCAGCAACTCATCTTCCACCGGCAACCGTCGCCGGCGACGCGGCTTCGGGGATGGAGGGCCGCATCTCCGGCGCGACTGCGGGGATTGAGAGCACGGTGGGAGAGGGCGGCGCTCGGCCGCGAGCAGGGGCGCCGTGGGGCAGCGGTGGCGGACGGCGCACGGCCAGGACGGCGGACGGCGCACGGTGGCAAGGAGGGCGCGAGCAGGAGGCGCGTACGTGGGTGCATCCGATAGAATCGAATTCATCAGGCAAGGAGCTAGCCAGCTATTAGTAGCTGTGTGCGCGTTCGTGCGAATTCCGGCGAGATCACATCGGTGAGTCGACGCGTGAGAGAACCGAGGCATGGCCCGGATGGCTAGGAGGTGTTGATACCTCTCTGCCCGCGAGGTCTCGAGTTCGAGTGCCAGCGCCCGCTCCCTCGTGCGTACTCACCGGAATTTCTTCTATCAAAGTTGATTGGAGGCTGTCTAACCCTCCAATCCGCATTTTTTTTTTGTGAGTCGACGCGTGCGAGTCGGGACCTGCGGCAACAACGCCACCACAGCAGAAGCAAAACAGCACTCCCTGCTTTTCTCTATCTATCACAAAATTCGGTAGTACCAAAATCACCACCACAGGCGAGCACCATAGCCCCAATCCTCCTTCTCCACAGTCAGCACCACAGCGAGCAGCCCAGCCCCAATCTTTCCACCACGCGCGCGCAGCTGCAGCGGATGTACGCGTGCTCGCCCCTCCTCCTCCCAGTAGCCCGCCGCCCCTCTTCTCATTTTCCCCAGGGTTGACTTCGACAGCGAGATAAAACGAGACAGATTTTGGGTTATAAAATCAACTCTGCGATTTTACATTACCGTCCTCCAAAGTTTACATCAGGTTTTTTTTTGCAAAAATCCTAACAGAAAACGGACTGACAAGCGGGGTTTGTGACCCGCGTGCACCACTTGTCGAGATGTGAAACTAAATAATCCCGTTATCCAGATGTGTGACCTAAGTGCACATCCGTGACGAGATGAGTGACCCAGTGCAATTAACTCTTCCTGGTAGTTATAGTCACAGTTTTGTTCTGAATCTCTGCTCGTTTTCAATCGGGGGTTTAATTGCTCAGTCATTGAAATTCAACTAAATAAATTAGCTCAAATCCAGCTAGGCATTTTTTTCCCAGGAAGTAGGCTTGAAACTGAAATAAGATGAAATTTGGAGCTAACATACAAGTCACGTTGTAGCTGGCCCCTTCTATCGACGCTCCATTCTACATCCAACAGACAAGCTGAGCCAAAAAGTGACGTCGAATTCAAACATTTCAGAAATTTTTGAAAAAATCCAGTAAGTCGTATATGGGCCGTTGTGTATTCTGAATTTTATTCATGTCATTCGGATAATTGGCTTATAATTAAATAACTTTTCATATTTTAATCTTAAAATGCTATTTAATCATAAGCGGGCAATCCAAATGACACAAAAATTTCTCAGAATACACAACGGGCTATAAAAGAATCACTAGATTTTATTCAGTTTTTTCTATAAAAAAATTATGGGGGCAAAACTTTTGACACAATCCATTAATTAAGAAGAAGAGAATTGTCCAGTTCATTTACGGAAAACTGGGCGTGAAAACTGTAACAAATGGGAACATGCCAACTACTCTTAAGGAAGAGAGTCTACGACCGCCTCGACACATCAACGAACACACCCAACACACCACAATCGAAAACACCTTCCACAAGGACCAACATGTCACAAACAAACCGCACTGAGAAAAGACAAACTCAGACTCGTCGGTAAAGACATAGGACAGAAAGCTCTAAAACAAGAGAAATTGATCACACAATTGCGGGCGCCCTTTCCTGAGGCTCAAATCTTCTTGTTTTTACTCTCGAAATTTTTCCTTACAAGATCCCATCTTCTTGCATTTGTTCGTTATTTTCCTTTTCCTTCTGAAGGCACCCAATTGTCTTGCCAGATCGAGGGTGCAAAGCATTTTGATGAAAAGAGCTCTAGAAACAGGTGGCAACGCACGAGATGCCACAACTTCGTCATACATAGGAACCACCTGGTCAAAGGACTCCGACGGGGGAGCAACAACATCACCCATAACCCCACGTTCTACGGAGCCAAGCGACTCGCCGGAATCTAGAGGTAGAGGTGTGGATGGCAAAGTCACCACCGAGATCCCAATTGATCCCATCTTTGGATACACCATCGATAAAGGGGGAGTGGGCTAGCCACACAACTCTTGTAACTCGGGCGTGAGCTGCATCACCGGAACCAAGACACTAGCAGCCTCACTCTTAGAAGCATCTAGAACAACGGGTTGCGGCGACAAGCAGGGACTAGCACGAGGAGAGCAAATACAATAAGGCCCCGATTGGATGGTCGTTTTTTACCCAAAACGATCGGAAAATTTCCCGGACCTGTTGACCTCCTCCTAAACATACGGAGCTGGCTGAAGAAATGTTACGGAGCCGGAAACTTGTCCGACATTCCAAGCGCGGCCTAAAGGACCGATTCCGCATTGTTCGAGGAACCGACATGGAGCTCAGATAGAGTAGAGGCCGCATGCACAACAAGGCTGCTGCCGGAGATTTGCGACCTCCTCGGCTCCCTCTACTGCTACGCCGTGGACGAGTTCGTCCTGCCGGCGGTCACGATCCTCCGCCAGAGCCGACGCGGCGCACTTTGACTCACCGACGTACAAAGCCATGCATCCCAACGCTCTCTTGATTTTTATTAGATGCATGGTTATGTGTATGATGTATGCTAGTATGTGATATACTACTTTTTCGCAAAAAAAAAGAAGATATACTACTCGTTAGTTCTACTCCTTTATACAGTATGTAGCAAATGTGCTAACTGGTTCCTGGTAGTTCTCGTTACGGTTTTGTTCTGAATGTCGCTGGCTTTCATTGGCTTGTGAGGGTTCGGGGGTTTAATTAAATTCAACTAAATAAATTCAAAACTTTAGCCCAAACTCAGCGAGGCATATTTCTTTTCCGCTAGAGAAGTTGGAAACTGAAATAAGATACGGGTTGGAGCAGAAAATATAACTAGCAGAGAGAGACTGCAATAAGAAAGTTTGGAGGTAGAGATACATTTAATCTCACACGTTCAACCGCCTCCGACCAACAACTTAGATTGTTTCACTGTTGAGGCACAACTCAACACAATTCAATAAACTCCCATAATAATGCCCTTATAAAGTAAAATAAAATAAAGCGTTTATCTCTTTCATAAATACGCAGACGCCGCCAGGTAACTGTCCAAGCTTGCTAAAGTAGAGATAAATTCTATCAAAAATAGATACAAATGAAAGTCCACTAATTCCCAATCTCCAGTGGCAATCGAAGATATCTATCCGTTTTATAATCCTTCTTTAACTCGATTAAGAGGTCCTCCAATTGGAAACGATAACCAAATGCATAAGTCATTAGAAGGAATTCTAATAAACCAATAGATATACTATACCCACCTAATGATCTTTATTCCCCAAAAATGTTACTACAGTTTAAAACAATTGTTCATGTGGTTTAAAAAATAGATTTAAGTTATTTTTTTCACACATAAGTTTAAAGCTATTTTTTAGGTAGTTCGAAAAGATGAGGAGTTTTGTAGACAAATCTGTGTAGTTCCAAATAATTGTTAGTTGTGTTGAAATAATTTTCAAGTGATATTACTCCTATAAAGGGCGCTAGCCTACCCGGCTCCTCATGCCATCCCCGAGCGATCCTACCACGCACCGTCTGATTGGTTTTCGAACAACGTTGGATGCGGTTGATTCCTATTTTCACCCGTTTGAGTGAACAGTAACATGCCGGGAGGTCCATGACCGATGGGGTCGCGTTTTGCATGGGGCCGGGGGGTTGCCGTAGATAACTTCCGCCGGTCTGCGTGGTCTAAGGGCTAGGATCGCTTTTTACCGTACGGCACCCATGTCGTGGATGGCGGCCTTTTTACTCAGCTACCGATTGGTCCATCTCTTCTTGGTCAATGACAGGTGGGTCCATAGACCATGGTCTCCTTCGTGGACTCCTCGTTGGCTGCTACCATAGCGGTGGGGCCCAAATGGTAGTTCGATCCACGAGAGACGTTGCGTCAGCATGGTCTGATCTGCCTGTTGCGCCCGCCTCTCCTTCCCTAACCTGCTTCCATCGCCTACACTATCCGCCCCCTCTCTGTTTCTGCTTCACCTTCGATTCTTCGCTGCTTCGCTAGCTCTGGTGGAACCCTGCGTTTGAGGTATGTTGCTTTGCCGTTCGTGATTGAAGTTGCGTCCTGGATTTCATCTCCCTATTCTGATCCGGCTCCTTACCGTGCTTTTAGGATCTCCATTGTCGTCGTTGCTTCATCGTTTGCCTCTCGTCCTGGTAGGTCATCTCCTTATCTCTCAGACCCATTGTACATGTTTCATGCCGCTGACTTCAGAACCACCTCTATTTGCAGGCCATCCTGTTAGATCTGTTTATTTGGTTGTTTATGTTCCATGCTTGTCAGTAGAGGTAAGCTTCCTCCTACATATCAGCTTCCTTCGGTTCTCCTCATCCTTCGGCGGTTGCATGTTGGTGCCCAATGTGTGTGGATGTGCTATGCAGGTTGTTTAAGGTGGTTTCACTATTCGAGGCTACTTTCTCGAATTGTTTAAGGCGGTTTACTGTTAGATACTTCATGTGTTGTTTTGGTTTCTGCTTCCTCAGATCTATGTGGGGTTTATCGATGGTGTTTCTTAGGGTTTAAAAGTGTCCTTTCTGCTGCACTAGGCTTTGCATCGGTCATGCCTTTTTGATTTAAAAGCTCTCTTGTTTTGGAATAGTGGGTTTAAAAGCTTGCTACTTTTGGATAGTTGTTGCCTTCTGGATGCGGATGTCTACCTTTTCGCTCTTTTTCTCTGGAAATTTGTTAGCTTGCTTGTGGTGCACTAGTCTTTGCATCTGTCCTGCCTTTTATAGTTTCTCTTCATACGTGCGGATTGCTTTTGATTTAAAAGCTCTCTTGCTTTTGGAATACTAGTTGCAGGTTACTGCGTTGGGTTTCAAAGCTTGCTACGATTTAAAACCTGCGTAAAGCTTTCCGTGCGTTGTGTTCGTGTGTTTCTCTAATTTTTCTTCAGAGGATGTGCCCTGCGCTCGTTCTGTATGCTGACGTCTAACTTCTCTCTCTTTTTCTCAGGACTGGGAATTTGTTAGGTTCTTGTCAACAAGACTGCTTTTATCCTGATCCTACCAAGGTCTTCTTCCCCTTCCTTTTCCTCTTACGAGTAACTGTATAAGTATTGTTTGTTACCTAGCTTACTGCCTTACTCACCATTTTATTATGTTGCGGAATATTTCCGTGTGTTCTGTTGGGTTCAGTATTGTTGCGGTGAAATTGGTTAGCTTGTTGGGTTCATTATTGCTGCGATGAAGTTTGTTAGGTTGCTTCTGGTGCGCTAGGCTTTCATCTGTCCTGCTTTTTACAGTTTTTCTTCGTCCGTGCGGATTGCTTTTAACTTAAAAGCTCCCTTGCTTTTGGAATAGTAGTTGCAAGTTCCTGCGTTTCGTTCAAAAGCTTTATGTGTGTTGAGTTCGTGTGTTTTACTCTAATTTCATCAGAGGATGTGCTCTGCTATCATTCAGTTTGCTGCCTTCTGGATGCTGACGTCTACCTTCTCGCTCTTTTTCTCAGGGCTGGGAATTTGTTAGGTTGCTGTCAGCAAGATTGCTTTTATCTTGATCCTATCGAGGTTTGCTTCCCCTTCCTTTTCCTCTTATGAGTAACTGTATATGCATTCTTTGTTAGCTAGCTTACTCACCATTTTTATTATGTTGCGGAATATTTTCGTGCGTTGTGTTGGGTTTTTCCTTTTCTCTTTCTTATTCATTATTGTTGCGATGCTTGACAGGATGTGCCATGTTGTTTCCTTCATTGTGCCTATTTTAGAGAACTTTGCAGTGTGTTCTTCCCTCCAAGCATTGTTTTAACTGTGTGAGCTGACTGAGAATGGGTCCATGCTTGCCGGGGTGGAACTTCAGCTGCCTGATGACGCTGTTCACGTACTAGGGCAGAGGCAATTCTTTTGGAGTGATGCCCATGACCACGCTTCTATGAAGGCCATCAGAATTTTGCAAAAAGTTTATGGTTTCAGTGTCCTAGACTATAACTATGATTGTATGGTAGCCTGTAGAGATTCAGTGTGTTCGGCTATCACGATCGCGTTGTCCGCTGTTCGTTGTGTTACACGGTTAGAGCGAGAGGCTTCACGTGTCTTCCCTGTTAAACATATGTCGTTTGATTGGTACCTATTGTATTCGGGGCTTGTAGTGTCTCTTTGTCATATTTAGTGTTCTCAGTGTTACCTCTGTAACTGCGTCTTCTGGCGTCCATTTTCCTTTCTGGATTTTTATTGTTTGTTGTATTAAACATGCTTCTTTGTGTACAAAAGGTATGTGCTAGGCGTCAGCATGCTTAATTGCACGTTTTAGAACATGGCCTCGTGTTTCGTTTTCCACTATAGCTCTTGCTCATGGATTAAATATGGGTTTTGTTTTCCTAAAGTAAAGCCCTGTGAGGAGAGGTTATGACGGTCTTGCTTTTTCCTGTCGAGCCCTGTCCGTTTTTTCGAACTACCCATTACTAAATATGAGTTTACCTTCAGTGTTTTTTCCGTGTTTTTTCTTACCTTGGTTTTGTTTGTTTTGACGGGTGGACTGAAGATGCCAGATAATACACTCCTGGTGCCTGTACTTTCCCAGTTTTCTTTTTTTTTAATTTTCCACATATATTAAACCAGCAAAGAGTACACGATTACATCGATTGCAAAAACAAAACTAAAAGAGACTAGCAAATCTATGAGATCTTCAAGCCTTTTCTTCATCCGGCCATGACACAATCTTGTACTTTTCCGAAGGCAGCCGTGGAACAACGCCGAAACCAACAAACCACAGACCTGTGAATACCACCGAAGGTTCTCCCTTTTTAATTTTGAGCCGCAATGCCAAGGCTTTGTGCACGCACGCAACCATTAAATTAATCAAGCAACATCGGCAAGAGCACCACCACTGATATTCCAGGGACAAATAACCGAACCACTTTGTCGACGTCGTTGGAAGCCGAGAGAACGAATCACCAATGTCGAAGACGTAGCAGCCGGGATAGATATTGCGAGGACAAATCTCCTCGCGACAACCATGAGAAACAATCCAAGATTGATCTGGCGAAGCAAGATCTGAAGAACCATACCTAGACAGACTTAATCTTCTAAAGCCACCATTGACGTTGGGAAGGGTATCTCGCCGTCGAACGAAGCGTGGAAGATCACTTATTACAGACAAGACCATCTCCATTAACGAAGAAGATGACGACCAAAACGAAGCAATATGACCTATTGATTGAATGTGGGTCAGCGCTTCTTAAAGCAGACCCCCTGTAACTCTTTCGATCAGTACTTGATTGACATGAACGGTTATGTCTTTGGGCCTGCTTAAGCATAAATACTATGAACTAGTATGGGCTTCCCTTAAATGTTGACATAGCTCATCATTAATCATGTTGTTTTCGCCTGTGGTATTTTCATACATAGGCTTCAAAGGCAAACCATGATCCAAGATGTTACACCCGTTTCTAGCAAAGAGAATAGACAACTCATCTGTCGGCTTGTTTCTTAGAGTTAGTTTGTTTTGTTTTGCCCGGTGGAATGAAAGTGTCAGGGAATACATTGCTGTTACTTGTTCCTTTTCCCAGTTTTTCTATTTCGTTGCAGATGGCGCAAAGCCTGCTTTCGGAGATCTATAAGGGTAATGACCAATGGACTATATGTGTCCTTATTTCTCGACTTTGGCACTTTTGTGGAGGCACTGACGAGGGGCCTGTTAAACACACTGAACTTGTGCTCGTTGACTCTCAGGTAAGTACCACAATGTCTGCCAATTTGGTTTGCTACGGTTTATTTCCTGTTTTTCTTCTTGCTAAGTCTAATACGGGTGGCCTTCTTCAGGGTGGACATATGTATGCCAGATACCTCCAAACTCAGTAGAGCATATGAAAGACGTGCTGAAAGAAGGGAACATTTATGTTATAAAGAAGTTCCTGTGTAATCTATCAAGGCCATCCTTCAGGGTTGTAGAAAGCCCTTTCATGGTGCAGTTTACAAAGTATACTAGAGTTGAAGAAAGGCCTGGTTTGGAAGATGTTTATCCTTTCTGCACGTACAGCCTCACTGCGTTTGATGAGATCGATGATGCCAGCCCAGTTCCTACTCGCTTCGCTGGTATGTTCTTCCTTATTCACTGTGCATGCGCAATGCATAATTCTACTCCCTATAGCTATTGGGTCTAACTTTAGCTTGCCTCACTACTTTTGCGCTGATGTTATTGGAAATATCACCATGGTTTTCTGATATCATCCCTGTTCAGTCCATGAAACAGGCAACAACATCCAACACTAGGACAATTATGTTGACCAACCAAGCGTAAGCCTTGATGGATACTGCCTCTCTACTGTGTTCTAGGTGATTGTAAGTAGATGTGTCTGACTTACTATTTGCATATCTTTTTGTAGAGGAAATGAGATTAGGTTGGTTCTATGGGGAGAACGTGTTGTTTAGTTTGATGCAGAGGTGGTTCGGGCTATGGGGGCCAAGGAACCGATGATTGTGATCTTTGTGGGGTCATTGCCGAAGATGTCTCATGGTTAGCAGTTCAATCATTTTTCCTTTTTTACTGCTCATGCCACTACTGTGTTATTTTGATGTGTCCATGTTTTGTGTCCAAATAATTTGCTTCTTTTGGTTGCTCCGTGGACTTCCTTTCTACGGGCATGTTAAGTCATATAGTTCAATTGTTTACTACAGGTGTTAGGGGTCTTAGTGGGAGCTTTGCTTGTCGTTGGTACATCGATGAGGACATACATAATGCCACCCTGCTCGACATACAGGCCATAGCCCTGACTTGAAAAACCTCACATTCGAGTCAACTGAGAAGCTCAAATCCATAGGTACAGGTCATCGCAACGAGCCAGAGCTCACCGAAGATGAACAGTTCCCACCGTGCTTTGGTTCAGATGTGGAGCTGCCAACGCATTAGGGCAGCGAGATCTATAATTGACTCTGATGGAATTCCTCTGGATTACTACGGCTATGAGTATGAATCTGATTACTGAAACTAGCTAGCTTATGTACTACTTTGTTGTAATGTTCTGCCCTACCTATTAAACTTTAGGCTTGTCACGTGGTTTGAACTGGTCTGTTGTACCTACAATTATAATAAGCTGTTAATGGGTGAACTGTGTATCTCAGAGGGCATCCGTTGTATCTTCAGTTTCAGTTGTTTGGTAGCAAATAATGGGAGGACGATAGTAGCAAAATAACATGGATCAATAGATAACTACTTATTGATAATCAATCGGTACAAGCTTACACTACAAGACTACACTACATAGACTAAACTAAATAGCATGATAAAGAGTTCCATCCAGTTGTTTGGTAGCAAAATACTATGCTGACAACATTGATGTCCGTTAAGATACGTACAAGATAATAAGGTCCAGAAAACATAGCACGAGTTCCATCTGTTTTCGGCCTTCTATTTTTTTTACAGCCTCGGAGCCAACTTAATAGGAAGCTCAAAACATGAGATGGAATGGGCCATCTGTTTCCGGCCTTCTATTCCTTACAAATACCGGTACACGTACAAACACTCTAAAGTATAAGAGATAGCTTGGATAAGAACAACGAAGCTTAGTAGTAGATAACTTGGATATTAATAGCCTGGATTGTGCTTCACGATCAAATGTTCAAAAGTGAAGCTGAGTTCAATCAAAATTGCTGAGTCAAATTGCAAGCCTTAGACAACATTTGATGTTTAACCTTAGGGCGGTTACGCAGTTGCGCAACGGGTCATCTAGTAGTACAATAAAAATCGTATGATTTAAACACTAAGAAGTGGAAAAGGTAATCTAAAAATAAAGTAAACAACAAAAATGAAAAGCAAGAACGTGAAAAAAAGAACTAACAATAAAAATAAACAAAAAAGAAACGAAATGGAAAGACATGCAGTGTAAAAGGAAAAAAAACTACATGGGCCGGCCCAAACATCTGAGGCTAGGAGCTTCAAATTGAAATTACCGCTAAACACATGGAAGAGATTGAAGCAGACTGGGCAAGCATCGTTCTAGTCAACTGTGCGCTTTTTTGTTTCACGAATCTGCTCGGGCTTGATTACTTGAAAATGCAAATCCTATTTAACGCCGGTTGCGTCGATTCGTCGACCCAACGCGTACCCCAGATGCTTCCGGGTCCGGTACACTGATCCGATGAACTGGGAGACCTAGAAGATAAGGAGCGGACGGTTGAGGCGACCTTGCCGTAGGCGGGACGACGCAGCTGGCCGCGACGTCGCCGGTGGAGGAAGGAAGAGACTTAACATCTGGGGTGCGTGTGGTCTTGGTTGACGAGCTTACTGTCGAAGATGGGGTGTGGTTTTTTTTTCAAGGATGCACCCTGGAAGGTGCATCGGTTTCATATAAGAAGAGGCCAAGACGGCCGTACCACGATACAAACACACACCACGCCAGACGGCATACAACACACACTCTACAACGACCCGACGAAGAGAACTCGCCTTGCCCAAGCTCCTACCAAAGGTGAGGAGATGGGGTACTAAGCAACCGGACCGCGTCACGATCAAAGCGAGACACCACCACCGCACGACCCTGACTCCAAGACTGCCCGGATCAAAATACCACTCCTCATACGCCTAGAGGGGGGATCGGCGAGAAGTTGGCAGGATCCAACCGGACTTGAGGAAGACGTCGACGAAGAAGCACCCACCATGATGTACGTTGCGCCCCCGAGGCTCATGTCCTGAGCAGCAACCAACACCGGCAGCACCATACACCCCCACCACATCTCCAATCATAGCAGCCTCACTCTGAGTAGCCTTGACGATGTCTTCAAGAAGATCACGACACCGTGGCGCCGCCGCCGCCTGGTCTGGCGGACCGAACCTAGGGTTTCCCCCAGCACCGGAGGAGAGGAAGGCACGTTACAGGGCCTAGACCACGCCCCAAGAAGGTAATGGCGCCCGCAGGCGTCATCGTGGCTAGCATCGGCCGCCGCCGAGCTGGGCTTTCGCCCGACCATAGTTTGTGCCCCCGAAACTGCTCGTCGAGTTGGGCGAAGGAGGAAAGACGCCGGCTGAGACGTCACAGCAGGAAGGAGAGGGCACCGCCGGTCTCACCGTCGAGGAAGAGATGTGTTTCACCACCGGCTCCACAGCCAACCACCATGGGATCGAGGAGGAGGCCCCACATGGCAGCCGGCCACCCTTGATGTTGCGTCCACGCTCCGGAGCCGAAACTTCTGAGCCGTCCACGCTCCAGCGCGCCGGCAGCGCGGCCCGCCGCCGCGGCCGCACAGCCCGCGTAGGCCCAGATCGGGCCCATCCACCATGCGCGACCACGGGCAACAGGACGCGCCCCTCGCGAAGTAGCCACCACCGCGGCCCTCACCACGCGCCCTCCTTGCGCCTCTAGGCGCCACCACGCCGTCTTGGACCTCCGCCGCCGCCCAGGCCGACGCTCTCCCGACGAGGCACACGAGCGAGAGAGAACCCGCCTCCGCCGTCGGCAGCACGAGCTTTGCCCGGCCGCGTCCTCCGGCGGAGGCGGAGGGGAGGGGGTGTGCCCGGCGCGGCTAGTTGCCTCCGGTACCGCCCTGGCGGGGACGGCACGGGAGGGGAAAGGGAAGCCGGGGTGTGGGGTTTAGAGAGAGGACTGGGGGCAGCGGCTGACCTATAGTGGGCAATGGCTCAAGCAGGGCGGGGCGACGAGACAGGACGGACGCACCGTTGGTCACGGGTGATGACAGCAGGCGGTTTCATCGGCTGATGGCGGCGACTGGCGAGGGATCCAGCAACGCGGTGATGGAGTTGACGCGGGGAAGAAGATCCTTGAAAACGTTGGCACTTGGCACCGTAGGCACATGTTGCGACGCGTCACCGTCACCACGGAAACGTTGTCACCACCACAGCTTTCCCTTTCGCTTTCTGCGCGCGCGACCACGGCAAAGCTGCCTCCTGCGGGTCTGCCAGGGGTGAAGAGAGAGAATCTCGAGCATCTGTGCTCCGAGTCAAACTACTGCATGCAATCTTGCAAAGCCCTCGTAAAAGTAGCCCGCGACTGTGCCACGTCGACACAGACCAAGAAGGAGCCCCAAGCCGAAGCATATATACATCGGTCACATGGCAGGTACCAGCAGTAGTATTTTTTTTAACGTTAGCAGGATCACTGCTAAATTTATTTATTAGAAAGGAGAAAAAAAGTGGAAAAACAGCGACAGCACGTTAGCAGAGTACGTCGTGTACGTTGCCTGCGTTGCATAGTGGTTGTATATTCACGTGAGATACTCTCATCTTCTAGTTTACATGGTGAAGCTTACCTCTCATGACCGGTTCCATGGCAAACGGCGACGAAGGATGTTGAAGCGCAATAGCTACTGCCGTGACAGGCAGTTAATGGCGGCGAACGGCGGCGACTAGCACAATAGCTATTGTAGTGACAGTGCAGTTCATGGCGTCAAATCAGGCAAAATTTCACAACTTTGAAACTTTGTATCGTTCACACACAGGTCCACCCATTTGTCTTTTTGTGCAGTCCAAAATATGATGAATTTGAGCTGAAACTTTGCACCATTGTGAATCTAGATAATATCTACGTCTGGGATTTTTTTCGCGATTTGTGGAAACTTAAAACTGTCGATTTTGATTTTTTGGGAAAACGGTCTCCATGTAGCTCGACCTCCATTTTAGGTTTTCGCTCTCAGCCCCGCCTACCTATGAAGCTGGAATCGAGCTTCCCAACTCGGCCGGGGGAGCTCATCCGAATAAATCTCCACGCGTGGGCCCCACCTGAGGCACGGCGACGTGAGCCCCTCAACCCCATGACCGCCAAGGGCCCTCTCCGCCTCTCAGCGTCGACCTCCGCTGCCCGGCGCCTCGCGCCGCTCCAAACAGAGCCCCCTGCCGCCACCCATGGCCTAATGCCGCCGTCGCCCAGTGGTGACCACTGGTGGTGCATGGAGGAGTAGCTCGGCCTCGTCTCCCACCTCCACCGGCATGCCGCTCCTCCGCACCTCCACTACGCCGTTACTGTGGAGGACTGGATTGCTTTTTCTTTTTCTCTATTCAAGGTCTTTTTTGCAAGAAAGTTTGGACCTACTTGATAAAATGTTGATGAGTATATGTGAGCGCATGCATGCCACTAAACAGTCTCTCGGCTTAGCATGTCTTAATGGACACAGGCCACCAAACACAAGCAGATGTATAGAGTGAGCATGTCCCAGGTGAGATGGTCATTCTTTGGTCATAGAGGCTACCAAACACACCCCAGTGAGCGCTGGCCCTAGAAATTGTTGGTGCGTACACTGCCAACTTGAAGCTCGGTTGGACCTGGGCTATATGCATGGCGCTGGCCTTGCTTCAACCAAGGGGGCAGCAGGATCACTTGTCACTTCGGGCCTGTTTGTTTCAGCTTATAATCCAGCAGATTATATAATCTGGATTATATAATCTGGATGGTTGCCAAACAGGTCCAGCTTATAGGTCCAGATTATATAATCTGGAGGCCAGATTATGATAATCCAATAAGCTGGCCAAGAGATGCTTATTCCAGCTTATTCCAAAAGTCCAGATTATATAATCTATAAGCTGAAACAAACAGGCCCTTCGTCTTCTTCGTGGTCCCTTTCCGCTTATCTAGCTACCATGTACTCTAGATAGTCTAGGAGGGCGCGAGGAAGGTGGCAAAGCTTTTGCTGCAATCATGCATGTGAAGAAGATCATCTGCTTATTTCAAAAAAATTAATTGGAGTCTGGCTTCCTCCTGGAAAGAGAGATATGTAAGGTGTGTGTGGCGAAGCCTAGGAAATCATATGCTCCATCCATTCATAATTATAAAATGTTTTGAACATATCAATGTGAACTACAAACGGATCGAAATAATTTAAGTTATATGTCTAGATACACGCGTTTCAGGAAGAAAAAAAAGAGGAACGGGTGGAGTAGCATGCATTCTTGCCTGCTTTCATTAGTTTTTTCTCCGCTTTTATGAGATTTAGCAGCTTCCATCTACAACTTAAGAAAACGGAATCCACTTTGAACATGATGTTTTTGTTACCCATTTTATGCAAGTTTTTTGCATGAAAATCATCAGCTTACGAGTCTCTTTGATTCGTAGGATCTTAAAATATAGGAATAGGAAGAAATTATTCTATGTTTCAAGTTGCTCCTTTAAATATCATTTAGATGTGAAACTTTGAATTACTAATACATGAAGTCGTGTTAAGAATATGGTCTCATTTGCTATGATGTGGACAATATGAACTGAGAAATGATATGTGCTTTGATCGACAAACATGGTAGGGCTTGCAGGTTTTGTGGTAGTGCCGAGGATGTTGAAGAAATGGAGAATCTTATGCTCGAAGGTGGACATTTTGATCTTGGCCATCTCTTGGAAGAAAATGTACCGGAGGTTCCCGACTCAGCTGGTGTCGACTTAGGGACGTATTCTACTCACAACTTGACCTGGACTCCTGAGACGCTGGAGATCAGAAGAGACGCCGAGTAATGAGGCATGCCTGCTCCCTCGACTCGTTTTCAGTTGAATGTGATGAGGAAAAAACTGTGTCATTATCTAGAAAGTATTTTTATCTTCTGGGTTTGCTGGCATTTAGCCTTATGCAATAACTTGGATCTGGATCTGGATGTTGTTTCATTTAGTTTTGGAATGGAACAAGGCAAAATGCCTTTTGATCTAAAAAAGAAAGAGGGAAATGTATATTAGTCCTATACATTGTTTGATTGAATCCTATACATTTTTTTTTCTAAAAAAATCCGATGCTCTAGATTTCTTAGGAAATCTAACATCCACTCATCTCTTTTTCAGGATCATTTGCTTTCATTGTGATTGAATAAAATAAAATTGGGTGATTTGAAATCATGTAGGACTGGAGTAGGGATGCCATTGCAATTTTGTGTTCTTCCTTTCCTCCGGACCAAAGAGAGGCTGAGTGAAAAACAATTCTATGAAATGTAGTGGAAAGGTTTCTTTCGGAAAAAATCATATGCATTTCGTTCCTACAAATCAAACAACTACCACAGAATTTTTAAAGGATTTAAATCCTCTAAAATTCCTATGGAATATCATAAATTCCTACAGAATAGTACAACTTCAGCCTCCACATCCATGCTTTGTATTGACAGTTACAAAAATCATTATCTCTGACAAAAATGTTCAATCTGTTTACTGATCTTCACGCAAATACGAAAAACTTGTTTACGTGACTGCAGAATTGCTTAATCGGAAGAGGTCCAAGCAGGTTCAAGTTTCCATGACAACGGCGTCGCAGAGGTCGCCTCCTTGTGTCGTGTCGTATCGACGTCGCAGCCGATTCCCAGAGCCAGGAGAAACGGCAGCCTTTTATTTCTTGAGCCAACAACCCGCTTGAATTCAACACCACGTACGATGGAGCCAGGAAGAAAGCAAAGCATATTTGGTTGTCACCTTGGCGCACTGCTCCCTTTTCAGGCGTCGCCAGAATCAGCTGAAGCAGAGAGGCACAGTCCCAGGCAGGGGAACAGCGACGCGCCCGCGGCCCAACGCAGAGAGAACAGAAAAGATCATCGGCAGGATGCGCGCCTAGTCTAGTACTCTAGCACGGGCGGGCGGGCAGAGCGGCCAAAAGCTGGGATCGTGCAAATCTTCTTGGCTATCTCCGTGCACGCCTAATCATCCCTCATCTTGTCCCTAGCTGTTCTACATTGCCATGCTTGCTGTAATTTAGTAATGTAAAGTGAGCTTGGAGTAGTGTTAAGTAACTGTTTGCCCCTGAGATTGTTAATGAGCACCTGCACCAGTGCTTCCGCCTAAATTAGCACCTTCTGCCACCTTTAGAGAGAGAGAGAGAAGAGAGAGAGACCACAGCAGCAACCAGCAAGGTCACACACGCACGTCTCCATCAGGGATCAGGCCATGACCAGCCTTGCATGATACACAAGGATGTCATGGGCGGCAGCTAGAGATGCCCTGTGAACTGTGATCACATTGGCGAATCTCTCCCTCCCCTCTTCCCAGCCGACCTCTTTCTTCTCCAGCACCACCACCACCCACCCAGCTCCACTCCAAACTAGCATCGCAAGTTCAATTTCCGACCGTGTGTGGGTTGGTTCTTGTGGTGCCAAGAGGAAGACGAAGAACTTGCCTCGCAAGCACACGACGCCTTGCTCCTTCTCCTCTGGCTGGCTGAGCTGTTTCTGATTTTCTTTGTTCGAAAGGAAACCGGAGAGGCCATCATTGGTGATTCCACTTCCACAAAGAGCCATGTCCTTTTCTTTCTCTTAGTTTCTTCGCCATTGTTTACTTCAGTTTCACTTCCATCGATTCTTTGGTTTTAACTCCTGTCCTGTCATCTTGCCGTTTCGGCACAACGCAGCCACAAGCCCACAACAAGAGGAGCTGCAGGGAGGGCTTAAAAGATCGATCTTTCGCCGGAGCAAAGCGACGACCCGTGGTGTCTCTCTCAGCTCTGAATTACCAGGCAAGGTGTTCATTCTCTCGTCTTTCACCTTGTTCTTGCTGGTTTTTGCTGCAAATTCTGACCCCCGGCTCCCCATTGCTCTGCTTGTGTTGCAGGGAAGAAATGGGGGAGGCGGAGATCAGGAAGAGCAGAGGCGTCTGTTCGACGACGCTCCTTCTCAACTGGATGGGCGAGGCCACTGAGCAGGACGGGGAGGAAGAGAGGACGCTCGAGCTCAGCCTTGGGCTCCCCGGAGGAGGCCGGAGGACCGCGCGCAGGGAGAAGGGGAAGCACCCCGCCGTCGACGGCTCCGTCGACCTCTCTCTTGGCTACTCCAGCTCACAAGGTATGGAAATCAAAACGATCACGTACGACTTCACAAGTAGGCACATACTGTTCTTGCTCTTTTCTTTTGTGACGGGTGTTCCGTTGTCTTGTGGTTTTCAAATAACACACACTGCAATGGTGTTTTGTGATGTGATGAATCTTGGATATCACGTCAATGCAACTTCTTTTTTTGAGTATTCATGAAAAAAAAACTTCTTTTTTTGAGATATGAGTAGATGAGTACTAGAAAGATGTCATTGCTTTGTAGCAGTTCATACTTCTGGTTGGGCAAGAGGGCAAGCAAGAAAGGAGGTTGATGAATCTGTGTTATTCTGCTGTAGAGGATTCTGCATTTCCTCGAGAGTTTAGACCTATTTGGTAGCTTGATGGTGCATGAAAGTTTTCGCACATTATTGTTTCGTTAGTTTGATTTGACTTCAAATATCCGGGAAATGTCTAGTCGTCTGGATATGACTAGAATTCCTATTTTTTCTGTTCGTTTGATTGCAAACTTTTGTCCAGAACTTGAGTCGGCACACTTGATAAAATCAAATCATAACTTCACCTTCCTTCTTGGCTTGTGCAGGCAAGGCAAAGGGGTCCCGAGAAGCAGAGCCACCAGCTACACGGAATGCACTTGCACCAAACAATAATAGCTCCCACACAAGGTGGTAATCATAAGGCTTCACATGTCAAGCTCTAAAAAACTTGTGCTTTCTAGGAGTGTGCAACTGTTGATGTTTCTTATTCTTTATTCTTCCCTTCTGCCCTGGCATGAAGTAAAGAGGGAGGAGCATCCATCTCCTGCACTGCTCCTCATTTATGGCAAAATCTATCCCAGGATTCAAGGGCCAGGTTGCTTGTTTGGTTCTCTGCCTGACAGGCATGGAGAATTGGAGATGGAGCTCCTCCTGTTTAAGAGGGATGGAGCTCCTCCTGTTTAAGAGGGATGCATTTATGTTAGGATATATACCTGCACTGTTCTTTATTTCTCCCAGCTTTCCTTGCTAGTACTCCCTCTGCTGTCTAGATTCGGACTAAAAAAGTGCATACACACACTAAAATGTGTCTAGATACATGTGTATGCATGTGGCAAATGTCTAAAACATCTTATATTGTGGAACGGAGGGAGTACTTGATATAATAGTGTAAAATTAAACTAACAAATATGGTAACTCTAAGCCCCTTGAGAAATTCTTCTATGCAAAACCATAATTTCCATAGATGAAGAGTATAAACTTCTAGGAATTCAGGATCATCGACTTAGAAACAAGAATTTCTGGTTAAACTTAGAATTAGTATAGGTCAGATGATTCCGTATTGTGCAAAACTTCCATTTGCCAATGCTGCAAGATCACAAACTGAATTTCCATTATCTTTTATATGTATGAATCACAATTAGTTGCTCGGTACTGGTTGAAACATGGATCAATTGAGGTTCCTTAGCTTCATGTATCCCATCAAATATAAATTTACCTTTTTCATTTATCAATCTTCTTTAACCTCCAGTTGCAGATCTCCCGGTGCTCCTGTTGTTGGATGGCCTCCTGTTCGTGCATCCAGAAGAAACCTGGCTACCTCTAGCAAAGCATCCCTTGAACAGCAAAATGTGAAAAAGGCAGTGAAGGCGGAAGAGACCAAGAGAGCTCCATTTGTGAAGATTAACATGGATGGTATCCCTATTGGTAGGAAGATCGATCTGAGCGCCTTCAATAGCTATGAGAAGCTTTCTTTAGCTGTCGACAAGTTATTCCGGCACCTTCTTGCGGGTATTTGAGCTTCCACTTCAATGATTCCATGTAGCAATATCATTCAAATATACTAGTTTCAAGATTAGTAGTTCAGTACTTGCAAATTTCTTGCTTCATATTGAACCAAGGCACTATAAACTATGTAGATTTCAATATTTGAATGTTTCAGTCAATTCAGGAGTGCTTAATTAACAGTTCTTAATTTGCATCGTCTATGTAGCCCAAAATAATCCTGGGACAAAGGAGTGTCATCAGGAAAAGCTGGCCATATCTGGTCTACTAGATGGTACTGGGGAGTACACTCTTGTTTATGAGGATTATGAAGGTGACAGAGTACTGGTTGGAGATGTTCCATGGGGGTAAGTTATGATTGCTGCCTGTGTTCTCTTCCTGTACAAAATGATGAATGCATACATAATTTCATGGTGATGCTAACTGTTGTCGTAGGTTGTGTTCTCTTATTTCAGTTAGACACAGTTTTGTTCCTTTAGTTGTAACTTGTTGCACATACAGTACAACCTCTTAGTTAAGCAGTAAAAGATCAAGCCTTGCTCCGTACTATGATCAGTTTTTTTCCTGGATAAAAAATATCATCATAACTGTTACTGCAATTCATGCAGAATGTTCGTTTCATCAGCGAAGAGGCTGCGAGTGCTGAAGACGTCTGATCTCTCTTCATCTGTGAGTACCTCTTTACACCCTTCTCCTGCCCACATTCTCCATGTCAATTTTATTGACCTTATTGACAGACTTGGACATTTTGTTCTCCATGCAGCTGGTCACTTCAAGCCGGAAAAG
This sequence comes from Poa pratensis, assembly GCA_947311845.1. Classification (NCBI taxonomy): domain Eukaryota; kingdom Viridiplantae; phylum Streptophyta; class Magnoliopsida; order Poales; family Poaceae; genus Poa; species Poa pratensis. The sequence continues at coordinate 4,664,515 of CAMZMU010000099.1, forward strand.
AACATCAGCTGATTGTTGACCTTGTTTTAGAGGTGCATGGACCGACTCTAAATGTGATGCGCTCTGAAGAAAATTGGATCTTCTGAGCTTTTATCATCTTCCTCTCGTTTTCTTTGTTGTTGCTCTGACCTTTCGGGTTTCTCTTGTTCTGATGTAACATGTTGCTTTCCAAATACGCTTTGAGAAGTGGTACGTTTGTGCAATTTGACATGACGGTATGTAAAGTTTTAGCCCAGATCAACTCTATATTTGTGCAACATATCTTTTAGGGAGATGGTCGAATTGGGTGACTGTTTTGTTGCCCTAGCATTACTACAACTGTATTTGGTCGAGACATGCCTTGGCAGATTTTTGGGCCAGCTAAAGCATCAATCATTTGGATCTTGAGAGATCCAGTGGCGGAGAACGAATGTTGGCACAAACCCTGCACATCCAGTTAAGAGTTAGTGTTAAGTGTCTTTGCCAGTTTCTTTTTTTTTTTAGAAGGGAGTGCGTGTACAACATCAGAACAACAAACGCACACACACGCAGAGACAGGAACGAGTTCGTCTGAGCGGTTAAGTACCTTGACTTAGTTGTTTACCCATTAGTTTTGCTGAAGAACAATAAAGGATATGAATAAGCACGAGTGATCAAATGAAATAAAGCAGCTTGATAAGAGCCATACCTAGAGCTAACATCATTTAAGCCAATTGAGACATTATAAAATAGGCTAAGGTCTTTTCATATCTCTCTGTTTTCCATATCCATACAATCGAGTCCTTAGGTTTCTGAAGTAGGGTAATGGAAAAGAAGTGATTCGAATAATTGGTATTTGACTCCACTAGTACAGGCTATTTAAAACCCCCAATCGCATATGGTTTAGCCAAAGGGTAACAAACCATAGCATTCACATACCATTCGAAAAGCCATTTTAACCACCAAAATGTTTTACATTTTGGAACAGAGGTAAATATATCGTAAGAGCGAAAAAGGCATTTGTCTCCCGGGCTACATGTAACATTTTAGTTAATTTTTTTAGAAAATGTATTTTAAAGTTTCAAATATTCTAAAATAAATCCGGATGTAGCCAAAATTTATAGTACATTTGTGCAAATTTTCAGTCCAAAATCCATTTCGGTTTGGGCGCCGTAAAGAAGACAACTTCTTACAAAATTTGGAGGGGACTATTCACATACCAGATATACAATTTTTTGTTTTTGTGTAGCGTACAATACAAATATTTTATATTGTGATTTTATAAACTTGTAGGATTTATTTGTGGCTAGATATATTTTTTTTCATAGTTTTTAAATTTGTTTTTTGAACGTCTAAAATAAAGGGCTACATGTAGTCAGGTCTACAAAATGCCGCTTTCACGGCTATAGGAAGTTGCCGTATCACTTATAACCAACCTAATAACCCGCTTATATAATAGTCCCCTTTTTTTATTTTAAGGTGTATTAGTTTTCCAAAATTGTCAAAACTGAATATCTTTGATCAAATCTTTTAAAAGATATTATTAGAATTTACAGTACCAAATAATTATCATTAGATTCATTTTGAAAAACTTTTCATAAATTATTTTCTTGATATTTTAGATGTTGATAGTTTTTTTCTTCAATCTTGGTCAAAGATAATCAAGTTTAACTTTTTTTAAACCTATGCACCTTATTAAGGAACGGAGCCAGTTGTTAGCCATACTTCATAGCATGTCTTAATATGTGATCCACATTTTTCTCTTACAAAGAACTTTTGACCCCGCTTCCCTTCTCTCTTTTTACCCCTCTCCCAACTAAGTAAAAAGCATAATGTGACATCTCTTGTTATCCGCTCACGACACTATTGTGCTTCTTAACTGTAAGTGTAAAACATAGTTCCCTTGTTCCTGAATATAGATATTTCAGCATTACACATATTGTTAATATGTGAAATAAAATGAGTGAACATAGACACTAAAATATGACTAAATACATATAGATAGATGTGAATGTGGAAAAGTGGTAAAACATTATATTTAGGAACGCAGGGTGAGTAGAACTGAGCTTTCAGTTTAATCTAATTTTTGTAGGAATTTCAGCATGTAGGCCCCACGCTGCATTTACAGGTGACCAAATCAAACGCGCTCCCGGAGAAACAAGACAAAGCGGAGAGTGTACCGGTCGTAACGTCCTCGTGCTCCCATTCCTCTTCTTCCTCTTCTCCGCCTCCAAAATCTCCCAAACCCTTGGCTCCAGCGGCCAGCCCGGGCCGCGGAATCGGGAGCCGTCGACGTGTTCAGCGCGGTGGCGCCTTGGGGTCGAGGGGGAGCGGGGTAGATGCGGTCGAGCCGGCCGGCGTGCATCCGGTGGAGGCGCCGCCGCCGCAGGGGGAGAACGCGGATGGTGGGCCGCTTGGGGTGCGGATGAAGGACACCCAAGGGTCCCCGGGGACGCCCGGCGGGCTAGGCCTCCGCCTCGTGCAGGTCTTCTTCGCGGCCGCGTCGGTCGCCGCCATGGTGTCCACCAACGACTTCCCTTCCGTCACTGCCTTCAGGTGCGGTACTAAATTGGCTACAATTTTCCTTTTGCTTTGGAAGGAAATTTCCTGTCATGATTAGATGACTAGAGGGGGGAAATCAGTAGATAACCACCTAGATACTTACAAAAATTGTCAGCCGTGAAATAATCAAACAAATGTGGGACCTCATTTTTCTTGCTTGGGCAGAGTTAGTCGCAACTACATGTCTTGTAGGATATACCCGTGTTTTTCCCAATTAAGATTCCGGGATTTCCTTGTGTGAATTATGGGCCTTAAGATTACTACATTAGCCAATTTTTCTTAGTATTACCTCCGTTCCGAAATATAAGATGTTTTAACTTTTTTCGGATTCGGGTGTATCTAGACGTGTTTGAATGTGTAGATTCACTAATTTTAGACCGTATCCAGTCTATATTGAATGTCTAAAACATCTTATAATTTTGAACGGAGGGGATACTATCTTTTATAAGAGATATGTGGAAGCAGATTGTTGAGGGTGACTAGAGTTGAGGGAGCTAGAAAGACAAATTATGCTTAAACTTCGACTAATCTTTCAAATTTAAGCCTTGTAATTAAGTGTGTACTTTAGCCCTTGAGGAGATTGTTGAGGGGGCGACTAGATTGTGGGGCTAAGAAGGCAAATTATGCTTAAACTTTGACTTTGAAATTTAAGCCTTGTAATTAAGTGTGTACTTTAGCCCTTGAGAAGCACCGCCACTGTGAGGAAACTACTTTTCTTGGTTGGGAAGAGTTAGTGACAACTCACAAACTACTTGTAGGATATACCCGTGTTTTTTCCAATTAAGATTTCGGATTTCCTTTTATGGATTATGGGCCTTAGGATTACTATGTTAGCCAATTTCCTTAGTATCTTTTATTTAAAGAGATATGTGGAACCAGTGGCAGAGCTTGATGGAGATAGTTATGCTTAAACCTCGACTAATCTTGAAATTTAGGCATTGTAATTAAGTGTGTACTTTAGCCCTTGAGGAGATTGTTGAGAGGGGCGACTAGAGTTAAGGGGAAAAAAGACAAATTATGCTTAAACTTTAACTAATCTAAGCCTTGTAATTAAGTGTGTACTTTAGCACTTGAGAAGCACCGCCACTGTGCAGAACAAGTTCCCAGTAGAAATTATTGCCGAGATTCCTTAATTACACAGACAAATATTGATGTTTGTCGGTGCAATTTCAATATTCTACACCTTTTGATTAACTTGGCATCCTAAAAAGAGACGATACAATTAGATGGTACCATTATCATGCTCGCTAGGATCTCAATATATTTTTCCTTCTACAGATGAACTTAATTTTGTTCTTTTGACCAGCTACCTCGTAGCAGCAGTAATTTTGCAATGCCTGTGGAGCCTTTCTCTGGCCTTTGTGGATATCTATGCACTTCTTGTCAAACGTTCCTTGCGGAATCTCCGAGCTGCTTGCATATTTTCCATTGGAGACTTGGTGAGTTATATTCTCTCAGGCACCTCAATTAGACAACCATCGGTCATTCATTGTGGAGTTGTTTTTTAAAATGTTTTGAGTTCTTGAATAATCAAAGGATTATTTACAGACCATGTGCATTTTATTTCCCTTAATGATCCAGTTTTTACCTTGATGTTCTTTGTAGATCACAGGGACACTAACCTTGGGTGCAGCATGTGCATCAGCAGGAATCACCGTTCTTATCGGTAATGATCTGGAGATGTGCGCGGGTAATCACTGTGCAAGCTTTATGACTGCTACCGCAATGGCTTTCATCAGCTGGTTTGCACTTGCACCGTCTTGTGTCTTGAACTTCTGGTCGGTGGCCTCCAGATTATCAAGATAGGAGTTTATAGACAAACTTGGGCTATTTGTGCAGCGGATTGCTTTTTGTGACACCTGGGAAACAGTGTGGCACATCTAATTATACTACAACGGAAAGTAACGAATGTCTGTCGAATGAAGTGTCCCCAAATTTTCTGTTCAAAATAGGGAATAGCTTGATGTGCAAAAAGGTGGTTGTGAAGCTCTGCATTTCTAATTTAGGGTGCTTCTTACATGAGGGTGGTTGTAATCTGGTGAATGGACTGATGAGTTTTACTAGTGAGAGCTCAAAGTGCTGATAATGTTTGTTCCATTTTGCAACTTTCAGATACTTTTTGTGAATATTCGGGTCTCAGGCCCCAATAGAGTGGTGCAGGTATCACTATGAGTGTCAGATTATCAGTCAGGAGGCCATGAGGATGAGGCTCCTCCTTACTTCAGGTCTCAGTCGAAAAATATATTATGCGGCATTTGTATGCCTTTTAAGTTATCCAAACAAACTGGAATCTGGGCTCTAAATTTTCCCTTTCAAAGCACAGCCTAGTACATAATTTTGCTGAGACATATATAGTGACACTCCTAAATTGCAACAATTTAGCACCCTCTCTTGGCTCCTCTCCCCTTGCTCTCCTTCTCCCTTTTTGACATGTATGTATTTCTTTTACTGTATTTATTTCCGCTCTTGCATGTTTGTGTAACCTAGCAAGGGCTTCTGCTGCTGAGATACGAGCCTTTGTGTCCCTATTTTTTCTGTTTTAGTCCAGCGATGCTTTCTGGGTCTCAGTGGCTGGGACTGGAAGTTCCTTTGGTTCCTTCTTTTTTGAAACCTGATAGATTTCAGTCGTCAGCAGCATCATGGACGTGAATGGCGGTTATGCCCATGTGCAGAACCTGCCACGGGACTTCAAAATGGAGAGGCTGGAGCGTGGGAGGTAATTAATTCATCGTTATATTTTTTATCTTTCTTTTCATCGATTTATTTGGTTTTCTTTATTGCAGGGTACATGCTGTTCTTTTCTTGACAATGCTTAGAAATTCTGTGTTTACACCTAATTGAAAGATGCAAAGAGTCATTTTTCCCAAGAGAATCAACCTTTCTTGGGATGGATGGAGTCATGATATCCTCTCCTTTCTTAAGCATGCCAGTACTCTCTCTTCTCGCTTTCTTTGTATTGATATTCATTTATTTCATGGGTTCTTATTCCTAGGATTGACCATTTTGGGCTCTTTCAAAGCATAGAACAATATGTACAAACTTGTGGACCAATTGCACCATTTGTCTGTGCAGATTCTGTGGCTCATGCAGCTTTATGTAAGATCACTAGACTAGGATTTGATTTGCTCTTCTCCCATGAAGGTAAGTCATGTTTTAATTCTTACTTCATTTCCTAATATATTAAGGTTAAATATAACATGGTGTTGTGAGTTACCACACATTTGCTCTGATTTTGGTACGTGTTAAAGATTTTGACAACTTACAAAATTCTTACCTTAAAACGAGAGATAATTTTCGTGCTTTGTTTGACTTTCTGCTACTAATTACTCCTCGCATGAACAGGCTTTCCTAGTAATTGATTGAACTCTCAATAAGAAAGCATAATATTCTGAAGGGTACTTTGTGTGCCTTTATTCTCGGAGATAGTCAATTACCAAGTACACTGGACTGGAACCTTTTGAGATCAGAGCTTTATTTTTGCATGTGGGTGTTTTGAGCTTAATTAAGAACTACTGAATTAGTACTTAGCAATATCTCAGGGTAATGGAAGATCATACTTGAACTGAACATACTTGAACTGAACATGATTGTTGTATGCTATCCAGATGCTCAGTGCATAAAACAGCTTGCAGGGTGATAAAAGTGCATGCATTTTACATCTTTCATCATTCACATCTCTCCTTAAGTACTGTTGCAACCCAGTATATGTCTTGACTTGGCATGGTATAAATGGAATCAATGAAAGATCATTCCCCAGAGACGAGTGGCAATATATACTTAATACTGGTTGTTTTTGGTGCCCCTCACTCTCTGCAGGTTCAGCTTCTACTTCAGGCGTGCCACCAGCTTTGCGGTTCTGGTGCTCCTCCATTTCTACAGGTTCAACTGTAACTTCACACGTGTCCTGAGATGACTGTTCTTGGTGCTTCTCCATCAATGCAGGTTCATCTTTACCTTCAGACATGCCCTGAGGTGATTGTTCTCCGAACTCCTCCATTTCTGCAGATCCATCTTTAACTTCAGACAACTCCTGAGCTGACTTTACTTGGGGATCCTCCATTTCTGCAGGTTCAACTTCATCTTCAGACATGGCTTTACCTGATTCTTTTTTGTGTTCTTCCGTTTCTGCAGGTTCAACTTCCTCTTCAGACATGGCTTGACCTGATTCCTTTTGGTGTTCTTTCGTTTCTGTGGGTTCATCTTCAACTACAGACCTGTATGAAGCTGATTGTTCCTGACACTCCTCCATTTCAACATGTTCGTCTTCAGCTCCGGATATCGCTTGAGCTGATTGTTTTTTATCCTCTTCCATCTCTGCAGGTTCATGTCACGCCTCCGAGAAGCTGGATGCGTGACCATCGCTTTAGTCCCACCTCGCTAGTTGAGGAGGCCACGCACCTGCTTATAAGGGCAGCCTTCCTCAACTCAATGCCCGGGTTTTGGGTTCGAGTGGTATGGGCTCGTTACTGAACGCAGTCCGTTGGCGGGGGCTGATCCCCCAAAACAACATCCAACGCTATGCGTGTGTGCGGTACTGGGCTGGCCCATCACAGTGGTATCAGAGCTGGCGTCTCCCGGCCCCCGAGGGGGGGGGGGGGGGGGGGGGGGGGGGGGAGATTGTCACGCCTCCGAGAAGCTGGATGCGTGACCATCGCTTTAGTCCCACCTCGCTAGTTGAGGAGGCCACGCACCTGCTTATAAGGGCAGCCTTCCTCAACTCAACGCCCGGGTTTTGGGTTCGAGTGGTATGGGCTCGTTACTGAACGCAGTCCGTTGGCGGGGGCTGATCCCCCAAAACAACATCCAACGCTATGTGTGTGTGCGGTACTGGGCTGGCCCATCACAGTTCACTTGGACCAAGTTGGTCTTCAACTTTATCATTGCTGCTGGTACAATAAGAAAATACCTTCATTATTTTCAACACCTTCACAGAACAAATCATATCGTACTAGAGAACTTAACAAACATAACCATCGATGCTTTAAGGCCTCAAAACATCACAGTATGGGAAATTTTGAAAATCACCTTGATTATATAAAAAAAATTGTGAAGCAACAGCACCAATCAGCACAGTAGCTATTAGAAGGCTTTCAGAAGATGCGTTCTAACAAACCCATGCTGCACGTTTTATATTGTGAAATAATGAACATTCAAGTTTTGGTCCTTATCTGTTCAAATAGACCCTCAGCAGCACATACAAACACAAATGCACCATTACTTATATGTTCAAATTTCAGACAAAGAGGTACACAGGAACACTAAAGCAGAAATACCGATATAGCATACACACAAACAAACAAGTCCAACAGTCCAGAGGACCACGCAGTGGCGTGGTGGTTGAGTGAGCAGTGGCTCACCAGCCCATCCCGGGTTTGACTCCAGGAGGGAGCGAATTCCTGGATGTCTCACGGGGGTTTTTGCAGCCAGGCACTGGTTGTTCCCAGGAGCTCTACTGCCTCACGTCTAGGTGCCACAGGCGAGATCGACGTGCCCGTCGGTCACCGAAGCACTGGTCTTCGGCCAAGTCTCTCAGGACGTAGTTCTGGGTTATAGGGTGTAGGTCTAGTTTAGACACATAGGTGGGGTGTGTGTGGTGTGCGTGTGGTGTGTGTCCTATGTGTCCGAACAGGTACTACAACTTGTAATCCCAGAGAGGCACTCAAAAAAAAAAAGTCCAACAGTCCAACACACCTAATAGTTTGAAGGCTTAAGCAGTAAAATAGTTTACACCAATCAGAGATGATAAAAGGAGGTAGACATATGATCTATCGACATAATCAAACTGAAATAGAAAATATTTAAATAGCAAAAGCAAATTGAGACGGTGCACTGTACAGTTCTTTTGCTGTTCCTCTGTTTCTTTTTCCTGTTGTTCCTCTCTTTCTTTTTGAGTATGTCCCTCTCTTTCTTCTTCCTTTCGCTTTGGTTTTTGCTTTGTACTTCACACCTTCTTTTTCTGCAGGTTCACCCTCAACTTCAGATATGTCCTGAGCTGATTTTTTTTTGTGCTCCTTCATTTCTGCAGGTTCACCTTCAACTTTTGGCACGGCTTGAACTGATTGCTTTTTATCCTCTTCCATCTCTGCACGTTTGCTTGAATCAGGTTGTTCTTCTATTTCATTATCGCTGCTGCTAATACAATAAGATAATATCTTCATTATTTTTAACATCTTTTCAGAAGAAATCATATCCTACTAAAGAACTTAACATACTTAACCAGTAATGCTTGGCGCACAAAACCACAATATGGGGAATTTTGAAAAGCAACCAACTTCTCATTTATCTAGATACAATTTGTGTGGCAACAGCTCCAATCAGCACAGTAGCTATTAAACGAATTTCACAAGATACACTCTAACTTTAGTCCCATCAATAATGAACATGCAAATTGGGTCCCATAAATTCATTTTCAAATTAACCCTCAGCAGCACATAGAAACACCAGTGCACCACTACTTATATGTCCAGATTAAGATAGAGGCCCTACAAAAGTTCACATGTATAGCATGCCTCCAATAGGGAAAGGGGTACACAGGAACGCTAATGCAGCAATAATTACAGTTTCCCAGAGTTAGTCCATGTCATAAGCACATACAAGCTACGCCCAATAAAAAGGTACTTGATAATTGAAGGCTAAGCAGAGAAATAGATTGTGCAAGTCAGAGATGACAAAATGAGGTAGATATATGCTCTACTGACAGAATCGAACTGAAATGATTACCCGTGCAAGATTTCAATAATCGTAATAGAAAAAAATTATATAGCAATACCAAGTTAATACAACATCAGGAGTTGCTTGCTGTCACTAACCTTTCGTTGCCATCTTTTTTGGTGATATCATCAATGGCTTGTTTGATTGCATGAAAAGCTATCTTCTTAATCTGGCAATTCAGACTTTACGAAATTACAAAAGAGAGCATGTAACAGTTATGAAGCTCTCAAGAGTGACATCGTATGTAATCAAGATTAGGATTAGCATATAGATAAACAAACAGATAAATTTATACCTCTAGCTTATCTTCATTCACCCTATGCCCTTTTGGAAGCAGACGGAATTCTTCTGTCAGCCTCATGCACTCTTGTACATTTTCCGGAGAAACAAAGTCAAGTGCGACCTTTATACATGACTGCCCAAGAACAAAGAAGCAGTTAACAGAATAGAAATGTCACAGATAATAGCAGGCATTTCTATTCAAAAGTATGGCACTAACAGCAGAGGAAAACAGCAACTGGTACCATGCATCGCATATCATACCTTCAAATTTCTGACTTGGTGGGGACATCCTGCATGTATAAAGACAGCATCACCAAGCTTCTGTTCAAATGTCCAAGGCTCAATTCCTGCATATGGAGTGGACATAAGACCAGGAAGTAAATCACCAAGGGAAATTTGATATCTTCCTAGAGACATCATAATTCTACTGACCATATTCTTCCTTCAGCTTTCTCTTGTGCTCGTTTGTTAGGTAAAAGCACTGATCATGTATAGGATGAATAACCTGCCAAGATCAACAGTTAATCATCATGCCAATAAGATGCCAAGCTGCATTCTAAGGTCAAATAGTCAACAGAGCTAATCACCTGCTTCACTGGTTCATAATTGTAATGCCTAAACTCCTCTGAATGCTTTATTAGATACTCTTGTAATTTGCTGACATCTTCCCGACGGAATATATCCCACAATGCACCACCCTCTGGCTGGTTATCTTCTACAGACGGGACACTATAGTTTTTGGGCACAAGAGATATGGAAACTCCATGCACCTCGTCTTCTGTGGTTGTTTCCTTTATTTTCTTTGATGCATTAGAAGAATGTCGGCCAGGTTGCCTTCCACGTTTTTTACGACCAGTGGGTTCAACTCCTTCAGGTCTTGGCTCCTTGATTAGTTCACTGAGAGCTATCGACATGTCACAATCAGGATCTGTTTGTGAAGCTTGAATATTACTGTTGTCTTCCTTTATGGTCAAACTCTTTTTCTTCTTCTCAATTGCTCTAATCCTTTGTGCTTTGAGCTTTATTACGTCAGTATGTGTTAGGATGTTGACCTGTTTACATAATAGGAAATAAGATATCATTCACAGTGAAGTATGCGGCAAATAGACTTTTACAATCTGGAGTAGTGTTTTGACGGTCTCTAAACAAGTAACTAGTTAATTACTCTGATCAAGGGTCAACAACCGAGAGTCCAACGGTGTGAGAGTATGGCTAGCATTAAAGTAGAACAAAAGAGTGCAGATTTGACTGAAAGCAACAAGGTAACCTGGAACCTACAAGCCGTACAGCTACAACATCCATGGGTGATATTTATCTTCATACTGTGTTTTAAGAATATGTAGAAAATAAAATCTACTGGCAGGTAGTGGTAGGCGCACAAGGTGCAAACACACACACCAAGGTTTGAGTCTCACTTCTACCTTAATTCCTCTTACCTCTTTTTGGAAAGAACATGAAAATGATATAATAAGTAATGGGTCTGCCTACGACTCACTCGAGTGAGACATAAGATACGTCTCACTCGACTGACGTCATGGTTGTGTTGTTAGACAAATTCGGCCCGTTTTCCCTCGTCCAGTTGTTGTTGGGCCCGTTACTGGGCTCAGTTGCAATCGCAGTTGAAACTGGGCTTCCAAAAAACAAAAAACAAAAAATAATTAAAAATAAATAAATGAAAAAACAAAATAAAGAAAAAAAAATCTCAGTTGCAAGCTCAGTTGCAGCTGGCCCCACCTATCTCGAGAAAAAATACCCAGTTGCAAGCGCATTTGAAACTGCCCCACCCAGTTGCAATCGCAGTTGAAAATGAGCTTCCAAAAAAACAAAAGCAATAATAAGTAAAAATAAATAAAGGAAAAAACAAAAATACTAATAAAATATCAGTTGCAAGCTCAGTGGCCCCCACCTATCTCGAGAAAAAACACCCAGTTGTAAGCGCAGTTGAAACTGGCTCACCCAGTTGCAATCGCAGTTGAAACTAGGCTCAGTTGCAATCGCTGTTGAAACTGGACTTCCAAAAAAACAAAAAACAATAAATAATTAAAAAAATGAAAAAACAAAATAAAGAAAAAATCTTAGTTGCAAGCTCAGTTGCAGCTGGCTCCACCTATCTCGAGAAAAAACACCCAGTTGCAAGCACAGTTGAAACTGCCCCACCCAGTTGCAATCGCAGTTGAAACTGGCCTCAGTTGCAATCGCAGTTGAAACTGGGCTTCAAAAAACAAATAATAATTAAAAATAATAAAAGAAAAAGAAAACAAAGAGAAAACAAACGAAGCCCCCTCACCCCATGAGCCAAAAGGCACAAAACACGAATCGCGGAGCAAAGATCAAATCGAACGGCTGTGGAGGTGAGTGAGACGTAAGCTTCGTCTCACTCGAGTGAGACATAGCAAAACCGATAAGTAATTCGGATTCAAATTGAACTGGATAGATGCTAATCATAAACTGTACATATATGGTCAGGAAGCATAAGAAATATAAATTGATTTACCGCATCAGACATGTCACAATGAAGCTTGGTGACAGAATCACCAATTCCTAATTCCTGGGTAACGCCATACGCGATGTAAGTTTTCGGACCAAGGTCTGGCTTTATAACTTTTTTAGGAAGCTTCACAGCCAGATTAAGAGGACCAGATTTGTGATCGGTATATTCACGAAATGGCAAAGCAGACATGAACTCAGCACCGTGTCGTGGCAGGGTCCTCAAATGAGCTGTGTTGTGGCCAATCTTTAAGCTTTAGTAACATGGGCAAACCCTCTGGACCAATAACTCCACGGGAATACCCATTAAAAAGAAGTGTGTGTTTATTTCAACCTGCATTTCAGTTCAACAAGTTGCTGTTCAAAAAAAAAAAAAGTTCAACAAGTTGTGTTAAGAATTTTTCATGTCAAAATAAAAATGATCTATATGCTAAGTGCAACATATGAAATCAATTTCAGAAGAGGTAACCATATTACTCCCATGCTTAACCCATATGGAAAATACACCAAACACTTGGGACTTGCCTGCCACCAAAAACGCATGCTGGTATGCTGGCAGTAACTAAAGTTATATTTACAGAAGTTCTGTTAACCTAAATTCTTATCTTTCAACAAGCACACTAACTGACCGTGTATTATACAGACATAAATAGCAAAAGGAAACTACATTCCAATTCTCTATGTTCATTAATTCCAATTCTCCATGTTCATCAATTTCAATTCAGACAGAAACAGAAGCACACAGTTAATGAATGCAGAGGATATTCTGCATCTAGTAATCTAATGAATTTACATGATCATCCAGTAACCTTGACATCAGTTTTGTCTATGCCAAAATTGTAGCAACGTTATTCTATAAGCAATAACCATCATGAGGCCAGTTACCTCAGACCACGACAGGCACTCAAGAGCTGTAACAGACAGTCCTAACATCTCATCAATCACTCATGAATCCATATAACTGAAAATATGGTAGTATCAACCAGAAAAGTAAAAGCCTCCACCTTAGGTGTGATATCTACCACCGGAGCAGTCGGCCTCTTCCTAAGTCGAGAGGCCCGAGGCTCAAGAGAAGAGGGGTCAGCAACAGTATTCCTTCTACGCTTTCTTGTGGGTCTTAGTTTTTCAGTTCCCTCTTCTGTTTTGTTCTCCTGGAATTGAGAAATCCAGCACAAGTGAAAAATGATAAGGAAGAATGGACAAACAATTTAGCATTTCCTTATGAATAAAGCACAAACTACATAAGCACAGACAGTCCTAACAACTCATCAATCACTCATGAATCCATATAACTGAAGAGATGGTAGTATCAACAAGAAAAGTAAAAGCTTTCACCTCTTCCACCTTAGGCGTAATATCTGCCACCGGAGGCCTCTTCCTAAGTTGAGAGGTCTGAGGCTCAAGAGAAGAGGGGTTAGCAACAGTATTCATCCTACACTTTCTTGTGGGTCTTGGTTTTCCAGTTCTCTCTTCTGTGTCGTTCTCCTGGAGCTGAGAGAATCCAACACACGAGTGAAAAATGATAAGGATTATTGTTTTCTAAAGTAACTCACAGAACTAAACTGAGGGGGGGAAAATGACCTCAGCAGAAGCCTGCAGCATCTCTACCTTGCCATTCATCACACCGTTTTTCTCCTGCCACCAGAACCAACAAACATCAAGTATTTCTGAAACATCATTCATTGCAAGCTCTTTTCAAGAAGATAAACACAAGGGAAGAAAGAACCAAAGAGGAGAAGAATCGATTGGTTCCAAACAACACGGAAGAAAAAAGAGCAGAACAATTGCAAATGTGAACCTCGCAAAAAACAACAAATCCCCATTTCTACCTCTCCCACGCAATCATTGAAGACATAATCGAACACCAGAAAACCATTGGGACAGGTACCACGGAGGCTCCATTCATTTCCATGGTGGAAACAAAAGTGGGAGGCAACTTGCAGCTCTAGGGACTAGAGCGCAGACCTAATTAGTTAGTGTCTTGGTTACCTCGGCAGCGGCTGTAGTCTTGGGCCCCTGTCCCAGTCCCTGTTCGCGTCCAAGGCTGCGTCCGCGCCTGCCTCCCCTCTGAAACACAAGAGTTAAGCATGGTACGTATTTTCCTTTTTGAAAAGAAAAAAACAAAAATTAATGCAAGAAAAGATAATGACCTTGGCAGGAGCATGCAGCCTCTCTTCCTTTTCCTTTTCCGCATCGTTCTCCTGCAACCCATGGCCAGCAACCTTGAATTTCAGAAAGCTCAGCGCAAGCTCTTTCAGAAGAAAAGGTTCGTGTAAGGAAAAACGAGCAGCGAAGTACTGACATCTTTAGAAGCCTCCAGTATCTCATCCTTGACTTTCTGCTCATTGTTATCCTACCACCACAATCAAATTAGCATTAAGCATTTTCTAAAAAGATTGTTAAACAAGATAAACGACTGCAACACAGGGAAAGAAATTCATGGAGCAATTGCCAAGTGATGACGCTTAAATCTCATACATTCCAATAGCATGCTGCCGAGAACAATGAAAGAGACACCAAAACCTAGGATAGGATATTGGACCCCTGAATTTAATTCTTACAACTAAAGCGTCCCGAAGCATTGTTCAATTCCGAACAACACAGAAGGAAAGGAAAACTATTGCAAATGCCAACCTCCCAAAACCCAACAAACCCCCATTTCTACCTCTCCAACCCAACCGTTGCTAAGAAAATCAAATAGTCTGACCATACTCATGGTGGTAGCGAAGTGAAAGGGCGACTAGCAAGCTCAGGGTGGAGCAAATTTAATTAGTTAGTTCCTGGGCAGGTTACCTCAGTGTCACGAGACTTGGGCGGTCTCCTCCGTCCACGCATGCCTCCCTTCTGCAACACAGGAGTGAAAATTGATGAGTGCTTTCCTTATGTAAGAGAATCCACAAAACTTCATGCCATAACAAACAATGACCTTGTCAGAAACCTGTGGCAACTCTTCCTGTTCACCCTTCTTCTCACCGTTTTCTTCCACCACGACAAAATAACCATAAAGCATTTCGGAAAGCTCAGCGGGAGCCCTATCAAAAGAAAAAAATGCAGACGCTAAAACAGAACACAGGGAGGGAGATAACAACCTCGGCAGAAGCCTGTGGCATCTCCACGTCTTCACCCATCTCCTCACCGTTCTCCTGCCACCACAACCAAACGAACATCAAGTATTTGGCAAAACCCAACAAATCACCATTTAAACCTCTCGGGTACAGCCATTAAAGAAACAATCGAACACAGCGGGAGGACTACGGGGACAGGTCCCGGAGAGTTCCCATGGTGGTAGCAAAGCGAGAGGCAACTAGCAGCCCAACATGGAGCAGGCATAAGTAGTTAGTTACCTTGGTGGCAGCTGGAGGCTTGGGCAGCCTCCCTCGACCACGCTTGGCAGCTGGAATCTTGGGCGGCCTCCCTCGACCGCGCTTGCCACCGGTCTGCAACATACAAGCGAAAAATTGATAAGGATTTCCATTTTTTCTTCGAAACGAAACCGCAAACCAGTATGCAACAATAAATGATCACCTGGGCAGAAGTTTGTGGCATATAATCGACGTCCTCCTTCAAATCCTTCTCCTGCAACCAACGGCCGAACAGCAACTGTTAAACATTGGGGAAAAGGCTCAGGCCGCCCTCTACTGGAAGAAAAATGTCGTTATAACCAAACAACAAAATCAAGCGGAGAGGGAAATCACTGACCTCGGCAGAAGAATGCTGCATCTCCTCGTCTTCACTGTTGTGGTGGCCGATCTCCTGCCACCACCGCAACAACGAAACGACCACTAATCAATTTGATTCGAAAAGAAAATCATCGCACGCTCTCGCGGGCCAGAAAAATCAGTAATGACGGGCAAAATCCCGTGCATCGGAAACGAATTTAGAAGCATCACCGACCACCAAACCCTAAAGATGTGAGGTGGCGGGCCGCCTGAGTAAAATCTCACAGCCAGCTGACAGACGTAAGGAAAGAAAGCCAAGAATCAAAGAAACACTCTATTTAGAATAGCACGGAACAAAATCTAGCAGCAGGACTCCTAATGCGCATCTCACAAAACCCTAGCAAAAACCTAAATCCTATTTCCGCCGCCCGCAAGTACAGTGCCAAAAAAAAAACAATCCAAACGCCCCCAAGCTCCCCAAAAGAAACAGCACAATGGCCAGCGAGCGAAGCCCCCAACCCGCTGAATAGACCACCGGACCAGTACCCGGAGAACCTCCCGTGATTCCAACAGCGGCATCCACTCGGGAGGCGGCTGGCGGCTCTGGCGAAGCTCGAGAGTAGTAGAGGGGAAACCTAGAGAGTACGGACCCCGGAATACCTCGATGGCGGCGGCGGCGTCCGGGTCCTTGCGCGGGCGGCCGCGCTTCCCACGCCCGCGGCCCCGCTTGGGCGGCATCCTCCTCCTCGGCGGGCGGCAGGAATCGAAAGAATCGGCGGGGAGAGCGAGCGGGAGTGTGTGACGTGGCGAGGAGGAGAGGGTCGGTTTGGCCGGCTCGGCTCGGTCGCTGGTTCGTCTGGTCTCGGAAGCGAGAAGCAACGAGACGAGTCCAAGCGGAGCCCCCAAACTATCCGCGGACGCGTCCGCGGACAGTGACCGGACGACCTCCATAGTTGGGCTCCTACAACCACATCCCCTAAAATGTTGTCCCCAAACTCATGCAAGTCATGCAACGTCGATCCGATACATACCGGATCCGCATTACAAAACATAGTGGTTCAAATTCAAATGAAACAAACAAAGTTCAAGTTGTCCGATACAAGGGGCGGAGTGATCTCTTCTTCTTCAAGGGGCGGTTCCACCGGAGGCATCTAGGCCGAGGTCACGGTCGGAGATCCTCTTCTTCATCATGAGGATCCACTTTGCGCTAGGCTCATCCAAGAGGGAAGCGTCTTGGAACATGAAATGAAGAGATGGCAATGAACCAAGTAGAGGCAATAGCTTACATGGGAAGTCACGTTGACACCACTTTGATTCCGGTTCAACACTTGTGCATGAAAACCGCAATATTTGTTGACACTTTCTTGGATCGAAGCCCACCTATGTTGGAGAGAGCCGGCATTGCGATCGGACACAATTGGGTGGGGTTGCACGTATTCCTTTTGATGATGGAAGTGGGCATGTATCTTCTCCCACAACCTTGTGCCCTTTTGCTCGGTTCCACATATAGCATCCATGCTTGTGGCTAACCAAGCTCGGCAAAGCAAAACATTTTCAAAAGAACTGTACGAAGTGCCTCTTGGCGTGTACACCTTCTTGGCCTTCGCCTTGTTCCTTGCCGCAATCTCCGTCGGCTCGTCCTCACCCATTGTGTAAAAGGGAGGAAATGTGGGTGCCGATGGATCCTGTGATGGCGAATCGACCCCATTTCGGATCAATTCCATCATACATTCATGCTTATCATCCCAAGCATGCTAAGAATTACACTATGGACCTAAAATTGACTGGGAACTATGTAATTCGGATAGAGATTCATACCGCAAAGTCAATTTGACTTCCGTCGAACAGGTTGTGGACGATGTCGGTGGCGGTGACGCCGGAAGAAGCTCGCGTCCGCTGGAGCGGCGGAGACTCCCCCACCGCCTCCTCGTCCTGCGTCGGCGGAACCTGCGACGGGTACTAATCCGCGATGAGGTACGTCTCCTCCCGGTTCGTCGTTGAGGATGTCGACCTTCTTGCCGCCATGCGCACAGCCGAAACCGGCGCCTGCGTCGGGCGCCGGACCACGGGCACGGGAGTGGTCAGCGCCGGCTCGTCGTCCTGCGTCTCCGCGTTGGCAATCCTATCCGCCTCCTCCAGCGCCGCTTGCTCCTTCTTCTCCTTGCCCGCGAGCTCGCGTAGGCGCTGCTTGCGGCGCCGCGCCCGCCGCGCAACGGTCTCCGGCTTCAGCGCCGAGTCCGCCGCTTGCTCGACGGACTGGGAGGATGCGCCATGCTCGACCGAGTCGATGGCTCCTTCCGCCTCCATCCGGACTTGCAGGTGGACGCGGCGGGAGGAATGAAAATTACCGGCGGGAATTGGAGGTCGAGAAGGGGATAAGTGAAAGTCGGCGCCGAAATTTGGGTTCAAATTTGGTGGAGCCGTCCGACGTGGCGGACGCGTCCGGGCGGCCCCAAACCCTCCCCACATATGGGCTGGCTTTGGGGGGAGCCGGACCGCCCGAACGTTTGTGGAGGCTTTGGGGGCCGCTGTTGGGTGGCAGATTTCAGCCCAAACCGCGTCCGGGCTGTCCGCCCGGACGTTTAGGGAGGGTTTGGCCACCATGGTTGGAGATGCTCTTATGTCCGCCGCGGGACGGACCCACGTGTCAGCGGGCGATGCGGGGGGGCGGGCTTGCGACACGAAGGGGTGCTCGGTATGGGCCTTGGCGGGGCCCAGAGGTCAGGGGTGGCGCTCGGTTCCCTCGAAAAGGAGGAGAATAAATGCTGAGAGGAATAAAATCGTAGTTTAATCTCTTACGGCTGCTGTTTCGGGAAGGGGTTTCCCGCGGCTGCGCGCGTGCGCGGTTTTGAAAGTTCGGAAACGAATCGTCGTCGGCGTCGGGCACGCGCGGTGAGAAAGGAAGGAAACTCGAAAATTCTACCACCGGCGTCGCGGTGAAATGTAAGCACGGGGGAGGGTGGAAAATGCGGTGGGTGGGCCGTGTGGCCCGGCCCTTACAGGGCAGAATGAACGGAACAGGGATATAGCACACTATCAAATTATTAAGCCAACCATCGGGCATCTTGTTGTGTAATTCGCCAGCATTCGATCGGTCCGGGTCAAACTGATGGAAGGGACATTTTGGTTATTTTTTGTGGACCCAGCCTGGCAGGGAGGAAATCATCAAGCGTCAACCTAAAGCGTTGTAAAAAAAGTAAGGTCAATGTAATGGAGGGCAAATAGTCAAGTAACCAAGTAAATTAAGGAGGATATATAATAAAAGGAGTCTCCTAGATCTTATGCACTCCAAAATGGTTCATTCGGCTCTCGTCTAGGATATCAATCCTTAAGATTGGCCACCTAGTGGGCCGTATTTAGCCTCAGTGGGCCTACCACGGACTCATGGCTTTTTCAGGTAGTGTTGCAAGTGTGATAATAAAGTTATTTTTATTTATTAGTACTTTGTAGGATCTACAGTAGTATTTCAACATTGTGATCTATTTGTGGCATGTACCAAATAGAGGACCAAGCGACGGGGTGGTGCAGAGGATCAGGCGATGGGGCGGCGAAGAACTTCGGGAGGAGCAGCAGGCGGCTGGAATCGGGCCGGGCGAGTGGGATCACTACAAGAAATATGCTATTCTATGACCTTCTGACAGTGACCCTGAAAATATTGGTCATAGATCTATGACCATTTTATACCATTTGGTTACGCGCTGTTTTGAAGTGTTTAAACCCGAAAATATAACGACCAAATCTGTTAGAAAGGTCATAGTCTCCTTACATGGATTGGTCATAATGCTGATAACACTAATCTAATACCTTTTTTCTAGTCAATTACGACCAATTTAAATGGTCATTCGCATGAGTTGACAGCCAACTCAACTATCTCGCCCACGTGTCAGTACTTAGGTGTCATTTTTGCTTACGTGTCACTCTGACTAGATAGCCAACTCAGCAGTGTCGCCTAGGTGTCAATGTCATTTTCGATTACGTGTCATTGTGACTTGTAGGACCCATTGTCAGTAGTAGCACACACATTGACTTGACTTGGTCTGACCGGTGGGACCCGCCACGTCTAGGCCCTGACATGTGGGACCCGTCCCCACCCAGCCCTGACATATGGGACCCGCCCAGACCCTGGCTACCTGCCATGTGGGACACACCCCACGCCAAGTCTGACATGTGGGACCCTGAAGGGAATCGTAGGCAGAAAACAAAAAAAATCCTAGCAACGATAACCATAACCTAGCCAAGATCTATTACTATGTAGATATACCGTAACGGAGGGGATCGATATACGTACCCTCGTAGACCGAAAGCGGGATTACGTTCCCGCACAAACGTTGTCGATGAAGCCGACGAAGCCGACCTCAAGGTCGTGTAGAGGAAGAAGACAACTTCCAATGCCACCCGTGTAGCACCTCGTAGTTCCACACACGTACGGTGTAGATGACGCCCTTCGGGCTCCAGATCTAGCAGAGCAGCGGAAGCGGAAGATTGGATCTAGTAGCACGACGGTGTGCGTATAGTGGAGAGACTTCCCTCCTCGTACACAGCTCCAGAAACGGAACCACGCTCAAGGTAGGTGAGAAGAAGAAGGAGATGGGATTGATTTCCAAAGGCAAAGGGGTCCCCTATTTAAAGGAGGAGGAGGGCTACCCACCCCGCTGGTAAGCCATGTGGGACTATTCCACATGGCTCGGCTGGCCTTGGTTGGGCCCTATTCGGCCCAGCCAGGCCGGCTGGCCCTCCCCTCTTTTTTTTTTCTTTTTCCCTTTTGGGGTTTTCCCTAATGGGCATCTAAGGCCCATTTAGGTTTAATGCGTTTAAAAATTCGAAATTAATTAAATAAAAATATATTTAATCACTAATAACACTTATTAATATTAAATACATATTATTTAATTCATTCGAGCTTCGAACATATTTCGTTGCCTCCGATCAACATCGGACATGTCCCAGAACGCTTCCGGAGTCTCCGGTTTCTTTCTCTCTTATATCCAATCGAATCGTCATCTACCCTTAAGTGTGTTACCCTACGGTTCGGGATCACACAGACATGAACGAGACACGTTCTCCGATCAATGACTAACAGCAGGATCTGGATACCCACGATAGCCCCTGTGCGTCCACGAAAGTCTTTTATCGTTTGAACCTTTAGACGTCCAGTCTCAACCTTTTGCCTGGCGATACTTAGATTGTCCGAGCATCGTTCTCCGGTATCACGATTACCGAGCATGATCTCGTTATTGACAAATCTATCTTTAACTCGTCTGTGATATTACATCCCCCGTGACCTAGCCACATGCTTGCAAGCTCATTGATGTAATCTCACCGAGTGGGCCCAGAGTATCTATCCTGCTATGTGGATTGGCAAATCCCGCTCTTGATCACTCGCCTCCACTGCTTCCTTCGGATACCCGAAAGTGTCACCTTTATTGTCACGCTATAAAAGACATGCCGTTTGATGCGACCAAAGCACCTTCCAGAAGCAGCGATTTGATATGATCTCACAGTCGAAGGTACGAGCACTACGTTTCTATATCTTTTGGGTATGTCCACCACGTCATTCACCCAATGACATGACTCCATTGTCAACTGACGTAATTGTCCATGATCAGGAAACCTTGATCATATGTTACCCAACGGACTAGTTAAATAGAGGCTACTAGGGACCTGGTTGTTTACATACCACACGTGTATTAATGTTTCCGCTTAATACAGTTATAGCATGGTACAAAAACATATTATGAACAATTGAGATATGACAAATAAAATCACTTTATTAATTGCCTCTAGGGCATATCTCCTTCCGTCTCCCACTTGCACTAGAGTACAATTTAATCTAGTTTACAACTTGGTAAAAGCTTAACACCTATAGCAGTATGGTGCATGCTTGTCTCGTGGAAGAGGAATTCAGTCAACAAATCTCCCACATTGAGATCTGTATGTGCTTTGCAACACTTCTATGTCACCTAGTTTGACATCATCCCGTATCTTATGATAACGGTGAAATATATGTTTGTCGATGGAGTGAGACTCGAAACTTTGCGTAGCATGGGCCTTAAAAGTCTAAGAGATCTATTAAGGAAACCACGCATGCTCAGGAAAACCGCTCAGTCCAATCACACTTGCTACTTCTGAAGTAGATGTATATTCCTATACCTATGTAGATTATGCGACAGTGCATTCATATGCAACTTCGCAAGCTAACCCTGTCTTTCTTCAAAACAAAGGACTTCTCCTGTATGATATTTCTAATCGTATGGGTCAGTGTCATAACTTGCATCATCGTAACCTTTTACGACAAGTTGTCTTTTCACTTTCACCCCATACCAGAAAACATATCTTCAGTTCTCTTTAGACACTGAAGGATATACTTAACGTTTGTTCATTGATCCATCCAGGGATCACTCTAGAACCGGCCGTTCTTCAACCAAGAACTTGGGTCACACCAAGTCGAGCTTTCAGTATGATAGAATCTATGGCTGATGCATAGAGGATTTCGGACATCCGTTTTTCTCAATAACTATCGCTGAAACGCCAAGATAAACTTAATATTTTACCTAGTCATACAAGTAAGAACCTTTTCTTCGCTTGTTCTATTCTGAAACATTTCAGAATCTTAACCTAGGAAAATATTCCGACCTAATGTTATTAAGCCCCTTTTGATCTATACAAATTATAAATCTAAAACTAATACTTTTAACTTCATCCATAGAAAATTTAATCACTTAAATAATCATTTATACTTTACTAGAGGATTTGTACCATTCTTAATATGTCATTTCATATAAAATCAGAATGACACCTATCTCCCACTTAAATATGCCATCCGTATATAAGATCAGGGAATTTCTTTTAGCTCCCACTCAAATATGCCATTCACATATAAGATCAAGGAAAGCTACTTAGCTCCCACTCACTTCTTTGTAAATGCAGGTTTCTTCAACTATTTTGGACGACTCCAAAATCATTTGATCCAATTATCAAAGTGAAGATTCCAGCTCCGATATGCTTGCTTCAGCCCATGAATGGACAACTGAAGTTTGCATACGTGTCTAGCATCCTTAGGATCAACAAAACCTACTTGTTGTACCTATTACAACTCTTCCTTAATGTTGTCATTAGGGAACACGACTTCCTTCGGATACCCGAAGTGTCACCTTTATTGTCACGCTATATAAGACATGCCGTTTGATGCGATCAAAGCACCTTCCAGAATCAGCGATTTGATATGATCTCACAGTCGAAGGTACGAGCACTACTTTTCTATATCTTTTAGGTATGTCCACCACGTCATTCACCCAATGACATGACTCCGTTGTCAACTGACGTAATTGTCCATGATCAGGAAACCTTGATCATCTGTTACCCAACGGACTAGTTAAATAGAGGCTACTAGGGACCTGGTTGTTTACATACCACACGTGTATTAATGTTTCCGCTTAATACAGTTATAGCATGGTACAAAAACATATTATGAACAATTGAGATATGACAAATAAAATAACTTTATTAATTGCCTCTAGGGCATATCTCCTTCAGACCCCACCGCGCCCTGACATGTGGGTCCCACCCCAAGACCCTGACATGTGGGACCCGCACCAACCCGATATGACATGTGGGACTGACCCTCACGTTAAATGCCTTGTGGGACCCAGACGACCTGACATGTGGGTCCCGCCAAGACCCTGACATGTGGGACCCGCACCCACCTGATATGACATGTGGGACCCACCCTCACGTTAAATGCCATGTGGGGCCCGCACCCACCCGATATGATATGTGCGCTCACGTTACCTGCCATGTGGGACCCGCACCACCCAATATGATATGTTGGACCCACCCTCATGTTAAATGCCTTGTGGGACCCAGACGACCTGACATGTGGGTCCCGCCCCAAGACCCTGACATGTGGGACCCACCCTCAAGTTGAAATGCCTTGTGGGACCCAGACGACCTGACATGTGGGTCCCGCCCCACCCCCGTGTAATATTTCACTCACGTTACCTGCTGCCATGTGGGACCCCTAGACACCCTCACATTTGGGTCCCGCCCAACCGCCGTGTAATATTTCGCAAAAACATTGCACGAGCGGGCACTCGAACACAAGACCGCGAGCATACTCTACAAGTCTCTAACGTTGGGTTATTAAAGCGATGCTTTTAGTTGATAGAAGCTAACGTTACTTTAGTGCATCTCCATCTCGGTACGGAAACAGGCCTGGGCTGGCGCGGCAAGGTAATGGGCCGGCTCGGCTCGTTTTCGCTGCTCCTTTTTATTATTCTTTTATGTTTTCTTTTATAACTTTTGATTTTGAAGTCCAATTTTAACCAAATAATTTTTGAAATTTTGTAAAGATGTCCTCTGTAATTATAGACTACCATTGATTGTTTTATTCAATATAAAATACAACAAACCCTAAGCTTATATCTTGCTTTATATAGGTTTTGTGGAAGTTGAAATAGAATTTTAGGATTATTTTCTTTTAAATACAAATGCAAGATAAAACAAATGCAGGGTATAAATTATGCTATGATTAAATGGAAAAATTCAATTCTAAAATTTGTGTTCTAAAATATTTTTATTTTTTGATTTTTTTGTGCCGATTTCAAAACGATCAAAACGGCGGACATGACCGTTCGTATGTAGGGGTTGAATTTTGCATGGATTTTGTTGGATCTCTACAGAAATTACTATTTGTGTACCTAAAAATGATTTTATAAAAAAATAAAGAGAAAACTATCTAGCACATGTAGTTCAAATTTCACTCGCTTCCAACTGAATCGGCAGAATTTTGTCTTTTTAAGAGACATCGATGGAAATCTTTAGACACACAACCATTTGGTTATTTGTACATAAAATGTGGTATAATATTTTAAAAAATCTTGTGGTATAAGTTTGCAACATATTTTTGGTAGGTCCTTCACAAAAAACACCATTTTTGACATTCAGGAAATGAAAAATGAAACTTTTGCTCAAAGAAAGTAAAAACTTTCTTCGGCAACATTGTTCGCCATTCCAAGATACACACTTGTGCATGATATGATATCTTTCGAAGAAACAATGCAATGAAAGTGGCAATGACATTCATCATTTCACATGAAAGCAACGAATCTTCGTACATGATAGCTCATTTCTGTGAACACTTTCTAAAACTAATTGTCATATTTCAAGATTTTTATTTTTTATGACAACTAGGTCATATATATTGACACAATGAAAAGGTTTTCCATTTATTTTATTTTATTTGAATTTCTTATGCTGATTTCAAAATGCGGTCAAAACGGCTGACACGACTGTTCAAAGCTGTGGGTGGAATTTTGCATGGATTTGTTGGATCTCTACAAAACTGACTATTTGTGTACCTAAAAATGATTTTATAAAAAAATAAAGAGAAAACTATCAAGCACATGTTGTTCAAATTTGACCCGCTTCCAACTGAATCGACAGAATTTTGCCTTTTTAAGGAGACATTGATGGAAAGCTTTTGACACACGACCATTTGGTTATTTGTACATAAAATGTGGTATAATATTTCAAAAAAAATCTTGTGGTATAAGTTTGCAACATATATTTGGTAGGTCCTTAACAAAAAACACCATTTTTGACAATCGGAAACTGAAAAATGAAATTTTTGTTCAAAGGAAGTGAAAACTTTCTTCAGCAACATTGTTCGCCATTCCAAGATACACACTTGTGCATTATATGAGATCTTTCGAAGAAACTATGCCATGAAAGTGGCAATAACAATCATCATTTGGCGTGAAAGCAACGAAACTTTGTACAGCTCATTTATGTGAACACTTTTTAAAACTAATTGTCGTATTTCAAGATTGTTATTTTTTATGACAACTAAGTCACTTATAATGTCACTATGCGAATGTTTTCCATTTATTTATTTTATTTGAATTTCTTATGTCGATTTCAAAATATGGTCAAAACGGCTGACACGACTGTTCAAAGCTATGGGTGGAATTTTGCACGGATTTTGGTGGATCTTTACAGAAATGACTATTTGTGTACCTAAAAATGATTTTATAAAAAATGTAGTTCAAATTTGACCAGCTTCCAACTGAATCAGCAGAATTTTGCCTTTTTAAGGAGACATCGATGGAAAGCTTTTGACACACGACCACTTGGTTATTTGTACATAAAATGTGGTATAATATTTTTTTAAAATCTTGTGTTATAAGTTTGCAACATATATTTGGTAGGTCCTTCACAAAAAACACCATTTTTGACATTCGGGAAATGAAAAATGAATTTTTTTTGTTCAAAGAAAGTGAAAATTTCTTCGGCAACATTGTTCGCCATTCCAAGATACACACATGTGCATGATATGAGATCTTTCGAAGAAACTATGCCATGAAAGTGGCGATAACATTCATCATTTGGCATGAAAGCCACGAATCTTCGTACATGATAGCTCATTTTTGTGAACACTTTTTAAAAATAATTGTCGTATTTCAAGGTTGTCATTTTTATGGATACTAGGTCACGGTCACATATAAGGACACAATGCGAAGGTTTTCTATTTTTTTTATTTATTTATTTCTTATACCGGTTTCAAAATACGGTCAAAATTGACGGCTTGACCGTTCGTAGGTAGGGGTTAAATCTTGCGAAACTCTTGTTGCATCTATGATGAAATATATACTTGTGTACCTAAAAATGATTTTTACAAAAAATAATGAGAAAACTATAAAACAACTGTAGTTCAAATTTGACACGCTTCCAAGTGAATCGACAGAATTTTGCCTTTTTAAGGAGACATCGATGGAAAGCTTTTGACACATGACCATTTGGTTATTTGTACATAAAATGTGGTATACTATTTTTTTAAATCTTGTGGATAAGTTTGCAACATATATTTGATAGGTCCTTTACAAAAAACACCATTTTTGACATTCGGAAAATGAAAAATAAATTTTTTGTTCAAAGAAAGTGAAACAATTCTTCGGCAACATTGTTCACCGTTCCAAGATACACACTTGTGCATGATATGAGATCTTTCAAAGAAACTATGTCATGAAAGTGGCAATAACATTCATCATTTGGCGTGAAAGCCACGAATCTTCGTAATTTTTGTGAACACTTTTTAAAAATAATTGTCGTATTTCAAGATTGTTATTTTTTATGGCTACTAGGTCACATATAAGGACACAATGCGAAGGTTTTCTATTTTTCTATTTTTTTATTTCTTATACCGGTTTCAAAATACGGTCAAAATTGACGGCTTGACCGTTCGAAGCTAGGGGTTGAATCTTGCGAAACTCTTGTTGTATCTATGATGAAATATATACGTGTGTACCGAAAAATGATTTTTACAAAAAAAAATGAGAAAAATATAAAACACTCGTAGTTCAAATTTGACCCGCTTCCACCTGAATCGCCAAACAATTGTGTTTTTAACGAGAGGTGGATGACAACCCTTTAGGACTCAACCATTTGGTTATTTATACATAAAATATAGTATAATATTTTGGAAAATGTCGTGGTCCAATTTTGCAACATATTTTTGGTAGGTGCTTCACAAAAAACTCATTTTTGGCACTCAGAAAATAAGAAAAAATGTTTTTTGTGCAATGAAAATGAAAAATTTCTTCGGTAACATTGTTCCCCATTCCAAGATGCACGCTTGTGAACAATATGGACACATTTGAACAAACTATGCCATGAATATGGCCATAACTTTCGTCATTTGGCGTGAAAGACATGGATCTTCATACACCGTAGATCATTTCTAAGAACACCTTTTAAATATTAGTGTCGTATTTTAAGTTTACTATTTTTAGTGGTAACCATGTCACATATAAGGACACAATGCGAATATTTTCTATTTATTTTAAATTTCTTACTCCGTTTCAATATACGGTTAAAATTCTTTTCGGACGCCACCAGATGCAATGCTGGATCCTTCTCCGCCTTGGCTTGAAAGTCTTTCATGTTAGTAGATACTAGTACATTTTGTGAATATTTAATTATTTTTTACCGTATTTCAAGTGTATTTGAATATTTAATTCTTGTTTAATTATATTCCTCCGTAGAACAAATCCAAAAGGATATAACTAATTTTCACTCGCACGGTTCCCGCCCTCGAACCGGAAATTTCGCCCACTCGCGCCTCCCATTTTTTGGACCAGAAATGACCGAGTTACCCCCAGAAATCTCATGTCACGCACCAGACAAATAACTCGGGGCAATTTCGTAAATTTCTCTAGACCACCAAATAAACCCACCCGAATCGCTCCCAAACCCTAGGTCATTCGTCCTCCCCCATTTCCCCGCCGCCGCTGTCCTCCAAGCCGCCCTGCCGCAGAGCCGTCTCCCACTCGCCGCCACCCCTACCTTCGGTACAGCCCCATCTCCCCTCCCTCCGACATCGCCCAAACCCGATTCCCCGCGCCTACCGGAGAAAGGAGAGTCGGTCGTTCAGAACGGCAGGATTTAGGTGCCCCCGTCCCTTCGCAGGTCAGCCCAAACCCGCCGCCTCCCGTAGAAGCTGGGTTCCCGGTGCCCCTCCCACGATTTCCTCCCTACCTCGACGCACCAGCCGTCGGGGACGGTACAAGTAGTAGCGGCGGCCGGCGCTGGACGACCTCCTCCACGGCAGAGACAAAGACGTTCGCGTTCCAAGGCAAGAGCAACCAGCTGCTCTCGCTCATCCAGGCGGAGGCTGAGTTGGTGCCGCGTCGCCTGTCCAACGACCTCAGCGCGCTAGGGGTCACCGGATCTGGCCGCTTCTCTCTCTCTCTCTCTCTCTATCTTTGTCTATTGATTTCTCTCTCTTGATTTCTCTATATGTGTCTTTCTCTCTGCAGGCACCCATGGAAGCAAGGATGGAGCCTCACCGAAGCCTAGATGGAACCAACGGGAGTTGGATCCCCGCATGGATCTGGCGCCTCTGACCCTCTCTACGGCTTTAGGTAGAAGGGACCCGGAAGAATGCCCACCAAGTTGCTCCTCACCACCAGGAAGTCCCCATGTGCAGAATGTAAAAACCGAGGTGATGTTTGATTTCCAAAGACAATTAATTTCTCCATAGTGTATCTTGCATGAATTGCATGGAAGCCTGCAGTTCCAAGTTCCAACACGTATAGCAACTGAGTCCTTGGTAACAGTTGAGTAATTCAGTTCGTATTGTGTGGATTGCTCCTTTTGGGAGCGTTTAATTTCATACAGTCACTATAGTCTGCGCGTGTGTTAGATTTGGTTGCCTAGTTGTGTAATTTTTGTATTGTAGGTCATACATGGAGTGAGTGATTTCAATTTTGGTTGTGTCAAAAATATACTATGTGCCATGCTTAGTGTTTACTGGACATGTATGTATAATTTTTGGTCTAAATGAATAGTTTTTATTTTGGTGTCATCTGTATTGTGGTACTTAACACTTTTTGCTTGTTGTTGTGCTAATTCCTGAACTTGCCATCCATATCCTCCTGCAATTCGATAAGGATTGGCCGTTAATGCTAACTGACAGGGTTTGAAATTGTGATTAGTTGCTTGTCTTAACCTATGGATGCATGGTCTTGTTATTTTAGCTCATGAGCTCTGTGCTGGAGCATCATGTGGCTATCATACCTTTCTTCTAGGTCTATACAGATGCCTTCTCTGTCTTGCAACATAACTCTTTTGTGTCATGTATCTGTTAGCTTTAGATGTTACCATTTGGTTATTTATGACATGACTTCATGTAGCATTGCTTGTAGCAATACTAGATTCAACAAAAGCAGAGCAATTGTTTCTTCTTTTGATTTCCTATTGATGCATTCTTCCAGTGATACTTTGTAATGGTGGATTAAGTGTATTCTCATATTCTAGTGTCTATTTTCCTACTTGCCTCTCTTTGACATGTTGTTTGCTCCTTTTGGATATTCTGATGCTGAACCACTTACATACCCTGATTTAGAACGCTTCATCTGAACAGTGTAGTGTTGTCACTATTGCTCTTCTAGTTGCATTCCTTAGACAATGAGGTTAGTGTTTAAATCTTCAGAGTTTGAAAGTTTAATCTTGTTCTGTCGTAACTAAAGCTCGAATGGTGTCTTAATATCTCAACCTTGTCTGCCTGGCCCTTCTGAACCCAATGGTTATTGGGTTGCGTGCATGGAAAAAAAATCGCCACTACTACGCAACAGTCAAGATCTACTATGAAGATACAAGTAACAAGACATGCATATTTGATCTAACTGTAAATCGCTATCGACACCATTGAAGCGGAAGAGATGTCGATGACGACGTTGATGAAGCTTGTGGAAGAACTCCCTCGAATAAGCCTAGCCAAGAGAATATCGTAGACTCCTCGCGTCCCGCCTTGATCCAACAGAGTAAGGGTCTACTGTCATCGTAGACAGCACACCCCTCCGAGTTTCGCACGCATACATCAGAACTAGTTCAGCAGGGCTTCGCCATCCATGCTTGAAGCACTCACCACTGGTGTATATGAAGGTGGAGATCTCAACACATGATAAGGAGGGAGAGAGAGATTAGATATTTAGATCTAGATCTAATCGGAGAGGATCCCTCTAAATATTTAGAGGTTCCCTTTAGACCAACTAGAAGAGATCTAAACTTGTGTGTCTCCCAAAGGAGGGGGTGGGGTGTTTATATAGGAGGCCAAGGGGTAGGGAGGCTTGGGCAAGGGGCAAGCCCTTGCCTTCCACCGCCGGCCCTAGGGGAGTTGGAGTTGGACTCCAACTCCTCTCCCCTTGCCTTGGTGCGCCTCTCATGGGGAGAGTCGACTCCAACTCCCCTCCCTATTCGGTT
Source organism: Poa pratensis (assembly GCA_947311845.1). NCBI lineage: Eukaryota > Viridiplantae > Streptophyta > Magnoliopsida > Poales > Poaceae > Poa > Poa pratensis. The sequence continues at coordinate 4,694,931 of CAMZMU010000099.1, forward strand.
TGGGGGGGAGGAGTCCTTGTCCAACAAGGTTTCCCCCAAACCGCCTCTCCGTATGGGCTCAAGGCCCAACTAGGGTTTGGCCAAGGGGGGGAACTTCCCCCCTTAGTGCGCTTTGGCCCACCCGCCCCTTGTGGGGGTGCGGCTGCCTAGTGGGCCCCATGGGCCCACTTGGCAGCCCCTCTTGGTGGCTCCAATTTATTTAATATTTTTTCCAATAATTATTTACTAATTAAATAAATAAATTAATATTTAGTCTAATTAATTCTTATTTGAATATTTCCTCTTACAGAATATTCGCCGAATTAATTATTTATCATATAAAACACTTTTACATGATCCAGGACACCCAGTGTCTGCAGACAAAATACTCCGGATAAATATTTCCCTCTTATATAAATCCTCGGAATAAATCCGACTAGTGATAGAAACTATTTCTATCGCTCCGAGACACCTACTGTCTGCATAATCCAATCTCTCTGATAAAGATATTATCTACCACGCAGAAACCATTCCAGTGACACTCTCTCGGTATCCAGACCAACCATTACACAACAAACTAGAACTGACTTAAGCGTGTTACCCTACAGGTTCGATAACGTGTGGCTATAATTAGATGTTTCCATCTAATCATCGGCCAGGGTCAGATTCATGGGCAACCTGAATAACTGCTACCATTATGCGAATAACACTCTGGTGAACCTGTTGATTATTAATTCGTCATTCCCATTACTCACGATACTGAACTTACCCGAGATAAAAGTATTCCTGATATTGCCGTGAATCAACCCCTGATTCACTATATCTTTGTCTATCTCGTTACCGGTAAGTTTCCTTTTCTCGTTCCCGTAATCCGATATCCCACACGATGTAACTTCATCGTGCATTGTCTGCAGACCATATTGGATATCATACATACCGAGTGGGCCCTGGATGTATCTCTCTTTTGACAGAGGGGTAATTTCCCATCTTTGAACATTAGGATATACGCACACCTTTGGAATCACCCAGTGACTGCCGTTATGATTACCCAGTTACGGCCATGATGGTTGACAGTACCAAAGTAACTCTTCCAATATGCACAACCCTAATAACCTCATGGTCTAAGGACATGTCATATAATAACTATTTGCGATATTACACTAAGGACAAAAAGACACTTTGGAATCTTCTTAGCATATCAACGATTTGGGTCTACCCGGCCATATTGTTTCCACCAACAATATGCCACTCATTGATGCTGACATAAAAAATGTCCCAGACCAGGAAAACGTGGTCTCAAGCAATCAACGAATTAGTCTAAAAGGCAAGACTAGGGTATACTTTATTCTATTCATGTCTCTACACGTGCGGGTGAGTTTTCCTCTGAATCACATTTTCAGGAGTCACCGCAGTTCTAGCATAGAATCATGAAGCACAATTATGAATCAGATGTTAAACTTTATTGCCTTTTGGGCATACTTCCAACAGTCTCCCACTTGCACAATAGGCAATTTGCTATTTGCACAAGACTCAACATCTGGGTGAACCATATAGATTCTCATGCTTCCTTTCCCGTGGTAGACTTTTGTCATCAGACCCTTTCGGGCTGTGTGAAACTTTATAAATTATGTAGAAAACTCTTTTCTACCATAATCTCCTTGATCATATGATCACATGCAGTCCGGGCTATTCAAGGTGAAATCTTGGTACTCTAACTAAGAAAACAGTTTTGCTGTTTTCACAACATTGTTGTCTCTTTTGTAAAGAACCACACCTAGTTCATCCAATGAACCGATAACCCTTTTAGAAGCATTTAAGCTCCCACTGTCACTGCGACTTGTTGTAGTGTACGTAACATTTATCTATGCTCAAAATTAATTTAAGCATCCTAACCCTTGCTATTTCACAAAATCATAAGATCATGTTTTATCCTTGGTTTATCTTTATACTTATCTCATAAGTTTTCTCCAATGTAACTCTTACATTGCAAGTTATTCTCTTTTGAAGATATTTCTTCAAAACACCATTTAGAGAATACTCTATATAATTGGAGTCAATTGAACTTTTGTTACAAAGTCAACTTGTCAACAATTACCTTTATCACTTGATATTCAAATCCAAAAATGCATTATTCAGGAAATTCCCATGATGATAAAATGAAAGAATCATTTGATCATGCTCACCACCGATATACTATCGTGGTTCTTGTATATAAATTTCCTTCTTCTTTATGAGAACCTAGTTCTCTCATGTTTCGAATTTTCATTCAAATCACTTTATGTGCATTCTTGCAGCAAGATATTAAATCATTATTAGGATACATTCTGTCATGATACTAATTCCTTGCTCCTTATGTTTCATTGAATAACTTTTCAATGTTACACATATTCTATCAAATGAAATATTTTAATGGTTTCCAAAACAAATTGAATACCATAAACTAGCTCCCACTAACTTTTAAGAACTTTGCAATTTCCTATGAAGTTAAACATTGCTTGCTTTACTTCACATAATTATAAAACTAATCCAACCTTCATACCATCATTCGTCTGCCACCACAGACATATTTTAATGACTAGTTATGTATTCATTTAACAAAACCTTTGAGCTGTACATTGTAAACTTCCTCGATAACTTTTCCTTCAAAGGAATTTGTTTTGTTAACATCTTATACAAACATGCTCATTAAATAACTAGCATTGTATTCATTTGACAAAGCCCTCGAGTTGTACGTTGAACACATACTCGATTACTTTTCCTTAGAGGAATATACTTTGTTGACATCTCATACAAATCTACTAGTCCCATTTAGATCAATAATGCTTTGCTATAGATCATATGATCCTGAGTAGTCAACTCTTGAATTTGTCACAAAACTATTTATGACAAAACAAGCTTTATGATCAAATATTCCAACAGGAATTCCTTCAAGTTTCTTAACTTGAACTTGATGATATTACTAATTAATCTGACTCTAAGTCATGAAGGTTTGGGTACTATAGCACCTTATATTATTACTCTGTCTTAGCATATTGACTCAAGTTTCCTAGAAACTCATATGCTCTTTATCTGGTTAAGTGATTATTTCTTGACAAGAAGTCATGCTCATATTGCAATGACTCTCGGTATTAGTCTAAAAGAATTGTCAATTGGAATTGCTTCCGCCTGCACAACTCTGATAACTATTTCCGAAGATTCAATAATCTCTTCAAGAATCACCATCCTCCCACTGAATCTAACAAGGAATAAATTCCTTAAGAATCACATATTCCTTAGCAACAAAACATTGTCACTTATGTGGTGTTATAAGAGGACTTCCAATTAACTTATTGGAACAACCTACAAAGCAACTCATTGTCTTTTACTTTTAGGATCGAGTTTTCATCTTTCAGAAAATCTCAGAACCTAAATCCATCATGTCCCCAAAGTTTATCTTTCAAAACAATGACATGAGGAAAGAGACAATGAAATTCTCTTTGTCCTTTATCTTAAGACCAAGTTCCAATATTTCAGAAACTTTTAGTACCTAAGACCAACGTGTCCATCCATAGTTTATCTTTCAAAACAATGACACGAAGCAAGACAATTAACGGTGCTAAAATTACCTAGCGAGCAAACATATTCTAGAATGAGTATTACCAAATGTATTGCAAAATAAGAAGATTCTTAGTGCCGACTGATACGTCTCAAACGTATCTATAATTTCTGATGTTCCATGTTGATATTATACCAATTGTTACATGTTTTATATACACGTCATAGCATTTTTATGCATTTTCTGGGACTAACCTATTAACAAGATGCCACAGTGCCAGTTCCTGTTTTCTGCTGTTTTTGTATTCCACAAAAGCTAGTCTGGAAATATTCTCGGAATTGGACGAAAGTTGGACAGAACCTCCTATTTTCCAACACGAACACGGAGTCCAGAGGAGAGACGGAGGGGAGTCACGAGGCAGCCACACCATGGGGCCGCGCGGGCCCCCTGCCGCGCCGTGGGGTGGTGTGGGGCCCACGTGCGTCTCCAGCCGCCGCCCTTTCGCCTATTTATTCCTCCCGATGCGAAAACCCTAAATACCCGAGCCATTATCCACGAAAAGTTCCAGAGACGCCGCCGCCGTCAACCCTAGCTCGGGAGGGTTCAGAAGCTCTTCCCGGCACCCTGCCGGAGAGGGGAATCATCACCGGAGGGCTCTACATCACCATGCCTGCCTCCGGAGTGATGCGTGAGTAGTTCATCCTTGGACTACGGGTCCATAGCAGTAGCTAGATGGTTGTCTCTCCACTTTATGCTATCATGTTTAGATCTTGTGAGCTGCCTATCATGATCAAGATCATCTTATTGTAATGCTACATGTTGTGTTTGCTGGGATCCGATGAATATTGAATACTATGTCAAGTTGATTATTAATCTATCTTATATGTTATTTATGATCTTGCATGCTTTCCGTTACTAGTAGATGCTTTGGCCAATTAGATGCTTGTAACTCCAATAGTGAGTATTTATGCTAGATAGTGGGTTCATGCCTCCGATAATCTGGGAGAGTGACAATAACTTCTAAGATTGTGGATGTGCTGTTGCCACTAGGGATAAAATAACCGATGCTTAGCTTAAGGGTGCGCCGTTAGGTCTAATGCATTTGTTTACATTACGCACATTGCTTAATGCGATTATCCGTTGCTTGCAACTTAATACCAACGGGGAACTCGGATGACAACCTGAAGGTGGATTATTAGTCATAGACACTGTTGGATAACGGTCTATGTATTTTGTCGTAATGCCCACATGAATATCATAGTAATCATCATGTCATATATATGCATTGTCATGCGCTCAATATTTTGTCAATTGCCCAGCTGTAATTTGTTCACCCAGCATGTTAGTTATCTTTTATGGAGAGACACCACTAGTGAGCTGTGGACCCCGGTCCATTCTTTTACACTGATAATACAACCAACTGCAAACATTGTTCCTTTTCATTCTCTGCAGTTTACTACTGTTTTCCACACCATACGTTTAATCCTTTGTTTTCAGCAAGCTGGTGAGATTGACAACCTCACTGTTTCATTGGGACAAAGTAGTTTGATTGTGTTGTGTGCAGATTCCACGTTGGTGATCGAGTAAACGACGCCACCAACAACCTTCAAAAGTGATTTCATGCTCCTACTGGTCGATTAAACCTTGGTTTCATACTGAGGGAAACTGCTGCTACACTGCTTCATACCTTCCTCTTGGGGTCTCCCAATGAACGTGTGATCCACGTCATCAATCACCGACTTCGTCACACTTAGTCAGATCATGACTTGAAAACTTTCAAGACATAATTATAATCACCAAGACTTTATATCTAAAACATTTTGTGAAACTTTAGACATCAATGATAAAATCATTAATAGTCCATAAACTTATCTTTGTTGATTTCTCACTATATGCCGGAATACTTAATGAATTCAAACTTCAACGAAGAGTGTAATTTACCAAGTCTTTCACTCGTTTCACATAACGATATCTTGGATTTCCTTCCATCATGCATATGATGCATCCAAGATGATAGTGTCACCCGAAGGTGATATCAACACACTCACAAAATATTTTAGAACAAATGATATTCCCTTAACTTCAAAAGATTTGCAACTTGATCATCCCTGAAGGGAGTGATCTCCAATATTCTTTATCATAATAAACAGGACCAACTTGTCCTATAAATTCACAAGAATATTTGTCGCCAAACATGCGACCTTATAACTTGAGCCGAAGCTCACAAATCTTTCAACTTGAAAAATAAAAGTGGAGACGTCTTCATCCCAAGGACGAAGGTCCATGCGCCAAACTTGGCGCACACCACCACCTTTTGTTCTCCATCCTTCTTACCTTCCGCAGCCCTTATATTGAATGCAAGAAAATTCTTCGCAGCCAATGCTCCAGAGTTACTAGCAAGAATAATGAATATCATTTAAGTACAACTCTTATACCTTATATACCTCTAGCAGGTTTCTTCTTATTAGTTCCTGAAACCTTTTACAGTTCCACTTCCAATATTTTTTCTCGGAAGAGGTATTAAGGATTCTCCTGAACTAAACCTTTTAAGCTTATCTGGTGTGTAAAACACCTTCAGCCTTCTTCTTCCTCTTCTTCTTGAAGCATGCGAATTGGGCAACAATCGAACTTGATTGTTATCCCTCATTACATTAGCTTCTGCAGATTTCAGCATAGCAAGGAGCCATTTAATGTTCTCTTCCTCCCACTCATGTTTTGAATCATGATACATCCGTTGTTTAAACGGGGAAGAGAAGTCAACATCAAATCTGTACTTGGCTCAGCTAGGATTAGAAAACCCTAGACTCTGCAGCCTTATACCGTAACCAATCTTCTTGATTACTTGCTCGCTTGCTGAGCTTCCTTCTGCGATGTGACATGACCAGAAAACCTTTGTTATCTCATAACTCTCATTCTTTGCCTGAGTCTGGAACATGGCTGTGAGTACGATGACCATGTCGCTTAATGATGACCCACAAGTATAGGGGGTGTATCATAGTACTTTCGATAAATAAGAGTGTCGAACCCAACAAGGAGCAGAAGGTGCTGACAAGCAGGTTTGAGCAAGGTTTCACTGTAAACACTAGCAGACAATTTTTTAGGAGTTTTTGATATAACAGATAAATAAAATACGAGTAAATAAAAGAGAGCAATAATAATTGCAGCGAGTGGCCCAATCCTTTTTAGCACAAAGGACAAGCCGGTTGTTTTACTTATGATGACCAAACGTTCTTGAGGACACACGGGAATTTCGTCAAGTGCTTTCGCTTCATACCGTTGATTAATCTTTATTGTTTTGATAAGTGTTGTGTGGGTGAACCTATGCTAATGCACCGCCCTTACTTGGACTAATACATACTTGTGATTACACCTCTTGCAGGCTTACCGCAAATACAAGAGAATGATTAAGATAAATCTAACCACAGCCTTAAACTCTGAGATCCTACGCTCCCTCGTGCACTAATTTACAAACGGGGGTTTAGGTTTCTGTCACTCCGGCCACTCCACAATAGGTAAACTAAATACACAATGCATTCCCCTAGGTCCATAAAGGTGAAGTGTCATGTAGTCGACGTTCACATGACACTACTAGAAGAATGACACCACAACTTAAATATCAAACCGTTAAATATTACTCAACATAATTCCACTACTAACATCAAGACTTCTCCCATGTCCTCAAGGACTAAGCGAACTACTCACAAGACATCATATGGATCATGATCAGAGGTGATATAATGATGGAACCAAATTTTCATTAGAAAATTTTCCCTACTTGCCCGGTCATATGTCCATGTCCCATGTTCCCATGAATGGAACAAATCATCCACCAGCGGCTGCATAAGCACACTCAGATTCTTCCCAGGGTATTCAGGGCCTGGAATTATCAGGGACATTAATATGGACTTGCGTTGCATGAGAACACCTGGAGGGAGATTGAGAGGAATAACAAAGACAGGCCAGCAGCTATATGGGTTAGCCGCCATACCATATGGATTGAACCCATCAGTTGCTATAGCAATTCTGACATTTCAAGCATATGCGGCTTCAATGGGGTATTCTCGGTCGAATGACTTCCATGCTTCACCATCTTATGGATGTACCATCTTTTTTGGATTGTATCTATGCCCAGTTTTGTGCCATGTCATCTGTTCGGCAGACTCCTCGGTCATGAAAAGGCGTTGGATTCTTGGTATGAAAGGGAGATACCGAAGAATCTTTGCAGGGACTTTGGTTTGCTTCTTCCTCTGGCCATCAGGCATGTCTACCTCAAGATACCTAGAGGAGTTGCAGATCCTACAATACTTGTCCTCCTGAAACTCCTTCCTAAACAAAAGGCAATTCTTAGGACAAACATGTATCTGTTCATAACCCATCATGAGAGCTTTCACTATTTTCTTGGTCTCGTACATGTTTCGTGGCAGAACATGACTTTCAGGGAGCTGGTTACTGATTGCTGTCAGAAATGCTTCGAAGCAAGCTCGGCTAATGCCAAACTGGGTCTTGATGGCCAGTAGTTGCGAGATGGCATCCAGCTGGGAGATTTTTGCCGTCCCGTAAAGAGGTTTCTTTGTTGCGGCTAACATATCAAGGTAGGCCTTAGCACTTGCCTCTGGTTCCTCGTCTTGATGTGCCATACGTGCAGCACCGACATCATCCATCAAGTTTCTAAGCCCATCATCCTCAATACCATCAACACGTTGCCGCATCACTTCAGCTCTAGCACGATCAGGTTCTTGCTCACCATGCTGGACCCATACTGTAAAATTATGCATATATCCATGCAGCATAAGGTGTTTGGTCATGATATCCTTGCCACGATGCAAACGATTCTTGCATACAGCACACGGATAAAATGGCCTGATTCTATTTCTCTTCGCAACACGGAATGCCTCTGACAAGAAATGATCAGTTTTTTCAATCCACTCATCACTAACTTCATTTGGACTAATTCTACCATCATACATCCACTGACTGTCAGCCATCCTGTGATTTATTAGGGTCAAAAAATATTAGCATTTGACATATAATGGACAGAGCCAAGGGAAGAGAGCATGGAGCATAGAGATCAAGGAATAGTTTTTTTGGAAAATATTAGCATTTCACCACTTAAGAACAGTTTGTTGGTGTATTTTAGATAGTTTAGGCACTCAACTTCGAAGTTATACATGTAATTTCCTATACATATAAGCACAATATATTACAAGCAGTGTTATCCCCAATAGACAAGGCAGCATACTCAGATATCTAAGAAACAAGGGAGTGTGCACACAATTTTTATTTCAACAACAATTCAAACAACAATTTTTATTTAAATACCAATTCAAACAACAAATTTTATGCCCAATAGCCAATGCAGCATACTCAGATATCCCCAATACAGATCAAACAACAATTTTTATGGCCAATAACCAAGGGAGTGTACTCAGACATGATGATTCAGAGCCACACCACCCAAAAGAAAGAAAGAAAAGAGACTAGCATAATCAAAGACAGGGTACACTAGTACAGAACAACACATCGGATACCCCTCTATGGAAACTGTGTCGTCTACCCCTTCCACGGGCGTCGAATGGGGGTAGCTCAGTGGACTTTTCTACTTGGTTGTGTTGGGGTAGGTCATATGAAGATTTAAAACCAACGTTGTACATATGGTATGACATGTTTACGTCCGTTCCACCCGAAATGGGAGTTTCGACTTAGAAGAGCATAGCCTTCGTGCATGATAAGTGTGGCGTGTGAAGCCGGTTACACCTAGGAGTCTCATTTTGTCTCTTACATCCTCCCACCACACTCTCATGCATATTACATGACACCACCTAGGTTTTGGTGTGATTCCGACGCTCCGGAGTCTCCGGTTTCGACAAAGTTGAGCAAAAGTCAACCGAGTCGTCTACCCCTCCCACGGGCGTCGAATGGGGGTAGCTCAGTGGACTTTTCTACTTGGTTATGTTGGGGTAGGTCATATGAAGATTTAAAACCAACTTTGTACATATGTTATCACATGTTTACGTCCGTTCCACCCGAAATGGGAGTTTCGACTTAGAAGAGCATAGCCTTCGTGCATGGTAAGTGTGGCGTGTGAAGCCGGTCACACCTAGGAGTCTCAACTTGGCTCTTAAAGCCTACCACCACGCTCTCATGCATATTACATGACACAACCTAGGTTTTGGTGTGATTCGGACGATCCGGAGCCCCCGGTTTCGATAAAGTTGACCAAAAGTCAACCGTCTCGTCTACCCCTCCCACGGGCGTCGAATGGGGGTAGCTCAGTGGACTTTGCTACTTGGTTGTGTTGGGGTAGGTCATATGAAGATTTAAAACCAACTTTGTCCCCATGTTATCACATGTTTACGTCTGTTCCACCCGAAATGGGAGTTTCGACTTAGAAGAGCATAGCCTTCGTGCATGATAAGTGTGGCGTGTGAAGCCGGTCACACCTAGGAGTCTCATTTTGTCTCTTACACCATCACACCACACTCTCATGCATATTACATGACACCACCTAGGTTTTGGTGTGATTCCGACGCTCCGGAGCCCCCGGTTTCGACAAAGTTGACCAAAAGTCAACCGTGTCGTCTACCCCTCCCACGGGCGTCGAATGGGGGTAGCTCAGTGGAATTTTCTACTTGGTTGTGTTGGGGTAGTTCATATGAAGATTTAAAACCAACTTTGTCCCCATGTTATCACATGTTTACGTCCGTTCCACCCGAAATGGGAGTTTCGACTTAGAAGAGCATAGCCTTCGTGCATGATAAGTGTGGCGTGTGAAGCCGGTCACACCTAGGAGTCTTATTTTGTCTCTTACAACATCACACCACACTCTCATGCATATTACATGACACCACCTAGGTTTTGGTGTGATTTCGACGCTCCGGAGCCCCGGTTTCGACAAAGTTGACCAAAAGTCAACTGTGTCGTCTACCCCTCCCACGGGCGTCGAATGGGGGTAGCTCAGTGGACTTTTCTACTTGGTTGTGTTGGGGTAGGTCATATGAAGATTTAAAACCAACTTTGTACATATGGTATAACATGTTTACGTCCTTTCCACCCGAAATGGGAGTTTCGACTTAGAAGAGCATAGCCTTCGTGCATGATAAGTGTGGCGTGTGAAGCCGGTTACACCTAGGAGTCTCATTTTGTCTCTTACATCCTCCCACCACACTCTCATGCATATTACATGACACCACCTAGGTTTTGGTGTGATTCCGACGCTGCGGAGCCTCCGGTTTCGACAAAGTTGAGCAAAAGTCAACCGAGTCGTCTACCCCTCCCACGGGCATCGAATGGTGGTAGCTCAGTGGACTTTGCTACTTGGTTGTGTTGGGGTAGGTCATATGAAGATTTAAAACCAACTTTGTACATATGTTATCACATGTTTATGTCCGTTTCCACCCGAAATGGGAGTTTCGACTTAGAAAAGCATAGCCTTCGTGCATGATAAGTGTGGCGTGTGAAGCCGGTCACACCTAGGAGTCTCAACTTGGCTCTTAAAGCCTACCACCACACTCGCATGCATATTACATGACACAACCTTGGTTTTGGTGTGATTCGGACGATCCGGAGCCCCCGGTTTCGATAAAGTTGACCAAAAGTCAACCATGTCGTCTACCCCTCCCACGGGCGTCGAATGGGGTAGCTCAGTGGACTTTGCTACTTGGTTGTGTTGGGGTAGGTCATATGAATATTTAAATCCAACTTTGTCCCCATGTTATCACATGTTTACGTCCGTTCCATCCGAAATGGGAGTTTCGACTTAGAAGAGCATAGCCTTCGTGCATGATAAGTGTGGCGTGTGAAGCCGGTCACACCTAGGAGTCTAAATTTAGCTCTTATAGCCTCCCACCACACTCTAATGCACATTACATGACACCACCTAGGTTTTGGTGTGATTCCGACGCTCCGGAGCCCCCTGTTTCGACAAAGTTTACCAAAAGTCAACCGAGTCGACTACCCCTCCCACGGTCGTCGAATGGGGGTAGCTCAGTGGACTTTGCTACTTGGTTGTGTTGGGGTAGGTCATATGATGTAGCAGCCCCACTTTTGGTATTGTAAAATTTGAACCAAATTTTCACTTTTGCTTTTCGTGCATGCATCATGGCATCATTTGGTCTAAGTGTTCAAGTTGAAATAAAGAGTTGGAGAACAAATTAAAACAAAGTGGAACAAAAGCAACAATTGAGTTCAAACAATTTAAACTCAAATGAGTTTGTTTGTGACAAAACCAATTCAAATAAACTTCCATATTTGTCAAGGAAGTTCCAAGAGTTCAAAATGAATACTTGCACTTGCGATAAAATTATAAAGTAATTCCAAATTGTAATTAACCAAAAATGCCTTAAACAAACCCTATGAACAAATGTTGTTCCAAATTTTTTATTTCAACACACCAATTTTTGTGGTGCTTCTACATGTTATTGGGAGGCTACATGATTTTTCTCAGATTTTTCAAAAATGTTTAAATGCCTCAATAAAATCCCTTAAAGGCTACTGGTTTTTAAAAGAAACAGAAAAAGGGAGAAAACAGAGAACTGCAGGTTTTTTTTTTTGCAAAATGCCGTCGTCTTGCTCGCGACGCACCAGCTCGCCGCCGTGCCCTCCCCTGCTCTCCGCTGTCCACGCGAGGTGGATAAGACCACCACGAGGCAGTTCGCTCTCTCTCCCCCCGATATTTTCCTCGCTCCCTCCCTCTCTCTTTCCCTGCCATGGCCGAACCCTAGCAAGCTCGCCGTCGCGCATCGCCGCCGTTCCAGGCCGCCCCGAGCAGATCTGAGACCGCCATCGTCACCGCCGCGACCTGTTCTTCCTCTGCTCCGGCCGCCGCACTTCGAGGAAGCTCGCCACCGCCTCCGCCCACCTCCGTCCAATCCAAGCCTTCCCACGCGTCGAGGGTGAGCTCACGGTCCTCCTGGACATCTCCGTCCTCTCTTTCGCGCTCTAGTTCGCCGTGTATCCGTAGCCTCGCCGTAGACCGTAGCGCATCTCCACCGTAGCTCGTCGCCAGAGCATTTGCCGGCGACCATTTGGTCCGTGACTCCACACGTAGGTGCGCCGTAGTCTTGCGCGTCATATTCGCCCAGTAGCTCGTCCCCGCGCGAACTCCTCCGCCGTAGCCGTGCGTGTCGCCGTCGGCTCGCCCACGTGGATGCCACCGTGGCGACGGGCCCCACCTGTCAGCGGCAGTGGCTAGCCCAAGCCATGGTGCAAAACGCTTCGGCTGTAATTCCTGGAAAAATAATAAAAGGCAGTAAAAATTACTTAAACTTCAAAAATCAATAACTTTTGAAATGTTTATCCAAAAGCTACAAATGATCTACCAAATTGATCAGAAAAATACAATCGGTCTGTTGGTATAACTCACACATCCAAATAAATTAATTTATTTGATGTTTTATTAGAAATAAAAAAAGGGCAGAAAAGAAAGTGATTTTGGGAAATTCATAACCTTAAAATGGTGGATCCAAAAATTAAGTTTGAGGTATCAAAATGTTCAGTACATAATGTACCTCATGTTTCACCTTATCTCCAATCATGGATACTTAGTTTCATGTTGCTAGAAATAAATTAATAAAATGGCAGCACTAAACCAAATATTGGAAATGCAATAACTTTCAATTGGTTCATCAAAAAAATGTGTTCCTTATATCAAAATGCTCACAAAATTATGAGGTATCCAGTAACATCAATTGCATGCATTTTTGGGCAATATTTCAGTACTGTACTTTTCAAGGATGGCTAATTCCATTAAGTTTAAATATGGGGATTATTCCCAATAATGCAATAAATATAATTGGGACCCCATTTAACTTGTTGGTCATGTTCAATGCTTTTATGGTGCATCTAAAATGTCATATCATCATGTGCTTGTGCATTGCACTTGTTTTATATGGTGTGGTATTTGATTTGCTTTCCGGTGTTCTTATACATCGATAGATCAAGGAGTCGGGGTTTCTCCACAATACCCTGACGACCCGTATTACCAGCCTGCTGAACAAGGCAAGCGTAATCCCCCCTCTGAGCATGTCTCCTCCTATGTTTTCCGCAAATATTTTCTCCACTATAATATTGCATGCGGTTCCAAATGTCAATTTGGTTGGATTAGAGTATCCTATTAGTTGCATTATTCTCCGATGCCATTACCTGTTTCCCTCCTAATATCCATAGGATTGCTTTGTTGGCCTGAGTTACTTGATTATGTTATGTATATGCTTAGCTATGCTTAGTTAAATGCTTAGTTGTCCGGTGGATATTGCATGGTTGGAACTGTTGATGGAATGTCCGGATGATGGTGGAGAAATGTGGATACCGATAAATAAACATGCTTAAAGGTGGGGATGAGAGGCCACATGGAATGTGGTGGGTTGTCTCGTTCTCGCCGCCTAATTGCGAGTTCTCCCCTTCGAGCCAAGACTGAGCGTGCTTCCATCGGTGGGCCTATGGGATCCCTATCGACCAACTAACTTGGGCGGGGCTAGCCAGGGTCCTCTAGTTTGAACTTCCATTTGCGCGTGCGTGAAGATGGTGGTCTGGACTGGGATGAGGATGGTGGTGTTTAGGAAAATGAGTGGCCACGGGGCAGGGTGTTGGAGGCACTGAACCTGTCCCATCCTCACTGATGATCCTGGGTTAGTCTCAAGCAAGGTAAAGGTTGTAACCGCTCCCACTCAGCCGGCTTTACCCGGAAGAGAGCTAATGTCAGGCAATGAGCCGGACGGTACCGGTGGTTAAAAACAGTACACCCCTGCAGGGTAAATCTTTTCGAAAAGCCGTGTCCACGGTTACGGACGACTTGGTGCCGGATTCAGAGACCATAGAAAACTTGAACGGAATGATTAAAACCTGAGTACTAAAGGTACTACTAAGAATGCAAGGTTGACTTCCTCGAGGGTGATTCGGGGAGGTGCCTTTGTAGACAGATACAGTGGTTGATGTTGGTTGTTGATGAAGATGATCAGAAGAAAAGAGTTTACTTCTTACCCCTTGAAAATATTCTGATTAGTCGATGCCATGGAGTTATGTCTTTTCTAAAGAAAACTAGCTTTATGCAAAACAGCCATAAAACCTTTGTAAGCCAATCATCGAGCTAGTAGCTCTAGTAATCTTGCAGAGTTCGTCGAACTCAACGTTGCTTTGTTGATTCTTTCAGAGGAGGACTTCATCGACCTTGAAGGTGGGTTCTTTGTGGACGTCGACGAGTAGTCTGGGGTTCCCAGGTGGCAGCTTGGGACATCTCCGGGACAGCTGGCGCTGGGAATGTTTATCTGTAGGCCTCTTAGGCCATAATTTGGATCTTGTTGTTAGAACAACTTAATTCGCTTCCGCATGTTGTACTGTTGGGTCTGTGACCTCTGGTTGTAATATTTGCTATCTTTCTCTATTATAAGAGTTGAACTATAATGCTTTGAGTCGTAGAGTCTGTAATGTGCCAGTTGTTCCACAAGTCTTGATCTCTCTATTATGCATTGATAGTTGTGCCTGCGTTAAGGCATCAATTGGGGTGTTGCGTTGCCGATGATCCATTCCGAGCAACGCCTGCCAAAGGTTTTGGCCGGGGATTGGTAAACCCGTAACCTCCGTTTGTATCGCTTAACCGGTGACACACAACATCACTGTATAGTTCCGCGGTCGGGGCGCCACAAGTTGGTATCAGAGCATGACTGCCTGTAGGAAACCCTTCTACTGGTCGATGTTGAGTCTAGTGTTGTGAAAATTATTTATAACCTAAAAATGAGTTGTGAAAACCATCTTAGGATTCTTTTTACTCCTTACCTGGTTACACTCTAATCTCGGAGCCATCTTACCTCTATTTGATTTACCGAGGTGTCTTGGCCGTTGTTTCAAATTAGGGTCACGGGGTTGGGTTCCTATCCGTTCTGTGTTACTTCGTCAGTTGATTTACTTTTAGTAAATCTAACCTTTGAACTTCTCCTGTTACAGATGGTTCGTTCCGGCTTGGTGGTTCATTTGACTCGCTGCGAGGACACCCGCGGGTTTCCCGCCCTGCTCGCCGCCGCTGTGCACGGCCAGCATTGCCTGTGGTATCCCGAGTACGTGGTGTACCAGGAGTACCTTCCCTACCACCAGGGTCAGTTCTTCTGCGAGTGCCGCCTCCTGGATGATGAGGGACTGAAGTGGAGTACCTTTCAGGAGGAGTGGGCCTCACCGTGACAAGCTGTGCATGAGGCTGCACACACCGCCCTTTCCACTTACCGTGGTTACTGCCCTTACCTTGCTAGTGATGAGTCGGATTTCCGTCACTTTCCTTCCTCAGTACAGGGTGCAGAGGGTATCTATCACGCTGTGTACTCTGAGGGTGAGGGTGAGGAGGATAGTGCGCACCGCGCACTGATTGAGCTAGTCCGGGCCCTGGACCTCCGCGCCCGTCAGTGGTACACGCGAGAGTCACCGGACCACTATGAGGGATCTGGAGCCGTACTTCCTCAGCGGGGCGCTTCCTCGCGCAGCCCTTCGGCCCCGTCCGTTGGTGCTACCTGACGATATGTGCAGCAACCGAGTTGGGGGTACCGTGCCGCATCCTGGACCCCTCCGTCAGCCTCGGGGTAGCCTCAACCTGCCGCCGTATGGCAATCAGCCTGAGAGTTCTCGCGAGTTCGACACCCCACCCGTTCGCTTCCCGGCGAACTTCTGGGGGGGCTACTAGTTTCTTCTCGCTGAGTATCGAGGAGAGTACCTTGCCTTCCTGCGTGATGTGCAAGATACTCAGTATCAGTATCTAGTTGTTGCTTTATTTCTAAGGGAACTTTGTCATGTATCAGACTTGGTGACTTGTATCATCCGTGCTTCCATTCAGTGTAACAGATACTAAAGCTTGTATTACTGGTACTCTTAATTATCACGTATGGTTTGTATTACAGCTGGTGTATGATGTATGCGTGTTTGTGACCAAATATGCTGTCGCTAGTTGTTGGATGATACGTGAGTGTCATTGAATGTATGGCTGGTATTCCAAATAAGTTACTGCTCCTATCTCAACCATTTTTCGGAGGTAGATACTAATTGTGTCCTTGTCAAATCTCCAGAATGGCTCGAGGAGGCCGTGGTAACAACAACAATGATGAGGAACCGCCGCCACCACCCACAATGGCTCAGGTCTTGATGGCCATTGAGGAGAACCGCGGGCGCAATGAGTGACTGCTCGAGCAGATAGTGCAGTAGAATGCACGGAGGAACAATGACTGCAGCACTCTCACTGAGTTCCTGCGCTCACAGCCACCTACCTTCGCTGATGCTAAGGAGCCACTGGAAGCTGATGACTGGCTTCGCGCTCTGGAGCGCAAGTTCTCCGCGCTGCATGTCCCAGTGGCCGAGCAAGTCAATTTCGCCACCTACCTCCTGACTGGAGCGGCTGGCTGCTGGTGGGAGAGCCATGTGGCGCTATTCGCGGCAGGCCATGCCTTCACTTGGGCGGACTTCCGCACAGCCTTTCGTGCGGCTTACATACCTTAGCCGATAATGGACCTAAAGAGGAGGTGAAAGGACACGGATGTCGCCTAGAGGGGGGGGGGTGAATAGGCGATTTAAAATTCTTTACGGTTTAGGCTTGAATAAATGCGGAATAAAACTAGCGTTTAATTTATCAAGCACGAAAACTAAACAAGCTAGGTTTACCTATGTGCACCAACAACTTATGCTATGCAAGATAATCAACTAAGTGATAGCAAGATATATTACTTCAAGCTCGATGGCTATCACCAAGTAAATTGCATAAGTAAGAAGCTCGGGTATAGAAATACCGAGGCACTTGGAGACGATGATTTATCCTGAAGTTCACTTCCCAATGGAAGCTACGTCTCCGTTGGAGCGGTGCGGAGTCACAAGTGATCTCCGAATAGCCGTCAAATGGCACACCGTAATCTCCTTCGTGCCTCTACCAATGTAGAGTGCCACGAACCACTATGGGACACTTGAGGGTGGTCACCGAACCCGTACAAGGATGAGGCACACTCCACAACTTAATTGGAGGCTCTCACCGAATTCCCGCGGCTCCCAAAGCCACAAGAATCACAAGGTTGGGGCGCGACTCCACAACTTAATTGGAGGCTCCCAACTATCCCGCGAGCCACCAAAACTCCGAGATCAACAAGGACCGTCTAGGGCACTCCAAGTACCCAAGAGGACAAGCTCTAGGGCACCCCAAGTACCCAAGAGTAACAAGCTTCTCAACTTCGATTTCCACGTATCACCGTGGAGAACTCAAACCGATGCAACCGATGCAAGAAGGCAAGACCACTAGAAGTGGTCAAATCCTTCACTCCCAAATCCCACCAAAAGCAACTAATGCTTGTGGGGGGAGAAGAGAGGAAGAACAAGGAAGAACTCAACAAATGGAACTTCAAGATCACGATCTACTAGGTTCCCCTCACTTAGAGGAGGAATGGATTGGATGAATATGTAGATCTTGATCTCCTCTCAAATTCCCTCAAAGATATGCAAGAATCATGGGAGGGATTGAGAGGAAGGCAAGCTTTTCCAAAGGTCAACAATGGAGGAGAGAGAGGGGAAAAGCTAGCTCAAGAGGTGAAAGAACCGTTGGGGAAGAAACCCCCTTAAAAAGGTCCTCTCAAAAATCTGCCCGTTGCAGACGAAAAAGGCCGCAGCGGTAGTACCGGGCCGATCCCGGTAGTACCGGCTGACAGGGAACAGACGGCCGCCTGGCGACAGACTGGTCAACGCCTCCTCTAAGCGCGCATCGGTAGTACCGGACCGACTGGTCTGGTAGTGCTCCACACCCGGTAGTACCGCGCTACTACCGGGGCTACTACCGGATTAAATCGAGCGAGACCAGAGAGCATTTGGAGATCCGGTACTGGGCCCGGTACTGGCCGCGGTAGTTCCGCAAGGTGTCACCCGGTAGTACCGGGCTAGGGACGGTACTACCGCCCTAAGAAGAAACTGCAGAACCAGAAAAAGAGAACCGCAATAACTTTTGCAAGGAAGCTTCAAACGAGATGAAACCAACGAGGTTGGAAAGGTAGCGACAAGAGCATTACTACAAGTTTTCCATACGAAATCAACGAGGTTGGAAATATTAAGGGTCACAAATATAGAGGGGATACCACACATGGGAAGGTGTGGACCCTATCTTGAAGGTGGACCGATAATATTTCCAACCTGAAAACGCAACAAGTTTTCCATACGAAATCCGTTTTCGGAGAACTTGGGCTTGTCATGAAGATCATAACAAGCACCAAAACCCAACAAGGAGAAAATCCAAATAAGAACCAAGAAAGATGATGAAGGTAAGTATGCAAAGGTTTGAGCTCTCTCCAACTGATACGCTAAAGCTCAATCGAGAGCCCCTCTTGATAGTACGGTATCTATCCTATAACCCGGTCTCCCAACTAGTACCACGAGACCGGTAAAATAGAAACCCTATCATACCTTTGCCTTGCGCATTCCACTTGAGCTAGATGACTTCGATCTTGATCTCTTCAAGTGGACCACCTTTCTTGATTGCGCTTCGCTTGGTGAAGACTCAAACATTGCTCCCCCATACTCCACTATGGGAGAGCCTCTCATAGGCACATCTTCACATGAACATTATCTCTAAATGGGTGGCAAGCTTCAAGCCTACGATTTCTTCGAGATGCTCCTCTTGAACTTGCGCTTCTTCAACATTGATGACGATCACCACTTGACGTCATCGATCATGGGCCATATGAAATCTTCATTTGATGCAAGCCCATAGAAAGATACCTAACCACACATAGAAATGCTACACACGTATCATGGGTTAGTTCACAAAGCTATATGGACAATTGCTTACCATACCAAGAGATACATGATCCCACTTGGTACATCTTGTAGCTTTGTGTGTTGATCAATATCTTGATCAACCTTGTATCTTTTCTTCTCTTTTCAATAGATGATGTCTTGAAGATAACCATGAATGATCACACAATTCTTTTCTTCAAGACATACTTGCAATATGCTCAACTCGCATATGACCAATCATCGGATAACTCCTCGAATAACAACTTGGTCATCACATACTCTTCTTCTTGATCATATCAAATATATCCATACAACTCGATGATCTTGATGCCAAATACTCCATTATATCAATATATTTATGGCATCAACCTTGAATCCAACATATGGAGTTCAAGCATTTGCCTATGGACAAACACTACAAGAATAACTCAATGCAACCATTAGTCCATAGGGATTGTCATTAATTACCAAAACCACACATGAGGGCGCCATGCCCTTTCAGGAGGGAGTTCCTGGATCTGCACCAGGGTCGTATGGACCTCCGAGCTTATGGTTGCCAATTCAACCATCTCTCTCGTTACGCCCCTCGGGACGTGACCAATGATGCCGACAAGCAGGAGTTGTTCCGCAAGGGGCTTGCACCGAGGCTCCGCTATGAGTTGCTGCCCTTCAAGTTCCAGAACTACCAGGAGTTGTTCAACCAGTCTCTTACTCTTGAGCAGGGAAGGAAGGAGTTCGAGGCTTCCAAGAGGCCCGCACAAGGGGACCACCCGAGTTCCTCGGTTTCTGGGAACAAGAAGCGCAAGGTCTTCGTTCCCTATAGCGTTGTGCCGCGTGCTCCATTCATGCCGAGGGCCGCGGGATACAGGCCACCACCGCCGCGCCCCACTACTCCGACACTTGGGGCGAGCGGAAGTGGGTATCGCCCACCTGGACTTACCTGCTACACCTGTGGCCAGGCGGGCCACTACTCCAGGGAGTGCCCCCAGAAGACACCTATTTCGGGGACACCTGCACGAGCCCCCGCCACTCCAGCTGGCAAGGCTGGCCCTAACGTGCGTGGTCGCCTGAACCACGTCTCTGCAGAAGAAGCTGAGGAGGACCCCGGCGTCCTCATGGGTGAGCTACGAATCAACGACAATCCCGCTACAGTTTTGTTCGACTCTGGAGCATCGCATTCATTCATTTCTATAGCATTTGCAAAAGACCACAACATACCTTTCGAGAAGATGAGACGTCCTTGGTGATCTCCACGCCTGGTTCCAATTGGCAAACCGATGGGGTTACTCCGAGGTCCAGATTACTATGGTCACTTGTCCTTCCCTTTTGCGCTGGTAGCTCTGAAGTCAAACGGCATTGATGTCATACTGGGCATGAACTGGCTAGTAAAATACCGGCTAATCTCGATTGTGCGGCGAAGACCATTACTGTGACCACTTCTTCCGCGACATTGTAGAGTATTGGTCTGCACTATCAAGACCTCCATCTTCAGTCATTCCCCTCTCACCAGAGATCCGCCTCTTTTATGGAAGGCGAATCCCCTCCTGAAATACATGAAATACACGTGGTGTGTGACTTCCCGGATGTGTTCCCGGAAGATTTGCCTGGCATGCCCCCTGATCGATGTGTGGAGTTTGTCATAGATTGATGCCGGTACTGCTCCGATTTCCAAGAAACCCTACCGTATGCCGGTGGAAGAGTTGGCTCTGTTGAAGGAGCACATTGATGAGCTGTTAGCGAAGGAGTTCATTCAGCCTAGCAGTTCACCTTGGGGTTGTCCGGTACTCTTTGTCAAGAAGAGGGATTCAACCGTTCCTCGTTTGGTCTCTGATTATAGGCCGTTGAATGCGGTGACAATCAAGAACAAGTATCCTATTCCCCGGATCAATGATCTGTTAGATCAGTTAGCTGGTGCAACAGTATTCTCCAAGATGGATCTGAGGTCAGGGTACCATCAGATAAAGATCAGAAAGGAGGATATCCCAAAGACGGCATTCGTTACTCGCTATGGCCTATATGAGTATACTGTCATGTCCTTCGGTCTCACCAATGCTCCAGCTACCTTCATGAGGCTCATGAACTCTGTCTTCATGGATTATCTCGACAAGTTCGTCGTCATCTACATCGATGACATCCTCGTTTATTCTAAAACCGACGAAGAGCATGATGAACACCTTCGGTTGGTTCTGACACGACTTCGTGAACACCGTCTTTATGCCAAGTTCTCCAAGTGTGAGTTCTGGTTGGATAAACTTGTCTTCCTTGGTCATGTGATATCCGCTAATGGTGTGGCAGTCATTCCCGACAAGATTCAATCTATTCTGGATGGAAAACTCCAATGTCAGTCAAGGACATTCGTAGCTTTCTCGGATTGGCGGGTTACTACCGCCGATTCATCGAAGGTTTCTCCAAGATAGCCAAGGCCCTGACTGACCTTCTCAAGAAGGGTAAAAGTTCGATGGACGGACAAAGCTGAAGAGAGCTTCAAAACACTGAAAGCCAAACTCACGTCTGCTCCTGTGCTCGTCCTGCCGGACACCAGCAAGGATTTCGTCGTCTTCTGTGACGCCTCCCTGCAAGGCTTGGGCTGTGTACTAATGCAAGAGGGCCATGTGGTGGCGTATGCTTCCGCCAACTTAAGCCGCATGAGCACAATTACCCTACTCATGATCTGGAACTTGCCGCTGTTGTTTATGCTCTGAAGCAGTGGAGACCATACCTGTTTGGTAACCGTTGCGAGATTTTCTCGGATCATAAGAGTCTGAAGTACCTCTTCACACAGCCAGATTTAAATCTCAGGCAGAGGCGTTGGTTAGAGTTAATCAAGGACTATGATGTGAGTCTGAACTATCAACCCGGCAAAGCCAACGTCGTGGCTGACGCGCTAAGTCGGAAGTCCTATTGCAACAATCTGATGATTGAAAAGGCTCAACCTGCTCTCTGTAAAGAGTTCGCCCGTTTGAACCTGGAAATTGTTCCCTCTGGCTACCTTGCAATCTGGAGATCAAGTCTACTCTTGAAGACCAGATTAAGGATGCTCAAAAGCAGGATGAGGGTATCCTTCATATCAAGGAGAACATCGCTAGCGGGAAGGCCAAATGTTTCTCAGAGGATGAATCCGGAGCCGTTTACTTTGGTGACCGTCTGGTAGTGCCAAAGAACCGGAATTTGAGGGAGCTGATCCTCCAAGAAGCTCATGAATCACCTCTCTCCATTCATCCCGGTAGTACCAAAATGTACCAAGACCTCCGACAACGATTCTGGTGGACTCGTATGAAACGGGAAGTCGCCAAGTATGTTGCTGAATGCGACACCTGTCGTAGGGTAAAGGCTGAACATCAAAGGCCTGCCGGCACTCTTCGCCCTATTGCAGTCCCTGAGTGGAAATGGGATGAAATTGGTATGGATTTCATTACTGGACTGCCGAAGTCTCCTAAGGGAAATGATGCCATCTGGGTAATCATTGATCGGTTATCAAAAGTGGCTCACTTCCTCCCTGTTCGTGTTGACATCACAGCTGCTAAGTTGGCAGATCTGTATGCTTCTAGGATCGTCGTACTTCACGGCGTTCCCAAGAAGATAATCTCTGATCGTGGAAGTCTGTTCACCTCCAGGTTCTGGACTAGTTTCCAACAAGCCATGGGAACCCGTCTCAACTTTAGCACCGCTTTCCACCCTCAAACTGACGGTCAGACCGAAAGGGTGAACCAAGTTCTGGAGGACATGCTTAGGGCATGTGTAATCTCCTTTGGCAAAGATTGGGAGAAGTACCTCCCCTTCGCAGAGTTCTCCTACAACAATAGCTATCAAGCTAGTCTGGGTATGGCCCCATTCGAGGTTCTGTATGGAAGACAATGCCGAACTCCGCTAAATTGGTCCGAGACCGGAGAGAGGGCACTCTTTGGTCCAGATGTTATCAATGAAGCTGAAGAGAAGGTGAGAATCATACGAGAGAATCTGAAGATTGCCCAGTCTAGCAGAAGAGTTACTATGACAAGCATCACCAGGAGATCCATTATGAAATTGGTGATAAAGCGTATCTCCGCGTCTCTCCACTTCGTGGCATTCGCCGCTTCGGGATCAAGGGAAAATTGGCCCCTCGCTACGTTGGCCCTTTCACCATTCTGGCCAAGCGAGGAGATCTTTCTTATCAGTTGGAGTTACCGGTCATCTTCCCAAATGTGCATGATGTGTTTCATGTATCCCAACTTCGCCGTTGTTTCAAAGATCCTATTCATGGAGTCAATTATGAGGAGCTGGATATCCAGGAAGATCTCACTTATCGCGAGCATCCTATTCGTATCCTGGATGAAGCAGAAAGGAAGACTCGTAACAAGTCCACCAAGTTCCTCAAAATTCAGTGGTCTAACCATTCCGAGAGAAGCAACCTGGGAAAGGGAGTCTAGTCTTCGTGAGGAGTATCCCGACTTCTTCCGCAATCTTAGAATCTCGGGACGAGATTCCTGTAAGGGGGGTAGACTTGTAACAGCCCACTTTTGGTATTGTAAAATTTGAACCAAATTTTCACTTTTGCTTTCGTGCATGCATCATGGCATCATTTGGTCTAAGTGTTCAAGTTGAAACAAAGAGTTGGAGAACAAATTAAAACAAAGTGGAACAAAAGCAACAATTGAGTTCAAACAATTTAAACTCAAATGAGTTTGTTTGTGACAAAACCAATTCAAATAAACTTCCATATTTGTCAAGGAAGTTCCAAGAGTTCAAAATGAATACTTGCACTTGCTTTAAAATTATAAAGTAATTCCAAATTGTAATTAACCAAAAATG
This sequence comes from Poa pratensis, assembly GCA_947311845.1. Taxonomy (NCBI): domain Eukaryota; kingdom Viridiplantae; phylum Streptophyta; class Magnoliopsida; order Poales; family Poaceae; genus Poa; species Poa pratensis. Next base: position 4,718,968 of record CAMZMU010000099.1, read on the forward strand.
CCTTAAACAAACCCTATGAACAAATGTTGTTTCAAACTTTTTATTTCAACACACCAATTTTTGTGGTGCTTCTACATGTTATTGGGAGGCTACATGATTTTTCTCAGATTTTTCAAAAATGTTTAAATGCCTCAATAAAATCCCTTAAAGGCTACTGGTTTTTAACAGAAACAGAAAAAGGGAGAAAACAGAGAACTGCAGGGGGCTTTTTGCAAAATGTCGTTGTCTTCTCCCTGTAGCGACCGCGCGCCGAGTTGCTCGCGATGCACCAGCTCGCCGCCGTGCCCTCCCCTGCTCACCGCTGTCCACGCGAGGTGGATAAGACCACCACGAGGCAGTTCGCTCTCTCTCCCCCGATATTTTCCTCGCTCCCTCCCTCTATCTTTCCCTGCCATGGCCGAACCCTAGCTAGCTCGCCGTCGCGCATCGCCACCGTTCCAGGCCGCCCCGAGCAGATCTGAGACCGCCATCGTCACCGCCGCGACCTGTTCTCCTTCCCTGCACGAGGAATCGAAGAGGGGAGCCCGGGATCGCCGCCTTCTTGCTCGTCTTCCTCTGCTCCGGCCGCCGCACTTCGAGGAAGCTCGCCACCGCCTCCACCCACCTCCATCCAATCCAAGCCTACCCACGCATCGAGGGTGAGCTCACGGTCCTCCTGGACATCTCCGTCCTCTCTTTCGCGCTCTAGTTCGCCGTGTATCCATAGCCTCGCCGTAGACCGTAGCGCATCTCCGCCGTAGCTCGTCGCCGGAGCATTTGCCGGCGACCATTTGGTCCGTGACTCCACACGTAGGTGCACCGTAGTCTTGCGCGTCATATTCGCCGAGTAGCTCGTCCCCGCGCGAACTCCTCCGACGTAGCCGTGCGTGTCGCCGTCGCGGTCACCACCGTCGCGCGCGCCGGTCGTGGCACGGCCACGGTCAAACTGGCCGTGGGCCTCGGCTCGCCCACGTGGATGCCACCGTGGCCACGGGCCCCACCTTTCAGCTGCTGTGGCTAGCCCAGGCCATGGTGCAAAACGCTTCGGCTGTAATTCCTAGAAAAATAATAAAAGGCAGGAAAAATTACTTAAACTTCAAAAATCAATAATTTTTGAAATGTTTATCCAAAAGCTACAAATGATATACCAAATTGTTCAGAAAAATACAACCGGTCTGTTGGTATAACTCACACATCCAAATAAATTAATTTATTTGATGTTTTATTATAAATAAAAAAAGGGCAGAAAAGAAAGTGATTTTGGGAAATTCATAACCTTAAAATGGTGGATCCAAAAATTAAGTTTGAGGTATCAAAATGTTCAGTACATAATGTACCTCATGTTTCACCTTATCTCCAATCATGGATACTTAGTTTCATGTTGCTAGAAATAAATTAATAAAATGGCAGCACTAAACCAAATATTGAAAATGCAATAACTTTCAATTGGTTCATCAGAAAAATGTGTTCCTTATATCAAAATGCTCACAAAATTATGAGGTATCCAGTAACATCAATTGCATGCATTTTTGGGCAATATTTCAGTACTGTACTTTTCAAGGATGGCTAATTCCATTAAGTTTAAATATGGGGATTATTCCCAATAATGCAATAAATATAATTGGGACCCCATTTAACTTGTTGGTCATGTTCAATGCTTTTATGGTGCATCTAAAATGTCATATCATCATGTGCTTGTGCATTGCACTTGTTTTATATGGTGTGGTATTTGATTTTGCTTTCCGGTGTTCTTATACATCGATAGATCAAGGAGTCGGGATTTCTCCACAATACCCTGACGACCCGTATTACCAGCCTGCTGAACAAGGCAAGCGTAATCCCCCCTCTGAGCATGTCTCCTCCTATGTTTTCCGCAAATATTTTCTCCACTATAATATTGCATGCGGTTCCAAATGTCAATTTGGTTGGATTAGAGTATCCTATTAGTTGCATTATTCTCCCGATGCCATTACCTGTTTCCCTCCTAATATCCATAGGATTGCTTTGTTGGCCTGAGTTACTTGATTATGTTATGTATATGCTTAGCTATGCTTAGTTAAATGCTTAGTTGTCCGGTGGATATTGCATGGTTGGAACTGTTGATGGAATGTCCGGATGATGGTGGAGAAATGTGGATACCGATAAATAAACATGCTTAAAGGTGGGGATGAGAGGCCACATGGAATGTGGTGGGTTGTCTCGTTCTCGCCGCCTAATTGTGAGTTCTCCCCTTCGAGCCAAGACTGAGCGTGCTTCCATCGGTGGGCCTATGGGATCCCTATCGACCAACTAACTTGGGCGGGGCTAGCCAGGGTCCTCTAGTTTGAACTTCCATTTGCGCGTGCGTGAAGATGGTGGTCTGGACTGGGATGAGGATGGTGGTGTTTAGGAAAATGAGTGGCCACGGGGCAGGGTGTTGGAGGCACTGAACCTGTCCCGTCCTCACTGATGATCCAGGGTTAGTCTCAAGCAAGGTAAAGGTTGTAACCGCTCCCACTCAGCCGGCTTTCCCCGGAAGAGAGCTAATGTCAGGCAATGAGCCGGACGGTACCGGTGGTTAAAAACAGTACACCCCTGCAGGGTAAATCTTTTCGAAAAGCCGTGTCCACGGTTACGGACGACTTGGTGCCGGATTCAGAGACCATAGAAAACTTGAACGGAATGATTAAAACCTGTGTACTAAAGGAATTACTAAGAATGCAAGGTTGACTTCCTCGAGGGTGATTCGGGGAGGTGCCTTTGTAGACAGATACAGTGGTTGATGTTGGTTGTTGATGAAGATGATCAGAAGAAAAGAGTTTACTTCTTACCCCTTGAAAATATTCTGATTAGTCGATGCCATGGAGTTATGTCTTTTCTAAAGAAAACTAGCTTTATGCAAAACAGCCATAAAACCCTTGTAAGCCAATCATCGAGCTAGTAGCTCTAGTAATCTTGCAGAGTTCGTCGAACTCAACGTTGCTTTGTTGATTCTTTCATAGGAGGACTTCATCGACCTTCAAGGTGGGTTTTTTGTGGACGTCGACGAGTAGTCTGGGGTTCCCAGGTGGCAGCTTGGGACATCTCCGGGACAGCTGGCGCTGGGAATGTTTATCTGTAGGCCTCTTAGGCCATAATTTGGATCTTGTTGTGTAGCGGACCTGCACTTAGAAAATTGGCAAGATCCCTGTGTATAGTGCAAACCCCTGGATCGTTTCATTTGCACACACAGTTTAAGACGAATATCACAACATTGTATCATTATTACACGAATGATCCAGACTTGGTAAAATAAAGTCCATTACAATTTGCATAGCATAAAGCTAGCTTGATAGAGTAAAGCAGCGGAAAATTTATTCTTCATGGAGTCCTCATCCTTTGCATGTGCCACAGGCGAAAACATGTTGGTTGCAGACTCGAAACCTTAACGAAACTCACTCGTCGTCAGAACAATCTGCAACAAATAAAATTTTGCAACAGAGTGGGTCAGAACCATTAAAAATGGATCTGGCAAGTGACACTTTGTGGACACTTAATGGAATAACTCTATAGCCTATATGCATATTTGGCTAGTGGAGTTCAAGGCTATTTTGCATAAAAGCCAATTTTGCCTAACACTTTGTAAAACATTTTCTTCAAAAGTTGGAGACGATATGGTATAAGACCATAGTCTCATCTACCCTTGTTCACCCATCAAAATTTTACTTAAGAGAAATAAAATGTTGGGAGCCTCCGTTGCCATCCTTGATCAGCTGCTTCAATTGTCCGTAACCGGGGACACGGCTAAGTACTTAGTTTTAAACTCTGCAGAGGTTGTGCACTTTCACCATTAGACCCAACAAACCCAAACTATCCTCAAGCACTCAAATTGTGCTAAGGAAAAGGAGAGAGTTGAGACGAGACTTTTCAGAAGCATTTTCCCATCCCATGCCGCCTTGACGCGCTCCCATCTAACCTTCTACCACCACCTGTCAAGTCGGGATGAGTCCACGCAACTTAATCCATCTAGCCAGAGCCCATATGACTAATGGCTGCACGGTAAGCAACTTCACTTAGAGAAACATTGGTCCCTTTAATCCTGGGTGGCAACCACAAGTGAATATCCCTTCGGGACAACACTCAACTCTCGTCATCCTTGCAATCCCAAATCCACCCAGGTGATAAATTAACTTAGTAGAATTTAAGCTTTGAATAAAACAAATTTGCATAGCATCAATAATTCTACCAAGTTATCAATAGGATTCTAGACACAACTAGTGTAAAGGAGATAGTAGTTTTAGCATAGCAATACTATCCTACACATGCATATAAGGAAATACACTAAGTCATGCATAGAAAAATACTTAGGAAATTTATGGGGGTGTGCCACTTGCCTTGGCAACAGGGAGTGCAGTAGTAGCAGTTGCAACAATCTTCGTCTCTCTCCGAAATTTCTAACAAGTCAAACAATACACCATAAATATGCAGCCAAACAACATTTAAGAAAATATGACATGCATGAGATGCAGAATGATTTATGATGTGAAAGACATACAGAACACAATAAGGATAGGACATAAAACAACTTATTCCAAAAAGGCTAAGGCAAGGTAAAGGTTGGGTAGACATAACAATGCTACAACAACAACTTGAAAGGTTGTAAGGCTACTCTAAGTCTTCATAATTTTGGTCTTCAAATAACCTTCAACTCCTTTGTAGCTTCGTTGATCTTCAATGGTATTCAATTAGCACTCTAGGGACTTAATCATAACACAAAGAACTTGGTCTATGTCCAGAGTGAGACAATAATAGAAGGAAAGAAGATAGAAAGAAGTAGTTGGTCTTCAAAAATTCTTCTCCTTGTTTCCTTGTAGTTTTACTTGATGCGATGACTTCATTGCACTTGTGGACTTGTTGATTCTGAAGACTTGATGATGTTGGCAGAAGATTGATCTTGTATATAACTTAGCCACCATGAAGTTTAGGAAAAGAAGTAAGAAAGAGAGAAAGGGGAGAAAGACTTAGAAAATGTAGCTGGTTGGTCTTCATGAACTTTCTCTTGATTTCTTCTAAGTACTTTTCTTCTTGAAGATGTTCCTGAGTCTTGTCTTCTTGGCTAAGTCCTTTGGTTCTTGATTGTTTCCACTAATTTCTAACTTAGTGGTTTTAACTAGAGGGGTCAAAAGAGCTAACATTCATCCTCAAAATTTCTAAGGAGGAATATCATGTATAAAGTTCAACATAGTACTAAGGACTTAACATGCATGCCATGCCTATGAAAATGCTCTAAGGAAATGCGAGTAAACAAGATGTTCCAAAAATAACTAAGGACCAAAGAGGTCAAACAATAAGTCAAAATAATTTCTAAGTAAGAGTTCATAAAATAAGGTGTTGGTATTTTCTAAGGAAAAATACTTTTAAAACCATAGTTGATAAAATTTCTAAGGACAAACACTTGTCAAAATTAACACTTAGGAAAATATTCTAAAACCACTAAGTTTTCAAGATGCTAAATTTTTCTAAGGAAAAGATTTAACACTTTTAAGATGTTGAAATTTTCTAAGGAAATAGTGTTGTGAAAATAATTATCAAATATTTTCTAAGGAAGAAAAATACTTTGTTGGGTGAGGTGAAATATTCCTAAGTTATTCTGCATCTAACATGTTCATAATTACTTAGCTAAATTTTCTATTCGAAAATAATGTGGAGAGCAATTTTAATATAATTTACTTATTAAAATAACACCTAAAAGCAATAAAAACAAAATACAAGCAAAAACATAGAAAACACTTCTACAAAAATACAGAGCAATGATACGGCCATTACTTATACAAACAAAAATATAGCAAAATATTTTGCTCAATTATCAATTTTTTTATAATTAAATTATAGCCAAAATATCAATTAAACCATTTTTAAAATTTATCTAAATTAATTTCGTCCAAACCTCAAATTAAGCATATAGAAAGTTTCTACACATTATTAGCTTTCCAAAAATATAAATTTCATAATTTTCTGATAAAGGGATAAAAATTAATAATAGATCTAATCACAGGGACTAATCTGTGATGCGCAGGGGCTAAAGTGTAAGGAAAAACAGAAGAATCTTCACGCTGAAGTCCCCGGGCGATGTGTCGTCTTCTGATTGGTGCGCGTCGTCTTCGCGGACGGATGCGGGCGATGCGGACGCGGACGGGTTGCGGCGCGGACGGACGTGGACGGATGCGGGCTTCGCGGACGACTTGTCGACGTGGCTTCTTCTGGTTGGCTGGTACCCCTTCGCGGTGAGATCTAATCTACGACGTACATCGCAGATCCAACGGCCTAGGTTCTACGGGACCATATGGTCACTAGCGCGGCTGACGGAGTAACTCCGGCGACGGCGGCTCCATGGCCGGCGGCAAGCTAAACGCGAAAAGGGAGGGGATGGGATCCGCGAGTCGTACCCTGGGGCGTAGATTGACGCGGCAAAGACGATGGCGTTGACGGCGTGGTCGCGGGCGTCGTGCTTCTCCGTGAGTGGCTGGCAGGAGCTGCTCCGACGGACGGCGTCGTTGTCGATGAAGCTCCCGTCGGATCTGGCGCACAAACAATTCAACAAAAATTTACACGTATGCGCGAGAGAGAAACAAGAAGGATGGGATAGGTGGGAAGGCTTGAAGTCGACCGTGCTCACCGGCGTTTGCGGATTACGGCGGCGGCAGTGGCGGATGGCGATGGCGATTGCGGGCAGCCTGGAGGCGTTGGGGCTAGGGTTTTTGAGGGGAAATATGCGGCGGAGGCCGGGTATTTATAGGGGTGCTCGGGGGCGGATTTCGTGGACAACACGGCTCGGATTCGAGTCGTGAACGGAACGATCTCCGGACGCGTATCTCGGACGGAGGTTGAAGAAGGTAGGGTGACGTCATCACGCGCGTCAATGGTGGGGCCCACCTGTCTGTGAAAGAAGGCGAGAAGCTGGGCTGGGCCTGTGCTATCTGCCTCGCGCGCGGAAGAGTTTAGTGGGCTGAGCCCAGTAGGCGTAGGGTTCCGTATTTTTTTTGTTCAACACCTTTTTCCTTTTCTGAAAAATCTCTAGAATCTATAATTTTTGAAATATGAATCCTTTTGGATTCAAACCAATTTCTATAATTTTATAAAACCAAACTCTTTGTTTTGAAACCTTCCAAAACACATTTTCCAAAACATTTTATAAACAAAATTTTGAAATGTGTTTAAAAGCATTTTGGACCTAAAAATGCCATTTTTAAAACTATAGGTTTTTTTTTATAAATTCCTTTTTGAAATATAATTTTAAACCAAAGCAAAATATGAGTAATATGATTTATATCACTCAATAAAATAATCTTATAAAAATAAAAACAGTTTTTAAAAAGGGTTTGATAAATCAAAATGAATTCAGAACTCATTTTAGAATCCAAATAATTATTTTGTTTCAAAAGCAAAAATATAAAACTTGAAAATAGAGGATAGGTGAGTAATAGAATAAAACTCAATGCATACAATTAATTCACAACCAAACACACTTTGCAAATAGAAATCATTTTGATTTCCAAACTAGGTTTTTAATAAACAATATGACACTTGATGTCCAAATTAAAATAGGTTTAAAACAATCAGAGGTGGCTTAATAAAACTTGAATATCACAAGATAAACCTTTTGCAAATATTTATATTTCAACAAATACGATCAATTCACAAACAACATTAACAGAACAATACATAAAAGTAAAAATAAAATTTTGGAGCATAAATGCTCTACTAATATATTTTCTTAAATATGTTTTCCACCTGAAATGGGAAATTTATTTCCCACTTTTGAAATAACCAAAAGCAAACAATGCAAGATGAACATGAATGCATGCATGAATTTTCTTTTCAAAGCAAAATACATCATAGTTTTCAAAAGTTTTAAATTTTTCTGATTTTTCAACTTTTTGAAAACCTGGGATGTTACATGTTGTTAGAACAACTTAATTCGCTTCCGCATGTTATACTGTTGGGTCTGTGACCTCTGGTTGTAATATTTGCTATCTTTCTCTATTATAAGAGTTGAACTATAATGCTTTGAGTCGTAGAGTCTGTAATGTGCAAGTTGTTCCACAAGTCTTGATCTCTCTATTATGCATTGATAGTTGTGCCTGCGTTAAGGCATCAATCGGGGTGTTGCGTTGCTGATGATCCATTCCGAGCAACGCCTGCCAAAGGTTTTGGCCGGGGATTGGTAAACCCGTAACCTCCGTCTGTATCGCTTAACCGGTGACCCACAACATCACTGTATAGTTCCGCGGTCGGGGCGCCACATATGAATATTTAAAACCAACTTTGTATCCATGTTATCACATGTTTACGTCAATTCCACCTGAAATGGGAGTTCCAACTTAGAAGAGCATAGCCTTCGTGCATGATAAGTGTGGCGTGTGAAGCCGGTCACACCTAGGAGTCTCATTTTGTCTCTTAAAGCGTACCACAACACTCTCATGCATATTAAATGACACCACCTAGGTTTTGGCGTGATTCCGATGCTCCGGAGCCCCCGGTTTCGATAAAGTTGACCAATAGTCAACCGTGTCGTCTACCCCTCCCACGGGCGTCGAATGGGGGTAGCTCAGTGGACTTTGCTACTTGGTTGAGTTGGGGTAGGTCATATGAAGATTTAAAACCAACTTTGTACATATGGTATGACATGTTTACGTCTGTTCCACCCGAAATGGGAGTTTCGACTTAGAAGAGCTTAGCCTTCGTGCATGATAAGTGTGGCGTGTGAAGCCGGTCACACCTAGGAGTCTCATTTTGTCTCTTACATCCTCCCACCACACTCTCATGCATATTACATGACACCACCTAGGTTTTGGTGTGATTCCGACGCTCCGGAGCCCTCGGTTTCGACAAAGTTGACCAAAAGTCAACCGAGTCGTCTACCCCTCCCACGGGCATCGAATGGGGGTAGCTCAGTGGACTTTCCTACTTGGTTGTGTTGGGGTAGGTCATATGAAGATTTAAAACCAACTTTTCCCCCATGTTATCACATGTTTATGTCCGTTCCACCCGAAATGGGAGTTTCGACTTAGAAGAGCATAGCCTTCGTGCATGATAAGTGTGGCGTGTGAAGCCGGTCACACCTAGGAGTCTCATTTTGTCTCTTACAGCATCACACCACACTCTCATGCATATTACATGACACCACCTAGGTTTTGGTGTGATTCCGACGCTCCGGAGCCCCTGGTTTCGACAAAGTTGTCCAAAAGTCAACCGTGTCGTCTACCCCTCCTACGGGCGTCGAATGGGGGTAGCTCAGTGTACTTTTCTACTTGGTTGTGTTGGGGTAGGTCATATGAAGATTTAAAACCAACTTTTTACATATGGTATGACATGTTTATGTCCGTTCCACCCGAAATGGGAGTTTCGACTTAGAAGAGCATAGCCTTCGTGCATGATAAGTGTGGCGTGTGAAGCCGGTCACACCTAGGAGTCTAAATTTAGCTCTTATAGCCTCCCACCACACTCTAATGCACATTACATGACACCACCTAGGTTTTGTTGTGATTCCGACGCTCCGGAGCCCCCTGTTTCGACAAAGTTTACCAAAAGTCAACCGAGTCGACTACCCCTCCCACGGTCGTCGAATGGGGGTAGCTCAGTGGACTTTGCTACTTGGTTGTGTTGGGGTAGGTCATATGAATATTTAAAGCGAACTTTGTATCCATGTTATCACATGTTTACGTCAATTCCACCTGAAATGGGAGTTCCAACTTAGAAGAGCATAGCCTTCGTGCACGATAAGTGTGGCGTGTGAAGCCGGTCACACCTAGGAGTCTCATTTTGTCTCTTAAAGCCTACCTCCACACTCTCATGCATATTAAATGACACCACCTAGGTTTTGGCGTGATTCCGATGCTCCGGAGCCCCCGGTTTCGATAAAGTTGACCAATAGTCAACCGTGTCGTCTACCCCTCCCACGGGCGTCGAATGGGGGTAGCTCAGTGGACTTTGCTACTTGGGTGTGTTGGGGTAGGTCATATGAAGATTTAAAACCAATTTTGTCCCAATGTTATCACATGTTTACGTCCGTTCCACCCGAAATGGAAGTTTCGACTTAGAAGAGCATAGCCTTCGTGCATGATAAGTGTGGCGTGTGAAGCCAGTCACACCTAGGAGTCTCATTTTGTCTCTTACATCCTCCCACCACACTCTCATGCATATTAAATTACACCACGTAGGTTTTGGCGTGATTCCGACGCTCCGGAGCCCCCGGTTTTGACAAAGTTGAACGGAAGTCAACCGTGTCGTCTACCCCTCCCACGGGCGTCGAATGGGGGTAGCTCAGTGGACTTTGCTACTTGGTTGTGTTGGGGTAGGTCATATGAAGATTTAAAACCAACTTTGTCCCCATGTTATCACACGTTTACGTCCGTTCCACCCGAAATAGGAGTTTCGACTTAGAAGAGCATAGCCTTCGTGCATGATAAGTGTGGCGTGTGAAGCCGGTCACACCTAGGAGTCAAAATTTGGCTCTTACAGTCTCCCACCACACTCTCATGCACATTACAAGACACCACCTAGGTTTTGGTGTGATTCCGACGCTCCGGAGCCCCCGGTTTCGACAAAGTTGACCGGAAGTCAACCGTGTCGTCTACCCCTCCCACGGGCGTCGAACGGGGGTAGCTCAGTGGACTTTGCTAATTGGTTGTGTTGGGGTAGGTCATATGAAGATTTAAAACCAACTTTGTACCCATGTCATCACTTGCTTACGTCCGTTCCACCCGAAATGGGAGTGTTGGGTAGGTCATATTTGCGAACCCTTTTGTTTAGTCCTAAAAAAAATAAGCTCTTCTGATTAGATACTTTTTAACTTTTATTTTAGGAAATTTTGGAACATTTCAACAAAGAAGGTCTTTTAGTTGAAAATTTAACTATTGTTTTTTTAAATAGGAAAAACAGTATGCCGAGGGCCCATGTGAACTTGCCATCGGCAAACAGAGGGCTCGACCTAATATACACGCTCCACTCGTGCTCTCCCCCTCTCCCAGTTTCCCCCCACCTCGACACAGACCGCCGCCGCCGCCTCCTCACCTGCACGCCTGTGCTCGCCGCTCCTCCCCTCCACGCAGGCAGCGAGGCCCGCCGCCATGAAGCCCGCCGTCGCCTCCGGAGGCATGAGGGAGCCCCATCTCCGGCCGGAGGAGCCCGTCGCCACGGCCTCCCCAGCGGATCTCGTCGCCCAGCTGGTAAGTCTGCACTGTCCCTCCCCCGCTCTGTTCTTCCGCGCACCCCTCTCCTGCTAGGGTTAGGGTTAGATGAGTCTAGGGTTAGCGATTTCTTCAACGGCGGCGTCCTGGTAGCTGGGCTTGTGCCTCTTGGTGCACGGATCCGGCCTGGAGAGGTGAAGGTGCAAGGATTGAGAGGTCTGGATAGGATTGAGAGGTCTGGTTACTCGTCGTGCAGGAGCCCCGATCTGTCTGGTGGTCTGGAGAGGCAAACAAATTTATGTTGAAGTGAGATGCGAGAGGATTGAGATTTGGGGCAGCACAAGTGAGGTTCTGCAGGGATTTTGGGGCAGCACAAGTGAGATTTTGGGGCAGCACATGTGTATAGGCTCTGTGTAGTATCTGGTACATGGATGAATCAGAGGCTGGGTTTCTATGTTGTGTATGCAAATTCGACTCCTAGGTGTTGGTATTGGGGACAGTTGTCTTTTGCTGAGTTTTTTTTATAAATTCCATTGAATTGTTGTTCATGCAGAGATTAGTCGCTTATTAATATTCATGTTGCTTTGATACAGAGAGGGCTATGAGCATCTCTAGTGAGGACAGTGGATCATTTTCCACTGATGAACATTTGGGCTATGGAGTGGATGGTCCCATGTTTATCAGGAGAGGTGATCATTATGAAAAACTTGTTTATCCCATCTAGCTACTGTTATGTAGTAGTGTAGTACATTGCCTAATGTTTAGATTTGATTTTGTTACATATAGGACCTCGTCATAATGGGACTCGTGGCTTTGACAAGCATATGATATATGCAAGTGATATGTGGCTGAGCTCATATCAAGTGGAGCAGTTGATAGAGCTGGTTGACTGTGTTGCGGCGTCACCCTTCAAATTTTATGTTTACAGGATGTCGGAATCATGTGCAATGGAAACAGGAAGCAAGATGGTGAGATGATGTTTACTTAAACATGAAACAGTACATTTATTGTTGCAATCTTTCTATTTGCTACCTAAATACCATGTTTGCTATAATTGTTGCAATCTTTATATTTGGACAGGAGTTTGGAGCGAAGTACAGCAAATCCTACCTGGAACCCTATCTTGCAAAGCCCTTGAAGGTCCTTGTTGAATGCAGCCCGAGCCGTACACCATTTGAAGTGAAGATGAAGATGGGACTGACTAGGCCGAACGCAAAAATAGCAACCGGATGGGCAGCCGCTATGGCTCAGTTCAAGTTCAAGGAGGGGGACATAGTGGTCTTCAGCTTCACGCCATGTTCGAGCAAGCCCTATGGGCTTCATCTTGAGTTGATCAGATTGATCAAGTAGTAATGTCCTGAACTAGTTGGTCAAGTAGTTGAATATGAACTAAGTATCTAGTAGTAATGTAATGGTTATCTTGCCGGCGACAAGGAGTTGGTTGAAGCTACTGCTCTTGCTCTGTTTGGTTGGTGCTTTTGGGGTTTAGATGTCTGTGTTGGTGGTGCCTGCCTGATGGCAGTGTCGTTTATCTGTAAAACTGGGTGTAAGATCTGTGTTGAATATTCTGTTTGAGCTTTTTATATAAAAGCTAGGCTTTTCTATGTCAGGTTATGAAATTGTGATGCTCAGGTTGCTATATTTCTGTAATGGAATTGATTTTGCTGTCACTTCTCTTACTGGTACGGAATGATTCCCACGTTTTCATTTTTTTTTGAAAAGACACAAAGCAGTTATATATAAAACAGTTAGACACGAGACACTAACATGATCCTAGAAATACCCCATGGTTAGCCTTGTTCCTCTACAACATAGAGGTCATGGGTTCGAATCCCAGGCCACACCCTTTTTTCCTGGCATTTTTGCAAAACAACATCAGTCTGTTTGCCGAGCGTCCTCGTATGCCGAGCGTATCTCAACCGCCGTCAAGGACCCGTCAGACTCCGTCGGTTACTGCCGAGCGTTACGCTCGGCATTCAGAGCATATATGCCGAGCGTAGCTATATGCCGCATATGTGTTCCCGTCAAAAAAAAAGTCCTCACAAGGCAGCTCAATATTTCTCCACTACTAATAAACACCAAAACAGGCGTTCGGCTAAAGCCACACCAACAAATGCACCAACCACCCATCAAATCCTGACTCACCCCCACTAAACAACTAACTATGGCCCCACAAAACAGAACTTCGGGTGCACTTAACAATTTACAACGACGGAATAGTACTTCACCCTGAGCGGAAATCACCACGACGGAAAACTGAATACTTCAGCCCGAGCGGATGGAAAACTGAATAAAACACAAATCCCTCTAATCGTGCCTTCGATCACGCCTCCAAATAGGACGCAGCTTCACCAGCCGCGATCTCTTGCCCTGACGCAGCTTCACCAGCAACTTCGACGGAGACCTCTCCGCCTGGGATCGCCTGCTCTCCGTCACGCCAGCGAGCAAGATCAGTCTCCACAACACCGGCACCACAACACGATTGCTGGACAGCACCATCGCCGGCCGACAAAGGCTGGAACCACGTCCGCACGATCAATCTCCAAAACCGGCAGCGCGTCACTTTTGCCGGACAACTACATCGCCGCCCTGCTGCGATCTCCTGCCCGGACGCAGCTTCACCAGCAACGGACGACGTACCCCAGCCCTACAGGTAAGATAATCAGAATCAGAAAAGTCACAATATTTAACTTCCACAAAAGTGGTATGAAGATGCAGCATTGACAATAAAATGGCACAAGCAATCTTTCATTTCTTTATTTGGATCTGGAGATCTACGGCAATGTCTTCTACTCCATACTACTCCATAGTACCAAGTCTACACACAGGTTCCATTGGATACTGTATTAACCAATGTCTTGTAAGCAAACAGTATATCAAATTTAGACGTTTAATAATTTCCTCAATTTCATTCTGGTGCCGACGGAGGCGATGACAGATTGAAGAAGGTATCATTTGCAGATGAAGAACAGAGCATACAAGTACGTGCTGCATATACTGTTCTGTATTTCATTCTCTTGTGTACCTCAAGGAAAAGATAAGTGATTATGGTTGATGTAGTGCAAGTTAGACTTTGTATGCAACAATCAGCTCAACCATATTGGTTCTGAAATAGTTTCTAGAATATAACTTAGCTTCTTTAGTGTTTGTTGTCAAACATAGGTTCTATTTGAGTTGTCACTCCTTCCTAACCAACACGGTAAGTTTTTTCTGAATTTTTTTGATCATATAAAGAGTTTACCAAGGATTTCTGTAGCAAGAAAAAATAGCAGAATCATGCAATAAAAATGACAAAAAAAAACTGCTGGCACATTGATTCTATCTGAATTAGTTAGACAGCAGCACCAAATTACAGTCTATGGGGTAATAAATAGAAACTTACCATGGATGCGTGGCTCGCCAATTTCTCTTGATGTTGGCCAATTCTAGATGTAATAAATTGAGATGTTCAGCTGCACGCTCTACATTCACAATTTATACTTCTGTTTGAACAATTCCTGTGATAGAACAAGTATTATATTGGAATGAGACAGTCATCTAATCTGAAAATAGTGCATCAAATCTGTTGTTGAAGAGGGGAACTCCATACCTGCACACTTGCAAAGAAAGGAGACTGGGTCTTCAAGGAGCAGCTAGAGACTACATGTAGTAATGTGTTGTGGTTTTAAAAATAACCATTAGACAAACAGATCTGACGGCTCTAGAACTTGACGGATCTACATGTACTGAGATGGAATAGTTGGTATATGTTAGGTTCATGACAATGTTCTTCTAGAAAGCAATACAAAACAGAGATGTATGGTTCTCATCTAGAAAAATCGAACACCGCATAAGGAATAGCAGATCAAACCTGTACCTGAACTTAAAGCAGTATAGGTGGCAGATAGGAACATAGTCCTTGTTCAACTTTAGTACAGTTGCCTTATTGCTTCAGTGCAGCACACGATTCCGTAGCAGAGTGCTCGCGGCAAGGCCAGCTCTCCGGAGCAGGGCGTCGTCGCCGGCGTCCCTCGGCGATTGCTCCGACTCATCGGCTTGTACTGCGGGAGGAGGAGGCCGGCGCAGTGGACCTCCAACGCGCAGTGGCCGCGGCCCCCTATCCGGTGGAGACGAGGCGCGTGCCTCCGCATCCGCCCCTGTCTGCGCCTAGCGCTGGGCCGCCGGCGAGCATGCCAAGCTTGAGCGCTTCCTCGGTCTGTACGTCTACCGGATCGGACGAGGACGGGCTGAGAAGAGCAGGGGCGTGGCAGTAGTCGCGCAGTCGGTGGGGCCGCAGGGAACCAGTCGAATTGGGGGCGGGCGGGATACAGGGGATGGCCGGGTATGGTGCAGAGCCTCGCCGGAATGGTGGGTAGGTGGCAGGTGAGGAGACGGCTTTGAGAGAGAAGAGAGTGTGGGGAATGGAGAGTCGGTTTAGCTGGTGTGCTGGTCGTTGCTACACGTGTAGGTATGATCTTTTTTTCGCATGGGATTTGTTTTGCTCAAATTTTCGCATGGTCAGGACGAGTCAAGAGGAGTTCAGAACAAATGTCCTATTATGATTACTTGATGATTTGAATGAACTTAAAATTATATAAATATTTACGAGTACTTGTAATTACTTTATTGGACATATTAAAATTTGTACCATCCAAAATTTCATAATGACCTCTGTGTGTGGATCATGTGTTGCATGGAGAACTTGCCTGTGGCAAGATGGTTAGTTGGGTGGTTGTACCCCTAGCCCACCAGAGTTCAAACCCCAGGTTTGACGCTGGTGTTTCTCATTTAAGGCGGAATATTCTTCAGTGGGAGGCGACGTTCCCGTCGACAGCGAGGCGCCCGTGGTGACTTCGTCAATCTCAAGACTCGACCCGCCGACTCAGTCTCTCGGAGGTGCTCATAGGGGTAGGGTGTGCGTGCGTGCGTTCATAGGGGTGAGTGTGTGTGCGCGTGTATATGAGCGCTTGCGTTGTACTGTGTTTCGCAAAAAAAAAAAAAAAAAAAAAAAAAAAAAAAAGGATCATGTGTTGCATGTACTTGCACGAGACACATTTAAATGGCTTGGTAAAAAAATCATGAAGAAAGAAATAATGTTTAAATACATTTTTATTATAAATTATGATACGTGCGTTGCACGTGCACGTTAACTAGTCTCATTAATTCTCGGTTACCATTTGCAGAAGCACGGATGACCTGTCTGCTGCAATTAATATATTCCAAGCAAAAGACGTTTTTAGCAGCTGCATATGTATGAACCATCCATGGATTGTCATTTTGATCCAAAGACATATTCTACCATCGACGATCTGCATTGTCTCCATGGGCGCATACACCATATCCATCCATGCACTAATCCTTCTGCTTGCTCTCATATGCCTTGCTTTTTGTTCACAATGTAAGTGGGAGATATATATCTGACCAAGTTATCGCTAACTCTGATGATTTCTCCTTACAGCACATTAGATCGACGTAATTTTGTAACCACATATATGCTTATACTTTCGAATTATATATGAGAATTGTGCTTAAAATTTCACAGATGGAAGTGCGGAAGGCGTGGACAGCGAGAGGATAAAGTTTCCCAACGGATTGTGTATGTACCTGCCAAAATCCGATCCTTGCAAAGATAATTTCTGCTACTGCTGTATGGTGACGAACAAATGCACGCAGACAATGGCAGGCTGCGTCGGCTGTTGCAAAGATCCTGATTCCTGCAGCGGCGGCGGCAGAGGGGATGTGCCGACTCCCTCCGTCTCTGCCCATCCACGAGTCTTCCTATCAGATTGAAATATTGTTATTTGATCAATGTAATAATGATGTGAGGTGTGTTTACGAAGAACTTGGAATATAAACCTTAATTTCTGAAAACCTGGTTCGGTTTTATCCTTTGTTTATGGTTAACCTTCCTTAACTAGTATTTTTAGGACCTCTTAATTGGCTAAATGAAACAGCAAGGAGAAAAATAACAATCCACTTAATATTCTCTGCCTTCCAAAACGTTCCACCTTTTTTTAGATAAAGAGTGTATATTAATATCGCGGAGATACAAATTACACCCAGCCTCTGCAACAACGCAATAACCAAATTTATTACGGATGCACACAGCCGAAAGACAATAAGAAAAAGAAATAAAAAAGAAAAGTCCCGCTACAGAGTTACAGTCCTTGCAGCAGCCGCACAACCACCACCAAGACAACACCTGATGTCCAATTCTTCAAAAGCAACGCCTTCAAGAAGAACAGTGCCAGACACAACCAATTAAGGCAAGACCTTGGGTTTTCACCCTGAAGATAGTCCCCGCTCTCACAACAATGTCTTCAGCAAGACCATTGCCAGACACAACCAATTAAGGCCATACCTTAGATTTTCACCCTGAAAGGTAAGACTTTGAACTTCACCTGTGTTGTCGCCCCCACTTACATACTGCTGCCACGATTCCTGAAACTCCGAGTCAGTTCCTCGTCAACGCAAAGGCTCCGAACACCATTGCCAGTCCATCGATCACAGCTTTCATGACATTCTCCCTCTGGCTTCACCATGGATTTGCCCATGATAGCAACAGAGCAGAGCTTCGCGCCGCTACCTCCGGCACGACCGAATACCACCCGATCCAGCAGTCCCTAGGCATTAGCCAGTTGGAGATCGCCGACGGAGCCTTCTGGAACTCGACATTCCAGTCAGATTAACGAGAGCCATGCATCCGGTAGATCTTCGTCTTCGCGCGAGAGAAACCCTAGGACCGCCACCATTATTCAAAGCCAGGCCAGCAGCCCCCACGCATCCGGCCTTCACCGGCCGCCCGACCCACCGGAAGAAGCCGGCAGATCGAAGACGGCCCTGGCCGCCACGCCCTTCCACAGCACGGCGAGCAGCACAATAGGGAGAAGAGGATCCGGACAAAGCAGCCACAGGCGTAGCAGCCGCCTCCGGGCCTTAGGCCCAGACTGCTGCCGCGCGCCGCCGGACTGCGCCGCCGTCCACCGCCGCTCCACCATCACCACGCCGCCACGCCGGATCGGACGCCGCGCCGAATCCCCGCGCACCTCGCCGGTTCCGCCTCTTCGCGCGAAGAGGAAGAGAGGAGGTGAGCCGTCCTTGCCCTCACCGCGATTGACGGCTAGGGCGCCGGCGTCGGCGGCAGCGGCGGCCAGGAGCTATCCGGCGGCGGCGGCTTTTTCTGTGGAGATTGGATCGCCCCGGGAGCCGCCCGCGCGAGCGACCCGGGGGCGTCGGTTTTCTTTGTTAGCGATTATTCAAAAAAAAAAACGTTCCACCTGCTGACCTATTTGCAGCATTATTATTATGCTACCTTATCTGTTGGATACATGCCTCGGAAATAAAAGGAGATGTCAATAGATAATAACTTGCCAAGTGATGCAGTGCCGTAAAAAAGCTTCCCAAAATGACGCAGAGCCGTAAAAAAACTTGCCAAGCTGCTTTTTACTATCTATATTTTAAAACTTAAATAAGAAATAGAAAATTTAGAGTTTAGTAGCTACTACTAACATTTGGAGAATTGCCATTTAAAAAAAACATTTGGAGAATTGCACAAAAAATGGAGACTGTTAAAGATCAAAAGCTTTCAGATGATAAAACCGAATAATCATTAGCAGCAACCGGAGAACTGCATTTTTTTTTGAGGGACCGGAAAACTGCAAGGTAACTGTTCGAACCAACGTGTATAACCTAAACAACTACTATATCAGTTTCATGTGATAGAGATGGTGTTTTACTTGTTTAGAAGTTTGGATAGACTAAACAAAACATTTACCCACAGAAACGACCAGACATCAAATCATGCATGAAACTCTCAGCTTACAACTTGATTTTCTAAAATAAAAAAAATGATTTTGGTCCATTATTGTTGTTTAATCTACTGCAAAGACATGTTGAACTGTTCAAGTTATGTACTAAACTTGGTTTGAGCTTCACATATTTCACATTGACGTGATTATCTGATTCAAAAATCATACACTGGTCTGATTCATGTTAATCAGTTTTATGTGCTTGAAACAATCCCCAGGCTTCATTGCCCTCTTTTGACTACCTTGTGAATGTTCTATTTATCACTACATTAATTCATTGATTGGGTGAGATATAGGAGATCAATGATGCATGCACTGGTGGGATTTGGTCGGAGCTTGTCAGCAACCAGGGATCTGAAAACGAGGGGATCATCAGCCATGTGGGATCATCGGCAGCTCCTCTGTTTCCTTCAAGATGGAGCATGTCTTAAAAAGCTTCGGCGGGTACTTAGCCGCTCTCGCGATGGAGCTCCGTTGTGACGAGAAAGTATCCGGTCAAAGCCAACTTTCAGTAGAAACCGGTGAAACCGCGAAAAAAAACATGTTTAGAAGTTTTAAAAGATTCTCGACAAAAAGGCATTACGTTGAGACCGTTGAGTTCTATAAACATGAAAAATTGTAAGTTAAAACTAAAAAAAAAAGGAGCTATAAAATGACAAATTCAACAATGAATAGTAGCAACATTACTATTCACGACGTCGTGTCACAAGAAAACTGAAATTTTTGTGGCATGCGTAAGAAGACAAAATTTGGTGCGAAAATAAGCCTTTTCACGAAATATTTTTGTCTTTTTACACGGGCCACAAAATATCAGTTCTTTTTCACGAAATAGAATGTGAACATGTATGCGCGAAATTTTATTTTGGAATTGTTCGACATTTCAATTTTTTTAAATACTTAGATGCCAAAGTGGATTTCATGCGAGGAGCGAGGAGTGCCTTGCACTTCTTGCGGCTTCACAATCAGTATATACTGTTGTCGAATAATACTAGAGAGGGAGTGAGCTCGTAGCGCAGCTTCTTGTTTTTTCCCTGAATTGAAAGATTCCCCAAATCCACTTGTACCCTAAACTCAACCTAAATCTATCATTCACTATCATTCTGTTGTGTGCTATTGTTAGAGTACGTGATGGGCCTGGGCCCGTTAGTCTTAGGGTTTGCTTAGGGGTCAAGTAGGCCTTGCTTGATTAGATTGATACATCTCCTCTCCTTATATAGAGAGGTTTACTTGACTCACAAGCAAGACTTACTTGACCCCTAAGCAAACCCTAAGACTAACGGGCCCAGGCCCATCACGTACTCTAACATCATATAATTTCACATTTCACAGCTTATGGTCCACGGCTGGAGAGCAAGTCCAGCTGTCTAGGGCTCTGAATGTGTCTCCATCAATGATTGGAATAAGGAACATGATAATGCTAATCGGAACTGAGTAGGCAAAGCTTCCAGAATTAAAAAAATTGTCATCGCAAAGAGTGTTGTTTATTGTAACCTGATCATTTGAAGCAATGCAGGGGACGCTGTGATAAACCGAGCTAGCAACAAAATTCTAGAAAATTAAGAATTCGTCAGCGGTCAGGCAAAAAGGAGAAGTGTCTAGTGCGATTAAAAGAACAATAGAGAATCTAGTTGCAGGTTCCGCAGGAGCACCAGAAAAAGGCTCAGAAAGATTAATCGTGTCCACCTGCAACTGAAACATCGGTTGCTCCTTTTCCTGTTCCTGCTTGTCTGATAGGGTCTGCTTTAGTTTAGATAATTCATGTTCAAACTGCTCAGCCTTTGCACTTCATTGGCGTCTATTATCTTGCTTAACCATTTCTATCAATGCTGTCTCTAGTTCATCAGCTCTGAGACCAGCTGATCTTCTCTCCTCTAGCAATCGGCATAACTCAAACTTCAGCCAGGTGATCTGGTCCTTCGGATCCGGCAACGAGTCAATCTCAGAATTGACTGTCAGGCCAGCATACATATTACCCATGTCTCCAGAATCATCCTCTTGGTTAACATTCCCATCTGCGACGTCACTCATTTGGTATGCTGAATTATTTATTGATACCAGCGGTTCAGGCTCACGTTTGAAGTTATAGAGCTTTGATGCAAGACCACTGTCCTTGCAGACACCTAGACCATTCGCCCTTTCTTCCATGGAAGATAAAACAGATGGCCGGTATTTGTTCCTCAGATCTTCCAATTCTGTTTCATTTACAGACTGATATACCCTACGAGCTGTCAGGATAAGCTGGCTGCTGTCAAAAGTCGAACCAGTTAAAGACTGCAAAAGGATAATTGCATCACCAGCATCTTTTGAATTCACAAGTGCAGGGCCGTAAATCTCCAGTAGTGCAAGGGCTGTTCGGAACAGCATCACACGATTCCCTTCGAACAGAAGCACATCCCATACACGGAGGACACTCTCCCAGGGAAGCACATTGGTGAAAATGGATAGGAACCACGGTCCAGTAACCCATGCAACCTTAACGCCGAGGTAGTCCAGGTGATTTGCTAATTTCGGGAGTTTCTCATGGACTAGCTCCTCTAAAACAAGCTGATCCACCTGCGACTCAATCATTTCTTCAGAAAAATACCCATCAAAGTAGTCATCAATAACTCCTACCAATGTCCAAAATGCGGTTTCTTCTGGCATCAATAGAATTAAGAGTCCAGCAAAGAAGCTCATCACCTGACAATAACCAACTGTTGGATTGTGCCTAGCATAAGCCAGAAGCAAGCGTCTCAAGGCATTTCTTCCATCCTCATCTAAAGCAGGATGACCTGGAAAAGTTCTAGGCACGTCCTTCTCTATTTGCCCTTTCCACTTTTCAGAGGAAAATGCTGAAAATAATTCAGGATTTTCATCCACTGAGGCTGAAAAATCTGAACGTCTGCTATCTTCTAGTTCACCTTCGGAAGTGACAGGACTTGTGGGTAGGATTTGGTAGCAGAAACAGTAATCGAACCAGATAAGTAAGAAGGTGCAGAAATTAAGGGTAAATTGCAGGAAGTAAAGGTGCAGGAAACGAAGAACAGGAAAGTAAAGGCATGGAAAAATTAGGGTTTATACTTCATCGCGCCGCCCAGCCACCCACTCACCCGGTTATAAAGAGTCCCCGAGGAGCCGCGAATCAGTTTGGAAAATACAAATTTGGCCATAGTTCGCCAGAATTGCAAATTTAAAGGGTAATTGAATCTAAGCCGTCGGATGGAAGTGAAGCGTCATCCTGGCCGTCCTTCTTGGATCGATCCACTCAAGGGATCTTCTGCGGCTGTTGCGGCTGTGGCTAGGTGATGAACAGGTTCAGAACAATATCCTGACAATACCCCGCGGCTAACGCCAGACTTCAAGGCTGGAAGGTTGGAAATGTAGACTGGATGAAGGATGCATCTTCCCATGTAGCATCGCTGATGTCCATGTTCTCCCAGTGTATGAGCCATTGAGGAACTGCAACATTGTAGGACCCAGTGCTTCTTGGAACCTGTCGGTACTGCAGAACAGCCAATGGAGCGACCTTGATCTTCCCATCAGGAGTAAGCAGGGGAAGGTTTGGATTTGGCACTGCTTTAGGACGGATGTGCTTCTTCAGTTGATTCACATGGAAGACATCGTGTAATTGAGTTCCTGCAAGTAACTGAACCGTGTAGGAGACATTGCCAACTTTCTGAAGTACTCGAAAAGGTCCATAGTACTTGGATGAGAGCTTCAGTGCATTGCGAAGGCCGAGAGCAGTTTCGCGGTAGGGCTGCATCTTGAGATATACCATATCTCCCACTACAAAGCTCCTTTCTGTTCTCTTCAAGTCGGCGTACTTTTTCATCCGGTTTTGTGCTTGTTGCAAATTGTGTTGCAGAGCCTTGAGTATCTGTTCCTTTTCTTGAAGAGTAACTTCCACTTCCGGAGACACATCACATGGCACAAAGATGTTGTGCATTTGGGGAGGAGCATAGCCATACAGGGCTTCAAACGGAGTAGTCTTCAAGGAAGTATGGTATGATGTATTGTACCACCACTCAGCTGCTGGCAGCCACTGGCCCACTTCTTAGGTTCTTTGAATGCCATACTGCGCAAGTACTGTCCCAGACACTGGTTAACTCTCTCTGTTTGCCCATCCGATTCTGGATGATAAGCCGTACTGAGGTGCAATTCAACTTTGAGTGCAGCGAATAGTTCCTGCCAGAATTTTGAGGTGAAGATTCTGTCACGGTCACTGACAATTATCTTTGGTGGTCGATGCAGCTTGAAGACAGTGTCCATGAAAATGTCAGCCACTTGTGTTGCAGTGAACGGATGAGCGAGTGGTATGAAATGGGCATACATGGTAAGTCGATCCACAACCATGAGAATTACATCTTTACCTTTGGATCTAGGCAATCCTTCAACGAAATCCATGCTGATTTCAGACCATTTGCTTGCTGGAATGTTTAAGGGATCCAGCAATCCTGGGTAATGCACACGTTCTGTTTTGGAGATCTGGCAGACAGGGCAAGTTGCAATTTTCTCTGCACAATACTGCTTCAGATTTGGCCAGTAGAACAGTTGTTGCAGTCGGTGGTAAGTAACTTTGTTCCCTGAGTGACCGCCAAAAATGGATGCATGGAATGACTTGAATACTCTGTCTTTTAGGTCTGTGTTGTTGCCGATGTAGATTTTGTTCTTGTATCTCAGAATTCCACTAGTAAGCCTGTAAGGAGCGTTGATGTCTGCATGGATTGCGAGTTCTTGCAGCAGTTTAGTGCATCTTTCATCATTCTCATATGAGTGAGCAATATCCTGCATCCAAGCTGGCACTGTCACAGAAATGGAAAGACATGCTTCCTCAGCGGTGGTCATGTGTTTTCTAGATAGTGCATCAGCTGCAGTATTATCAGAGCCCTTCTTGTATTCAATTGAGTAATCGAACTCCAAGAGTTTGAGCATTAGTTTGTGTTGTATGCCTTGCAGAAGTCTTTGGCTCGATAAATATTTCAGACTTTGTTGATCTGTTTTAATGATCAACTTGTTTCCCAACAGATAATGCCTCCATTTTCTGAGTGACTCCAACATGGCAAGAACTTCTTTCTCATAAATCGACAGTGTAGTAGCCTTGGGACCTAAGGCCTTACTGAAATAAGCAATTGGTTTGCCCTTTTGCATGAGGACAGCTCCCAGTCCTGACCCAGATGCATCTGTTTCTAAAGTGAATGGCAGAGCAAAGTTTGGGAGTGTAAGGACAGGTGGATTTGTCATTGCTTGCTTGAGTTTTTGGAAAGCAGCTTCTTGAGGATCTAGCCACTGGAATGAATCCTTCTTCAAGACATCATGTAATGGTCTGCAGATTGAAGCATACCCTTCAATGAACCTTCTGTAGTAACCAGTGAGACCAAGTATGCGACGCAATTGTTTAAGACTTGTTGGTGAAGGCCAGTTGAGAATTTCGATGATCTTTGCAGGATCAGTAGCGACTCCCGCGCTAGATATCACATGACCAAGATAATCTACTGATGCAGTAGCGAAGGCACATTTGGATCGTTTTGCTTTGAGGTTGTGGAGTCTGAGGATCTGCAGGACGAGATGCAAATGGTGTCGGTGTTGAGTCATTGACTTGCTGTACACCAGTATGTCGTCAAAGAATACCAAGACGAACTTCCTTAGATGTTCTGCAAAGATATTGTTCATTAATTGTTGGAAGGTAGCTGGTGCATTTGTTAGACCGAAAGGCATAACTAGATACTCATAATGCCCCATGTGAGTGCTGAAAGCAGTCTTTGGTATGTCAGCTTGATGCATTCGGATTTGGTGATATCCTGATCTTAAATCCAGCTTGGAGAAAACAGAGGCTCCTTGCAATTCATCTAGCAAGTCTTCGATTACAGGAATAGGGTACTTGTTCTTTACTGTCAGCGCATTGAGCTGTCTGTAGTCTACACAAAGTCTCCAAGTTTTATCCCTTTTTCTCACTAATATAGCTGGGGAAGAGTATGGACTGTCACTCAATCTGATTTCAGAGTTCTGTTACATTTTCTGAACTAGTTCTTCCACTATGTTCTTTTGTTTATGAGGCATCCTGTATGGTCTAACATTAGGTGGGTTAGAGCCTTCGAGAAGAGGTATTTTGTGGTCAGCTTCTCTGTGTGGCGGCAGCCCCGTAGGCTTAGCAAAAACATCCTGAAATTGATGTAAAATATCATCTACAGGTGTTTTGGAATTGGCATCTTGCTTGGCAATTTCTTGTATAGTCTCAAAGTCTTGAACACGGACAAGAAAGGCTTGAGCTCCTGATCTGAGTAACTTAGAGCATGCCTGTGCTGAAATAATGGATTTATCAAGTTGGACATTTCTGTCAACCAGAGTACACCATTTGCCATTTACTTTTAAAGCAATGCTTCTCTTTTCCCAATCATAGTAATTCGGGCTGTGTGCCTTCAATCAGTTAGCTCCAAGAACCATATCATATCCTTTCAATGGAAGCAACTTGCAGTCATGTGTGAACTCTGTATTTTGAATTTTGAAGTTGCAGTTTGGAATATGTCCAGCAGATATAAGTTCTCCACCTCCTGCCACTATAACCTTATGAGCATTTGTGGATTCAACTGAGAGGTTTGTCCTCTTGACAAATTCAGAATCCAAGAATGTATTTGTACTGCCAGTATCAATCAAGGTCACTGCTTTCTTGCCACCAATGCATACTATGACAGACAGAGTTGTGTCTCCAGGAATACCATGCAAAGCTTCTGCTGAAATTTGCATACTTATGGAAGTAGAAGGCTGGGGAACAACTTCGGGTGACTCAGGGGTAGGTGGTCTTGTTTGTTGTGCATCACCTTCTGTTAATGTTGTTTCTGCATCATGGAATGTATTCGTTTGCTCACTTGCATCTTCAGTGTCACTGTGAAATTAGAGCTCGATGGCAGGGCCGGCTCTAGGCCTAGTTAGGAGGTGCGACCGCCTAGGGCCCAGGCCAGAGGGGGGGGCAATATTATATATTCCTTCATAATTCGATTACTACACATCTAAAAAAAATTGTTGGGCTGAGCCTCTGGCATCCCGCATCCATCGTTGGGAGACGACGAGTCCAGGAAACGCACGAGGGCACGAGATCGCCTGTTCCTCTTCGCATCTTGATCGACTGATCGAGTCGCCTGTTCCTCTTCTTCTTCGCGACGCGACTTCGCCTCTTCTTCGATCGACATCGACCGATCGAGTCGCCTCGCCCTCGCCCGGACTGCTCTGCGCCTTTGCTCCGCACGGTCGCCCCTGCCTAGGTTCACGGTATGTCCTCCATGAATCCATGATTTCCGAATCCTTGATGTCCACCATGCCCTCAATTGCTCCTCTCTTTATGCCTTTATGCCCTGGTTAGATTAGGGATTTAGTGGTTCTAATTACATGTATTCAACTCTTATGGATGTCTTGGAAAAACAATATGTGGTTAGATGTAAACTTTTAATATTTTACGTCATGTGCGTAGATACATAGTAAATATAGGGGTCAATTTTTCAACCTTGCACTAGGGCCCCGAAATATATAGAGCCGGCAATGCTCGATGGTATGGATCACGCTCTGCATTTTCGCACATTTGTGACCAAGAGTCCACTGCTCAGGACAATACCAACATTTCTTGCCGTCTCTTGATTTATCAGGCACCTGTCTGCCTCTGTTGTTCTGATATTGCTGATTTGACCTGAAGTTCGGTGTGTTGTTGTTCCTATTGTTGAGGAACGTTTGTGGAGGACGCCTGTTAGCTGTCTGATAAGCCAGTTCTTGCTGTTTGGCATGCCAATAAGCCATTTTCATTGTTGCTGGACTATGACTGCGCACATCATGTTTTATCGTGTCCTTGAGTCCACTGATAAACCTCAGGGCAAAGAAATTGTCTGTGAGGTAAGGATGATCACGCTTCATGTTGATCATATATTCCTCAAACTTGTCAATATACTGAACTACCGAGTGTTGCTGTGTCAAGTATTGGAATTGCTCCATTGATTCTTGCTCACCAGGTGCTGGAAATCGATCACAGAGCATCTGACGAAAATTCGGCCACCTTAACTGAAGAATATTCATTCCACAACTGCTAAGCCAGGTCTTTGCTTTGCCACGAATGTGGGCATTTGCCATTTGATCTTGCTGTCATTGGTAATACCAGCTACTGCAAATACGCTCTCACACTCTTCCAACCAATTAGGAGCGTTGTCCCCATAGAACAATGGAAGTTCTAAGTTGGGAGTTCTGATATACGGTTCCTGGTTGAAGTTGTTTCCATACTGCTGATGTATAGGCTGAGGTGGTGGGGATTGGACTGGTTGTGTGTATGTGGTGTATTGGTTTGGAATGGATGGTGGGGTTTGGGAGTACGTATATTGTGGTGCGCACAATTGCTGTTGTTGAGGTGGATAGTGGTAGTATCCCTGAGAAGGAGGTTGGTAGTGTTGTTCAGTTTGTGGAGGTTGGTAGTAGGATGGATTGGTGAATTGAGGAACGCTTTGGGAGGTGGTGTACATGGCTGGGTGAGTGTTTGGTGATGTGAGCTGGTAAATTTGGGTGCTTGGGTTTGGGTTGGCTTGAGAATTGATCTGGCTTGAAAAAGGTACTGAATTTCGTGGTTGACTGCAATCGGCAAGTGAACTAGGAAGTGAAGTTGGTGGAATGGAAGATGTAGGCTTGTTGGGGTTGGTTTGGGGAAGGGTTGAAGATGCACACGGTGTCGACACCTCAGGAATTGGGCTGAGATTTGGGGGAGGGTGGGGGGTGTCACGAACTGATGCTGGGTGGTGGTGCTAGGAGATTCCGGCATGGGTTTCAGTGAAGCTGCTATCTGCGACACCATAGAGCTCAGATCTGACATAGTACCTTGCAGAGCGTCGAGGGAGTTTTGTTGATGATCGAGGCGCTTATGCAGGTACAAGACCTCGCGGGGAAGGCGCTTGCTGATCTCCTCCTCTTCGTGAGCTTGTTCCTTAGCCGCCGCCCGGATTTCCGATTCCTCCGCCTCGGCTGCCATGCGTTCTTGCGAGCGGGTACGGATGATAGACATGGAGAGGTTCCGCCTGCTTGATCTTCTCCGCGAAGCACGACCCAGGGTGGAGATGGTGAAGAAGGGATTTTACAACCGCAGACGAGATCTGCAGCAACCTTCGATGTTGGGTGGAGAGGGTGGGATCGAAGCTCGGGGGAGACTGGCTCTTGATACCAATTGACAGGACTTGTGGGTAGGATTTGGTAGCAGAAACAGTAATCGAACCAGATAGCAGGAATTGCAGTAAGAAGGTGCAGAAATTAAGGGTAAATTGCAGGAAGTAAAGGTGCAGGAAACGAAGAACAGGAAAGTAAAGGCATGGAAAAATTAGGGTTTATACTTCATCGCGCCGCCCAGCCACCCACTCTCCCGGTTATAAAGAGTCCCTGAGGAGCCGCGAATCAGTTTGGAAAATACAAATTTGGCCATAGTTCGCCAGAATTGCAAATTTAAAGGGTAATTGAATCTAAGCCGTCTCATCCTGGCCGTCCTTCTTGGATCGATCCACTCAAGGGGTCTTCTGCGGCTGCTGCGGCTGTGGCTAGATGATGAACAGGTTCAGAACAATATCCTGACAGGAAGCAAGCAGACAATTATAGTACCCTTTTACTCTGCGAGCTTCAGCACCAACAAAAGCTTGCCACAGCTCTCCTCTCAAAACCATTGGCAGTCCACCACGGACAAGACGCTCCAACTCTTCCTTCAATGAGTAAGTTTCTTCTTGACTCATGTTGCCAATTTCAGCATTCATACTATCACCTGAATGCACTTCTTGGCTAAGGTCGACTGCATCATAGAACTCATCGTCCGAGTCCCCTGACACATTGGCCTCTTCAACCGTCACAAGATGGGTGGATCCCTCCGATTGCAACCTGACAGCAGATGAATGCCTCTTCTCAACACGCAGACCCATCATCTGCTCGATGTTGCCCAGGGATGGCCGAATTGGCTTCCATGACTCAATCTTATGTAGCCCTTGCGCACTCTTCACGTGCAACAATTGAGAACTTGCAGTCCCAACATTCTCCTCAACACAAACTGCAGGTTCAGCTTCGTCCACGGACAGTGAAGCCGCCGGGTCATGTCCAGACGATTCGGTCCGCCTCTCCAGAAAACTCTTCCATCTATCAGATCTAACCTCTTCCTCCTCCTTGTAGATGCGTTCATAGTCCTTGCAACGCTGCAAGTGTTGGGGCGGCACAGCGAAGCCATGGGCATCCCGCTTGTGCTCGAAGGCGATGAACGGGGGGGGGGGGGGGGGGGGATCTTGAGCTTCATCTCCTCCCTCGCACTGCGGCGGCAAGTGGCGGTCACACGTCTAACTATTTACATAGCAGTTGCCACCGCACTAACCCCTTTTTTGTCAACCACATGCTAACAAACCTTATCCTACGTTCAAATGGATAACTGGCGAACAAATATGAGCTTATCTCTACTATTAGGGCATGTACAAAGGCATCCAGTCAGCCGTCTGTAATGTATGCCACCTAGGATTTGTGATGAGTTGGATAGAAAAGAAAGAGGAGAGAGAACGAAGCCGTCGATAATTCTGCAGTCGATCTAATGGCGTGAAAGTCGCTCGCTATAGACTCCTCTTTTCCCGTTGTACGGTGGGTGTCTGTTATCGTGCATTCCTGGACTTGAATAAATGGTAACCGATCTCCTAAAAAAGTGGAAAGGAAAGAGAAAAGGTAGTTCATTTTTTACGTACAACAGACACCCAAAAATACGTTCCATTGTAGAAGGTGTCTACACCTGCCGTCTATAAATTACATGTACAAAGAATCTGTCTAAACTATTGTAGAAGGAGGAATGCAAACCTCCTCGCTCCTAAACAATGTGCAGTTGCATGCACGCTTCAGTCGAACCTATCCATATATCAGTTGTGCACATGCCAGGCCCGTACTACAGAAGAGAAGACCCGCTTTGACCCCATGGGCTCGTCGTGATCGAATCCTTGGCCTTTTTTTTTGCTAAACACGGTACAACGCTGGCGCTCAAATACATGCGCACACACTCACCCCTATAAACGCACGCACGCACACCCTACCCCTATGAGCACCTCCGAGAGACCGAGTCGGCGGGTCGAGTCTTGAGATTGACGAAGTCACCACGGGCGCCTCGCTGTCGACGGGAACGTCGCCTCCCACTGAAGAATATTCCGCCTTAAATGAGAAACACCAGCGTCAAACCTGTGGTTTGAACTCTGGTGGGCTGGGGGTACAACCACCCTCCTAACCATATTGACACAGGCAAGTTCTCATCGGATCCTTGGCCTTGTTCATCGACCTGGACACCTGGTAGGCCTCATGGCGCCGCATTACTCGGCGACTCCGTCTCCAGCCTCGAGGGCGGCAACCACGGTCGCAAGTCGCAACAGCACTACTCTCTTCAACATCACCGTCCGCGTCGCCACCAAGGGCTTCCTCCGGCGAGACTACGTCGCACCGGCCTTCCACGTCGGCGTCCGGCTTGCCGTCGGGCGTGCGTGGTGGTCCTGTGACAGGCTGGGGACGTCCATGTGTAGATCGTCGTGGCCTAGGGCGAGAAAGTGAGCGTCCTCAAGTTCGCGCTCGGCGGCCTCGCGGTGGATGTGAGGCGTGGGACAACGAATAACAATATGTGCAATCTGCGAAAGCTAATATTTTCTTAGTATAATACTCACTCCGTTCCAAATTAGTTGACTTGGATTTGTCCAAATATGGATGTATCTATACTTGTTTAGTGTCTACATACATCCATATCTAGACAAATGCGTGTCAAGTAATTTGGAACGGAGTGAGTATTTTATAAGAACGGCTAACATAGTGGCGTGCCTATCCTATTAACATAAACTTGGTCAAGGGCAAGGTTTTGGTTCCCGAATTAGGCTCGGGATTCCCGGTTACCGCGGTAACCGGATAAACTTAAAAGAAAAATTTGAATTCAAATTTCGTAGCTAGAGTCATTTACGGTTAAAACTCCAAATAGACTTAATTTTTGTTGTAGCACAGTGGCCCGAGCTCCAGTGCTCCCTCCGGTATAAAAAAATCGAAAATCATATTTGTGAGTTTTAAAAAATTCCGAAAAAAATTCGTCTATAGCCAATGGTATATCCTACAATCGTGCAAAATATCAACTTCAAAAACATTGTATTCTGAGCTACACAAAAATGAAAAATGTGTGGACCTAAGTATGCATATTTTAAAATCCCAAATTTATCACATTTTAATATTTTTGTGTAGCTCGAAATACAAAGTATTTTTTTGCAAGGTAATACGATTCTCACTAATAATTAAAAGACGAAGTATTTGAAGTTGATATTTTACACGCTGGTGGGATATACTATTGTCTACACTCGTAATTTTTTTCAGAATTTTTGGAAACTCACAAATATTATTTTCAAAAAAAAACTAAGCGGCGGGAGCACTGGAGCCAAAAGCAATTTCCGCTTCATCCATTCTGTCTTTTCCGAACGCTGCAAGGTCCCAGGTTCGAACCTTGTTGCCACTTTTTTTTTGTTATTACGGTGATTTAATCTCGTGGACAAGTTTCAAAAAAAAAATCGTGGACAGAATAATAGTCAAAAAATAAATTCCGGCAGGGATTCGAAACAAGGATCCCGGAGGTAGAGAGTAGCACGTAGCTACCACTGCGCTAGGTCTGCAGTCATGCTCACGTACAGATAATACATTTTATTTAAGATATTTTAGCCTTCAAAATTCAAAATTCCCGAAAGAAATTCGGGATTTTTTGATCGGGAAGCATGTTTCCCGGGTGCTCGGGAACCTCGGTTACTGGTCGGTAACCAAAACCTTGGTCAAAGGCCAATTCGCTATGTGTCGGGGGGCTGCCCCCGGGTAGGGCAAAGATGTGGTGTTAAGTGTTGCAAAGAGCTAGCCGGATCAACATATAGCCGGGTCACTTGGGCCGGATCTCTCGTGAGAGTCGGTTGGCACTTGATCAAGCTAAAGTGCGAGAAGACGCCAGAGAGGATCCGGTAAAGTATAACCGAATCAGAGGAAGGAAACCGGTTAAGTTAGCCGGGTTGGTCAGGAAGGACCCGGATAAGGTAATCCGGATATTGCACAAGGGCCAAGTAATGTCAGAAAGGTTCACGGGTCCTGCAGGTCTCCTGCCAGAGGCTGAGAAGACAGCCGGGTCAAGTCGCAGGTTTTCCGGGTCGCAAGGCCCTAGGCGCTGACTTGGCCAATTCGGGAAAGAGGATATGACCTAGACCCGGGGGGCTACGCCTGCCATTGCCCAAAGTGGCAAGATAGGCCTGCTAGGGACTTGACGGCCAGGTCAGGTCACGGGATTCCTGGGAGCGCAGCAACCTAGGAGCTGACTCGGCCAATTCGGGAAAGAGGATGTGACCTAGACCCGATGGGCTACAGCTGCCATTGCCCGAAAGGGCAAGATAGGCCTGACAGTCCGGCCGTTGGATTGACAGGGGGCAGAGGCTTGTCCTGTTCCTCTTGTCCATGCCATTATCACTTCCAGCCAGGGGCAAAATGGTAATTCGGTTAGTGTATAAGTAAGCTACCATACCTCCAGTGCGAGGACGGAGAGGAGAAGAGCATATTTCCCCCAAGCTCCATCTTCTTCCTAGAGCTTTCACCATTGTTCTTCATACAGCTCAAGGAGCACTCTGTACTTGTAAACACTTGAGATATAAAGAGAGTAGGCTAGTGCTGCAGTAGGGGTGTTACCTCCACAAGAGGGCCCCGAAGCAGGGTACATCGTGGTGTTCTTTGCTTCTTCTTGGTTCTGCTTGTTCTTGTTTGTTCTTGCGAGTTCTTGGTTGTTCTCATGCGTGCTTCGTGAGCGCGCAAACCCTCCCCGGATCCCCCAACGTCCTAGCGAGCCCACAACTTAAGCCATCCTATGGCATCTGCCGTGACACCACCACGACAGTTGGCGCCCACCGTGGGGCAAGCAGTGGCGTTGGCTGGGGTTTCCTTCCGGACGGGCTCCGTCACTGGCTCCGGCGAGCGGGTCCTCTCTGGGCTCGTTTGCAAGATCGGCGAGTTCAACTTCATCAGCGACAACGCGGGGTGCTTCGCCAACAAGCCCTTCCCCGCTGACGGCTTCCTCATGACGCTCGGCAGCTTCGTCACCTACGTCGCCACCGAGCCTGTCCGCGAGTACCCGGCGCAGGTGCTCGTGGCCGAGGATCCTCCCTCTTTCCGCGCAGCTCTCGGTCGGCGTAGCGCTCGCCCCGGGAGTAGCGTGGAGGTGATGATGGTCGGACCAAGCGCTGCACAGGCAAAGGAGATGCCAGCAAGAGCATGCCCGAGGAGCTGGCCACGCCAGTTGATCCGGTTCAAGCCGACTCGGACGGCGAAGTTCCCAAAGGAGAAACCGGATCCGGTTGGCCCGCTTGGCATGTCAAGTAGGGAGGCTCCCTTAGAGGATGTCCTGGAGAAATAGCTCGGCCAGTGGCACCTGGGCAAATGTAGAGCTCACTGTAGCTCAGCTAGAGGCAGAACGCCTGAGGTTGCAAAAAGAGCCCGGTTAGTGGTGGAGTCTAGGCAAGCCTTTGATAGAGATATGAGAGAGTACAATGCTGCCAATGGTATCACGATGGTTTTACTCCTGTAGTGCATCGCTCACGCAAGAAAGCCGAGTTGCGTAACCGGGGTAAGGACCTCAATGACGAGTTAGCTAGAGCTGCAGGATCGAGCTCAAGTAAGGCTACTAGTCATAGATCGGCACAGGCAAGCCGGTGTATAGCTCCCCGGCTAAGAATCTTAGGGCTGCAGCGGCAGCGCGAGCCGAGTTGAGTACACTAACCGGGGACGCTTGGCGCAAGCAGGCAGAGAGAGTAATGAGCTAGTAGATGTGTGCAACAGGCAGAATGAGGCTTACCGGAAAGCTAATCCGGATGCAGGTGTTTCTCGGGTAGTAGTGTCGGTTAAGGCTGTTAGCCAGAGATCCAAGGGGCAGGCGTCATCCCCGCACGTCGGAGTTGACCGGGCCCAGAGCGTGAACTCGGGTAAGAGCAAGCAGCTGCAGACCTATGATGCTGAGTATGCCGGCAAGCAGCTAGCAGCTCAAGGAAGAGGTGGCCAAAGCAGAAACAATGGTGGACAAGGCTACCCGGGAGCTGGAAGGGGCAATTCGGCTGGCCGAGGTCAACCACCTCGTCCTCCTGGGCAGCAAGTGATTGTGCAAGCGCAACAGCAAGGTGGTGGCCAGGCGGGCTACCGCTATGATGACGGAAATTCGGCTATGGCGCGAGCCGGATACCAGACGTATGATAATGCACTTGCATCAAGACTGGGACCTCGGGCATTGGATCCGGATGATCAGCGTCTCAAGTTGGATAGAATTTACCAGTCCGAGAAGCTAGAAGAGCAAGGCCCACCGGGTCCTCCATGCTTTGGACCTCGGATCATGAACGAGCCGAGCGTGCCGTTGTTTCAGCTTGGCCGAAGCACAAAGCCGTATAATGGCAGCACAAAGCCACAGGATTGGCTGATAGACTATGTATCTCAGTGCACATTGCGGGGGGCAATCGCCGATGGGCGGTCCGGTATCTCCCGCACATGTTGGAAGGGCCAGCCCGGATTTGGCTGAATAACTTACCGCCGGGTAGTATCAACTCTTGGATGGACTTGGAGGAGGCATTTTACAGTAATTTCTCCAGCACCTACAAGAGGCCTAACCGACCTCAGCTCCTGGCTGCGTGCAAGCAGGAAGAACGGGAAACAGACCGAGAATTCTTAACTCGGTGGAGCAACATTCGCAACTCTTGCGAAGGTGTCGTGGAGGAGCAGGCAATTTCTTGGTTTGCGCAGGGTTGCCGACATGGCACCCCGCTCTGGCAGAAGCTCCAGAGGGATATGCCCAAGACACTGGCGGAAACGATCCGGATAGCAGATACGTATGCTCTTGGTGATCCGACACAGCCAGCATTGGATGCAGTGGGAACAAGCAGGAGGCAACCGGTTAACAACCGAGTAGGACCATTGAGGCCCAATGACCGACATGAATTCGGTTACAAAAGAAGAGATCCGGATTATAGATACGGTTCAGATCAGGTTGCTGCAGTGAATATGGACCATCCTGGAGCAGGAGATGGTCAGAGACAAAAGACTGAGGGTCCAGCTTGGAGGCCGAATCAAGGTGCTGGCCAAAGAAAGTGTGGGATGGATCGAGTCCTCCTCTAACTTTTGAGGCAAGATTAGACGGGCCTTGCTGTTATCACACAACAGACCCACGCAAGCCGGCCAATCATTCAACTCGGAATTGTAGCTGGCATCATCGCATTCAGGCGGAGGGTCAGAGAGGACCACCTCAGAGAGGTGCTCCTAGACCGAATTTCAGGCCGAATATGCCTTTAACCGGAGCCAATACAATCCCGGTGAACGCAGGAGCTCCAAGACCGGCAGCCACAAAGCCGGTTAACCTGGTAAACATGGGAGGCAATGACAATGGTGCTGGTCCAAGTCGGCAAGGTGGATACCCCGGTAATGAGTACAAGGAGGCTCATCAAAGTTATGTGGTTTTTGTGACCGAGCCAACTGACAAGAAAAGTCAGCTGCGAAGGGCGAAGGAGGTGAATGCAGTCATACCAGCAGTCCCAAAATACCTGAATTGGTCCGAGCAGGAGATCACTTGGAGCAGGGCTGATAACCCCAGAATTATGCCAAGTCCAGGAAACTATGCACTGGTGGTGGATCCGACTTTGGTGGACCCAAGCTTAACGTGAGGTTTAGCCGAGTCTTGATTGACAATGGCAGTGCCATAAACATCATGTATCGGGACACAATGGTCAAGTTGGGTATTTCGCCGAATCAGTTGCAGCAGAGCAGTTGTACCTTCCATGGTATAGTACCCGGGGTGTCTTGTTCCCCAATGGGTAAGATCTGGGTAGATGTGCTGTTTGGTACCAAGGACAATCACCGGCTTGAGAGTCTCGAGTTCGAGGTGGTAGATTTGGAGAGCCCATACCATGCTCTGCTTGGCAGGCCTGCGTTAGCCAAGTTCATGATATCCACTCATGTGGCCTACCTCAAGATAAAGATGCCAGGCCCGAATGGTATTATCACTGTTGCGGGAGATTACAAGAAGGCCATACAGTGTGCCACGATCGGTTCCACCTTAGCCGAATCATTGGTGATCCAAGCTGAGAAGAGCAAGATGCATGAGGTGGTGGCAATGGCGAAGTCAGCTCAGCTCGGTGTGCTGGCTATGACCAATCCGGATGGAGGTGCAACATTTGAGATGCCCAAGGAGACAAAGAAGATCCCCATTGACCCGGAGAACCCGGAGCGCATGGCCATCATTGGTGCCGGGTGGATGAGAAATAGGAAAGCGCGCTCTGTCACTTCCTCCGTGAGAATCGGGATATCTTTGCATGGTCGGCTAAGGACCTGCCTGGTGTTCCGAGGGAGTTGGCAGAGCACTCTTTATTTGTCAGGCCGGATGTAAAACCGGTGAGGCAACCGACTCGGCGTCTCTCAGATGATCGAAGAAAAGTGGTGCTGATGAGCTGGCTAAGTTGCTTGCAGCCGGATTCATTATGGAGGTGTTGCATCCAGACTGGATATCCAATCCGGTTCTGGTAGAGAAGAAGAAGGACGAACCAGCGGTGGTCAAGGTGTGGCGCATGTGCATCGATTTCACCAACCTAAACAAGGCGTGCCCGAAGGATCCATTTCCTTTACCTCGGATTGATCAAGTGATCGATTCTACTGCTGGGTGTGAGTTGTTGTCTTTTATTGATGCGTACTCTGGTTTTCACCAGATACCACTGAACCCTAAAGATCAAATAAAGACTGCTTTTATTACCCCGTACGGGGCGTATTGCTATCGTGTCATGTGTTTCGGTTTGAGAAATGCCGGTGCAACTTATCAGAGATGTATGCAGAAATGCTTACACTCCCAAATGGGCAAGAATGTGCAGGTGTATGTCGATGATATCGTCATCAAAACTAAAGAAAAACACACTCTCCTCGAGGATCTCGAGGAAACATTTGTGAACTTGAGAAAATATCGGTTGAAATTGAATCCGGATAAATGCACCTTTGGTGTCCCGGCTGGAAAGTTGCTCGGTTTCCTTGTATCGAGCCGAGGTATTGAGGTGAATCCGGCTAAGATCCGAGCCATAGAAAGAATGAAATTGCCTAAATGTCTAAAAGATGTACAAAAATTCACCGGGTGTTTAGCCTCGTTGAGTCGGTTTGTGAGTCGGCTAGGAGAAAAAGCCTTGCCCTTGTATCAGTTGATGAAAAAGAGCACCGGGTTCACGTGGACCCCGCAGGCAGATTCGGCTTTCAACGAATTAAAAAAGATGTTGTCCACTGCACCAATTCTGGCGTCACCTTTGCCGAATGAGCCAATGCTACTTTACATTGCGGCCACTAACCGGGTCGTAAGTGTGGTCATAGTGGTAGAGCGAGAAGAGGAGGGTAAATCTGTGCAGAGACCGGTGTACTATTTAAGTGAGGTGATCTCAACCTCAAAGCAAAATTATCCTCACTACCAGAAGATGACATACGGTGTATACCTGGCGGCCAAAAAGTTGAAACATTATTTCCAAGAACACCCGATTACCGTGGTATGTGAAGCTCCAATCGCGGAGATCATTGGGTGCAAAGATGCGACTGGCCGGTTGCCAAGTGGGCAATAGAAGTATCTCCTTACACCCCGCATTATGAGAGAAGGGATGCTATCAAGTCTCAGGCTTTACCAGATTTCCTTTGTGACTGGGCCGAGATGCAGTATGACCACCCAAGCCGGATTACAATTACTGGAAGTTGCACTTTGATGGCTCCAAAACCAAAATCGGATTAGGTGCTGGGGTGGTACTCACGTCACCGAAGCAAGATCAATTGCGATATGTGTTGCAGATTCATTTCTCAGCATCAAACAATGTGGCCGAATATGAGGCACTGATCCATGGGCTTAATGTGGCTAGGGACATCGGCATCCGCCGAATAGAATGTTTTGGTGATTCGGATTTAGTTGTGCAGCAATCTTCTGGAAATTGGGATGCTCTTGATGCCAATATGGCACTGTATCGGTTTCATGTCCAGAAAATTTCAGGATTTTTTGAAGGCTGCGAGTACAAGCACATACCTCGGTTGGAGAACGAAGCTGCTGATGTCCTGTCAAAACTCGGGTCGTCTAGGGATGCAATTCCACCCGGGATATCCTTGAATCACCTAAGGGTCCCTTCAATCAAACCTTCGCCTGATTCCGAGTCAATTTTTATCCCAAAGCAAGAATCTGAGGCTGTCCCTATGAATGTTGATGTCGAGTACATTGGGGAAGACCCGGGGACTGCATGGCGAGACCCGGGGACTGCTAACCGGATCTTAGGAAAGAGGAGCAGAGAAGAAGGTGGTGATAACCGAATCTTAGGGAATGGGCAGAAGCTGATAGAAGAAATAATGGCGGCCGAACCAGTGGAAGTAGATGAGCACTTATTCCCTTTGCATCCAGTACCGGAATGGGCTGAAGAAATCATGAAGTTCATGTCGGAGGGGAGTTTGCCAAATGATGAAACCGAAGCTAGGCGAGTGCAGAGGAGGTCCAAGGCTTACACCATCATCAACAAGGAGTTATACAAGAGGAGTGCAACCGAGGTGCTACAGCGTTGTGTGGAGCCAGCCGAGGGCAAGGAGATGCTCCTGAGATACATCAGGTGAATGTGGACATCATTGCAGTACAAGAGCCCTGGTGGC
Organism: Poa pratensis; assembly: GCA_947311845.1. NCBI lineage: Eukaryota > Viridiplantae > Streptophyta > Magnoliopsida > Poales > Poaceae > Poa > Poa pratensis. The sequence goes on from CAMZMU010000099.1 coordinate 4,757,543, forward strand.
TAAGTATTCCGGCATGGATTTTACTGGCCCACTGCTCAGCGGATGCAGAGGACATAGTCCGAAAATGTGAAGGATGCCAAAGGTTTGCCAAGCAGACACACTTACCCGCATCGGCACTGAAACAATTCCTATCACTTGGCCATTTGCTGTGTGGTGTTTGGATATGGTGGGAGATTTCAAGCCGGCTAGGGGCAACATGACACATATGCTGGTGATGGTGGATAATTCACCAAGTGGATAGAGGTGAAACCAATCCGGAAAGTGGATGGTCGTTCGGCTGTAACTTTCTGAAAGAAATTATTTTGAGATACGGATACCCTCATAGCATCATCTCGGATAACGGCACAAACTTTGCTGTCGGAGAGTTTGCTCGGTTTTGCATGATAAGGGAATCCGGCTAGATATAGCCTCGGTGGCACATCCGGAGTCTAATGGGCAAGTGGAAAGATCAAATGCCCTGGTGTTGGCCGGCATCAAGGCTCGTCTCATTGAACCATTGCTGAAAACTCCGGGATGCTGGATAGACGAGATACCATCAGTACTGTGGGGTCTAAGGACCACGCCGAATCGGTCAACTGGCTATACGCCATTTTTTCTGGTTTATGGGGCAGAAGCTGTGCTACCCACTGACATAGAACATGATGCACCAAGGGTGGCAATGTATACTGAAACCGAGGCAAAAGAGGCCGGGAAGATGCAGTGGATCTGCTAGAGGAAGCAAGAGAATTGGCTCTATCTCGGACAGCAATATACCAGCAGAATCTCCGACGATATCATAGTCGAAAGATCAGCCCTCGAGTGTTTCATGAGGGTGATCTTGTGCTAAGGCTGGTGCAGCGCAGCAAAGGCCGACACAAGTTGTCACCTCCATGGGAGGGACCTTTCATTGTGAGCAGGGCTATGCACAATGACTCGTACTACCTTGTAGATGCACAGGAACCAAGGAAGGATGGCCTGGACAGACCCGGACAAGAAACTAAGAGACCTGGAATGTAGCTCTGCTTCGACCCTTTTACTCTAAGGGCGCAATGTATGTATTTCAGTTTATCATAAATGAAATTGCAGCAATCCGAGTCTGGACTCGGGGACTGCTTCGTACTCATGCATGTGTTTTTTACTGTTTTGTCCATACCGTTCGTGTGCCGAATTGCTTTGAACCTCGTCCCAAAATTCAAGTAATGTATGTTGTGTTGTTGATCTCGTGACTCGACTGACAAACACCAAAATGGTAGTCAAGAGCAGAGATGAGGAATATGGGAAACATGAAAATGGACTCGGGGACTCGGTCCAAAACCGATTCGGCACATGTCGTTTACTAACCCCTGTTATTTATTTTTCGTTTATGTTGAATGATTCTAAACCACAACTCGCATGTTTCAAGTATTGTATGCTATGATTCCTATCTTGTGACTCGACTGTCAAACACCTAAAAGGTAGACAAGAGCAGAGATTCGGCAAAAATAGTAAACAAGAAAACAGACTCGGGGACTCGGTTTAAAATGATCCAACATAAACCTCGTCCGGATCATGTTAAGCAAATTTAAAGTAGTCTCGAAAGAACTTAAAATAGTCTATTACATCTTTTTTTCACTAAGTTACTTCAGGAAGCAGCAGACTCGGTTGTAGCAGGTTCGGTGGCAGGAGCTTTGGTTGAAGGAACCTCGGGCGCGCGAGCCTCGGTTACAGGAGCTTCGGTTGGAGTAGATTCGGTTGCAGGGGGCTCGGTTGCAAGGATGGGCTCAGATGGAGGAACTTCAGGGGTAACCTTGCGTGGAGAGCTTGAAGGCTGGGCAGATTCGGAGGTATCCGGATCAGCTGAAGCTTGTTTAGTAATCTCTGCCGAATCAGTTGCTGGTATCTCCGAAGTCTGGGCCGGAGTTGCTTCGGTATTCTTAGCCGAGTCAGAAGCTGGGATCTTGATAGGAGCGTGTTCGGCAGAGTTAGCCGAATCATCAGACTCGCCCTCAGAATCGGCGTATTCTTCAGCGGAGGCGTCGTCCGATTCCTCTTCTTCAGTTTCTTCTCCATCCGAGTAGACCGGAGCCTCCAGATCAAGATGCTTGGTGCGTGCAAATTCGGCCATGAAGTTGGCGGCTTCTTCACGGATCTTGATCCGGGTAGGGTCTGTAGCCCACGGAGAACCCTCGCGAAATGAGCGCACTTTGGCAAGATCAATTAGCTCATACCAGGACATGATGAATAGCAAAGCTGCGTCAGCACCAGCGCGGGCGGACGAAGACCTCCACTGCTGTAACCGGGTCATTGCTTGATCCAGGTCTCGATCAGCTCCTCCGCAGGCACAACTTGCCGCGCTTCAGGAAACAAGATTCGGTGAGCCTTGAGACTTGCATTGAGCAGACCAATATGGGAATCCTTCAAAGGAGCAATCCGAGCCTTAAGTGCTGTAATATGATCTTCGATGTCCCATGTCTCTGGTAGGGGAGCCTCGGTTAATTTAGCTCTCTCAGCTCGGGCGTTTCTCACAGCCTTGGCGGCTTGAAGCCGGATGCTGGTAAACTCTCCTACAAACAAATAAGCTAATACTGAGTTCAGCGAGAAGGAACACAAGCATATGTATTGGTTAAGAGCAGAAAGAAAAGAGGAGATTCGGTGAACTTACGATCCATGTCATCATTAAGGCTAGCAAGTGCAGCAAGCCATTTCGCACTGGCCGCTTTGTGAGCACTCAGTTCTTCTTTAGCCGCTTTGACTTCGGCTTCAGATTCGGCAATGTCGTTTGAATTTGCTTGTCCAGTTTGGCCCGCTCCGCAAGTCCGGCTTTGAAAGTATCCCGCTCCTTCTGGATCGTGTCTTTTTCACGCTTCAGCGTATCCCGCTCTCCTTTAACCTTGTTCTTCACTTTTTCAACTCGGTCAAGCTCTCGCTGGAGCCGAGTCACTCTGATTTTTCCTCGGATAAAGCGCGCTTGTGCTCTTCTTCTTTCTTGTCCATTTCAAGACAGAGCCCATCGAAGGAAGTTTGGAGCTTCTGTGCTGATGGGCGAGCTGCTTAAAGAGCTTGCCGCGAGCGGTCATGGTTTCCTGAAAGAAAACAGGCAAATGGCGTCAAAAGAATCTCGGGGACTGGCCCGAGATTAACCGAATCAGTTGGAAAAGAGACTCGGGGACTGGAAGTCCCACGGTGTCCTCGGTTAAGGCAACATTCATGATAAGTTTTTTAGAGATTCAAGCCGAATGACTTTCTTACTCGGAGGAGTATCAGTCGTTCGACCCGAATCTCGGGGACTGGGTATAGTACTGTTTGATCATGTTGAAATAAAAGCAAGATTCGGAAAAATTTACCTCAAACACCCGGTTAGCTTCAGTGACCGAGGTCTGTACAGAGTGTAATGATTGAAACATCCGACTAGGCCCAGCCGGATGTGGCGCTGAAGTAGAGAAGTCTTTGGCGAGGTCAGCATCATTCCAAGCTTCAATGAATTGCTTGGCGGACTCGAGCTTATCGCTGCTCGGAGGGCGCGGATTCGACAGGGCCTGCCGAATCGAATCACTGATGGAGTACCAGAAGTGTTCTTGCTAGCAACCACCTGCTTGTCCGAGGTGGCAGAAGTTGGGCCAGAGGCAATTTGAGTCGGCTGGGTGGAGGTGATGCACCCGGGGTCTGTCTCTGATGTTGCGGTTTCTGTGCTTCTCGGAAGTTTGTTGTTGCTGTTGCTGCTTCTGCTTTTTCTTCTTCTGCTGTTCTTGGTTCAGCAGGGTTTGCGCTGCGGGAGTAGGGCGAGGATCCGGCTTAGGCAAGGACGTAGCCGATGTCTTGGCCTTTTCCTTCTCCAGCTCCTTGAGAGGGCGTGGCCAACTTGAATCTCGGATTGGAGCCGAGGTTTCCTCACTCTCCAAGTCAATAACCGGCTCTGAAATGGGAGTCGGCTGAGGAATATTGGCAGTTGTGACACGCATTGGTGAGGTGGCAGTTCGATCAGGAGACTGGGTTTCCATGGCCGTATCCAGTGGAGGAATGGGAGAAGAGATGGATGAATGAGTCTGCGCGGTGATGAGGACATCACTGCATAAAGCAAAGCAAACAGTTAACTCGGATAGATATGACTCGGTTAACAGAGGAAGAAAGCAAATGAAGTTAAGTCAGTATTACCCCTTGGTGGTAGGCATCGGCTTGACGCGATTCAACTTGGAGCCAGACTTCTTTATTCTCTTGGCTTTAGGGGAATCAGATCCGGGCGCGTCAGTGCGTTTCCGAGATGTCCCTTCAGCATCTTGTTTGGCTGGAACACAAGGTGGTGACCATGAAATCGGAATGGCGTCGATGGGATCTAAGATCCTGCAATCATCATCTTCCTCGTCGGAATGTTGTGAATAGTTGATTGCTTACCCTTGCGGACTGGCTTGGCGCGCGGGATAGGCAGATAATCATCCGTATCCGGATCTTCTTCGTCCTCGCGCGGCGGGCTGAGATCCGGTCCCCATTCTTTGGTGGAGAGGTCTCCATCTTCGATAAGTTGGCGATCAAACAGCTACAGAAAAGTCAGGGCAAATCCGGATTAGGCCGATGCCATTTTGATGAAATATGGTTAGATTCGGAAAATGGTGAACTAACCTGTGGTGGAAGGCGCTCTCGGTAAAACGGCTTTACGCCCCACCGCCATTTATCCGACATCTCGGTGGCGGCAATGGCGTTTACCCGTCGCCTGATGGAGACTTTGCTAAGGTCATGCCTGCTGATCCGGGTAGGATCTAGCAGACCACCCATGTGGCATATCTTGTGTTCACGTCTTTGAAGAGGGCAGACCCGGCGACCGATGAAGGTCCGGAGCAGATCATCCGAGGCCAGGCCCTTCTCCAGAAAACCCTCCAGAGTACATGTAGTCTGAAGTTCTACAATAGTCTCAGCCGGATTGTATCCGAAGTTCAATTCGGCTGTGGGTGGCTCGATCGTGAACTCGGGCAAGTTGAGAGCATCGTGGCCTTCAGCACTTTTTACATAAAAGAAAGTCCTTTGCCACTTCTTGACAGTGTCTAGGCCGGTGATACGGGGAAAGATGGATCCCTGCCTTGGCGTGATGCTAACCGGACCGCAAGCAGTCATCAGCTTCGGCTTAGTGCCTGGAATAGTATGTTTGCGGAGGTGGAAATACTTTGCCCATATGTCGACAGTCGGCCAGAGACCGAGATAGCCCTCGCAAAAGGAAGTAAAGGCCGATAGAGAAACGAAGGAATTAGCCGGGAGGTGATGAGGTTGTAGGCCAAAGAAATCCAGGAATGCCCGGAAGAAATCACTTGCCGGCAATCCGAATCCGCGCTCGAAATGCGCTAGGAACACCACTCGCTCACCGGGTTCGGTGACCGGTGCAAGTTCCTTCCCCGGTTTGCGGCATATGACCTGAGGAGTTATGCGCCGGGTACTTAGTAGCCATTCCAGGTCGTCTTTTGTCACATCTGAGCCCTCCCATCTGCCGGGAGGAAGCTTCGCCATATCCGGATCAATCCTGCAAGAGGTCGGATAGGGCTGAGTCAAAATGAATCGGATAATGGTGTAATCAAACCAGATCTAAAGTGATTCGGATGAAATTAGCCGGGTTCAGCGGAGAAGGTGATTCGGATGGTTATCCTAAACACTTTCCGCAAGTTTCTAGGGTTACGGAAGATCTACCGCGGCAGTTAAAAAGAAAAAGAATTCAAGTGAAAAATGTGGTGAACTGTTCAAACGGTGGCAAGCGAATCTGAGGCATCCTAGTACAAAACCTAGCAAGGAGATCTACGCATTGTGCTAAGGCATGAACGTGGACTCATATGCGTATGAATCTACAGAAAACAGGCGTGAGTTCCCCGTGGAATATGAACTTGCTCGCGGTGGCCATGAACGGAAGAAAAAGAGCTTACGGGTATGGCGCGGCGAGGAAGGAGCCCAGTGGAGAAACGGCGGCGCAGGGCGCGATGCGCGGCTCCGGCGAGTTTTCTCCGGTGCTGTCGAGGTCTCCGGCGCGGCGAGGTCGCAAGAGCGAGATGCAGCGGCGGCAATGGCGCGGTTGGAGGTTTCGCGATGGAGGTGTGGGGGAGAAGAAGAGAAAACCCCCTGTGCCCCTATTTATAGCGCCCAACGGTAACGGGCGCACTACTGCGCGGTTTTCGGAGCGTCGCAGGTAACTGCACCCTGGAACTCTGTGGCCACCTCTGTGGCCGTGTGTTCCAAACACATGTTGGGCCATAGAATTGGAAGCAGTTGCACGGATCCTGTGTGCCGGTCAACGGAGAAAACGAGAAGACGCGGTCGTTTGGTCAAATGCACTCGAGTACCCGGAGAATCCGGATGATGTGCTGTCAGTGGCATGTCAGATCAGAGATCCGGATTATGGGGCTTTGCGCAGAGATTCACTGCCAAGTATCCCGGAAATCCTGAGACAAGATTGTATAATATGTGATTCGGTTAGTGATGTTTATTTTTAACCTGCTACGGCTCTTCAGCCGAGGCTGTAGAACCGCACCAGCTTCGGGGACTACTGTCGGGGGGCTGCCCCCGGGTAGGGCAAAGATGTGGTGTTAAGTGTTGCAAAGAGCTAGCCGGATCAACATATAGCCGGGTCACTCGGGCCGGATCTCTCGTGAGAGTCGGTTGGCACTTGATCAAGCTAAAGTGCGAGAAGACGCCAGAGAGGATCCGGTAAAGTATAACCGAATCAGAGGAAGGAAACCGGTTAAGTTAGCCGGGTTGGTCAGGAAGGACCCGGATAGGGTAATCCGGATATTGCACAAGGGCCAAGTAATGTCAGAAAGGTTCACGGGTCCTGCAGGTCTCCTGCCAGAGGCTGAGAAGACAGCCGGGTCAAGTCGCAGGTTTTCCGGGTCGCAAGGCCCTAGGCGCTGACTTGGCCAATTCGGGAAAGAGGATATGACCTAGACCCGGGGGGCTACGCCTGCCATTGCCCAAAGTGGCAAGATAGGCCTGCTAGGGACTTGACGGCCAGGTCAGGTCACGGGATTCCTGGGAGCGCAGCAACCTAGGAGCTGACTCGGCTAATTCGGGAAAGAGGATGTGACCTAGACCCGATGGGCTACAGCTGCCATTGCCCGAAAGGGCAAGATAGGCCTGACAGTCCGGCCGTTGGATTGACAGGGGGCAGAGGCTTGTCCTGTTCCTCTTGTCCATGCCATTATCACTTCTAGCCAGGGGCAAAATGGTAATCCGGTTAGTGTATAAGTAGACCAGTACCACCTCCAGTGCGGAGGACGGAGAGGAGAACGAGCATTATTTCCCCCCAAGCTCCATCTTCTTCCTAGAGCTTTCACCATTGTTCTTCATACAGCTCAAGGAGCGCTCTGTACTTGTAAACACTTGAGATATAAAGAGAGTAGGCTAGTGCTGCAGTAGGGGTGTTACCTCCACAAGAGGGCCCCGAAGCAGGGTACATCGTGGTGTTCTTTGCCTCTTCTTGGTTCTGCTTGTTCTTGTTTGTTGTTGCGAGTTCTTGGTTGTTCTTCATGCGTGCTTCGTGAGCGCGCAAACCCTCCCCGGAATCCCCCAACGTCCTAGCGAGCCCACAACTTAAGCCATCCTATGGCATCTGCCGTGACACCACCACGACACTATGGGTTGCAGCTCTTTCTCTTATCACATCACAATGGCTTGGCTATGACAGAAGCATTTCTTCTGAATAGATGCACTTCCCAGAAAATTACAGCTTTACTAGAATTAATGAAGAAAAGGATGCCGACCGTGAAAATTACACCTTTTATTCCCTGAACTTCCAAGCAAATCAAGCAAGCCGTCCATGATAATTAGTTGATTGTGTTATGATTCATTCCTGATATATTTATTAATTGAGCTTGATGAGAAGACTTATATGTGTAGGAATGACAATGAAAATTCTTGGACTTGCAACGCGAACGTCTGAATCACTTCTGATCTTTTGCAAGTTGAAGATGATCAGTACTGGACGACTAAACAGTAAGTTGTACATGGTTCGGAGACTTGTATTGCCTACTGAATTTTGCAGTCTTCACTTGTTGCAGAACTTACCTCTTCTTATCACTAAATACCTAGAGATCCTTGTATATTTTTTGGCTTGTAATAACAAATGGTCGACAACCGTGAATTACCATGGTAATTTTGTGGTACTGCTCCGAGAGACTGTAATATATGTTTTAACTTTGTGGTATTCCATATAAAAGTCCTTGAATTACCATGAAATGGGAAATATCTACTTCAATTAACTTTCGTTTTAGCTTTTGCCGCTTCTCCTTTTAGGGGTTATGATCTACACCATGTATATATGAAAAAAGCCACTGAAGAATTATGCAGACCATGAGCAGATGTGGTGTACCATATTCCATTCGACTATCTTTACCAGTTGGCATGCTCTTTTTATTATTATATTACTGTAGAAGTGTAATTGCCATATGAAAAAGATGCAATATGGTTGAATAAGGCAACCGTAGTTGCCATGAACTTTTTAGTATCCTAGCAGTGGTAAAGTATTTTTTTACTCATTCTTTTCGAGAACTAAGCATTTCTCTATTTTAAAAAGGAAAAGTTATCAACAATTATAGTATTTCTATAGAGATACTATGAAAATAATTTTAATGGTGTATCCAGTCAGATCGATTTGACATTGTAGGAGTTGACAGTTTTCCCTAAAATGTTGGTCAAACTTTAGATGATTTGACTTTGAAAAAAATTATATGCCTTTTTTTACGGAATAGAGCGAGTACATACAACATTGAATTATAGATTTTTATCTAATTACGTATTTGAAAACCCGTGCTATCTTCTTATATACATGTTAGTTTTGATGTATATTATGTTCACATGTACGATGTAATTTTTTTTAAACCCGTAGCAACGAGCGGGCATTCAGCTGATATATTTAGGTTGGGTTTAACATATCGAGCTCAAATAGCCACATACCGCTTGACAGTTGCCCACGACAGAGTCTTGGTGTTCCTCTGAACAATACTTTAATCTAGTTGTTTGTACTCCAGAATGTCTTTGTGAGACCAAGCACTTAGTACTCCCTCCATCCCAAAATATTAGGTGTCTTTAATTTCCCTGGTCAACGACGTACAAGTTTGACCATGATTTGTACTTTTAATAAATTTTATGTAATGAAAGTTTGTAATACGAATCTAGCGGTATCATTTATACATTCTCAATCCATATAATTTATTATATATTAGTGGTCAAACGTGACCATCAAAGACTAGCAAAAAATATGACGCCTTGTATTTTGAAACGGAGGGAGTATTTCATTTTGTGACTCCACACATCATCTTATTTTGACCAAGGCAAAGCTTTCAAATAACAGCAGCAAACGTACAATGTAGACCCACAAATCAGTGTTAGATCACACGGCAGCTAGCCCGATAGAAGCCACATCTAGCCGGACAGCTGAGAAGAAGGTAACTCTTTATTCTCATAAATTACCAGTTACTAGTTGCAGAAGGATATGGATGGCCATTTACCTGTTCTGTAATTAATACTAGTATATTTTAAGCAATAGACGTTTTTAGCTCCCGATATCCTTCTCGTCTCCATCTATAAATATGAACCATCCATGTATTGTTTATCTTGATCTGAAGACACATTCTACCGTTGACGTTCTGTATTGCGTACATGGGTGCAAACACGATGTCCGTCCATGCACCAGTCCTTCTGCTTGTTCTCATATGCCTTGCTAGCCATCCACAATGTAAGTGGGAGATCTGCCCGAGTTATTGCTAACTCTCTTGATTTCTCCTTACAGTAGATACAGTTTAGTGTAAGATTTTGCCTGTCTGGGTGGGTGTTGTAGATAGAGTATAACTTGAATGTCTATACTTACGATTGTGCTTAAAATTTCATAGATGGAAGTACGGAAGGCGTGGACAGCGAGAAGATTAATTTGCCCAACGGACTGTGTGCCCATAAACCAAAATCCTATACTTGCAAACATAATTTTTGCTACTGTTGTTTTGCAACGGCCGATTGCTATGAGACGATGAAAGACTGCACCGACTGTTGCAAAGATCCTGAAAACTGCAGCGACGGCAGAGCGGGGGTGCGGACTCCCTCCATCTCTGCCCTCCCATCAGACTGAAATACTAATCAATGTAATACGCAAGGTGTGTTCATGAAGAAGTTGGAATAAAAAATATATATCTTAATTCTTGAAAAAGTAATTCAGTTATTGTTGTGTTTGTGTCAAATATTGTGTACATGTTGGGTTAGGTTTGGACTTGGTGTTGTATTAGGTGTGGATAGGTACGAGTAGTGTTCGAGTCGAACTCTTGTAACCTGGGCCTCCCATATAATGAGGTGAGCACCACACGTGTAACCCATGACGACTTGATAGCAACAGACACACGGGGGAGCCGGCGGCTTGTGCCGGCGCCTAGGGCGGCCAGGGTTGTGGTATCAGTGGGGAGGAGCGCCCGTAGTCATGCCCCGCAGATGTAGGCGAGTTCGCCGAACTGCGTTAACAAATCTCGGTGTCGTCATCGTGATGTGATTGCTTGATTCTCGGTAGATCAATTATGCGCCTACGATGGCAACAATTGGTATCAGAGCGAGGTTGAAGGCCGCAAAAGTTTGATCTGGAGAGCTGCCGAAGTCGATTCGTCTGGTTCGTTCGTCGTGGCAGGCGATCGAGTGTAGTGATCGGAAGTGGCGGCATAGTAGCAATCGGGAAGAGCACAGAAGGCTGATCTGATTGGTTGCAGCAAGCAGTCCTCGAGGAGATCGATCGCACGTCAATAGACGAGATCGGATCGATCCGATCATCGAGGGTTAATGCAGCTCGGGCGAAGCGGTGCGCGTGTACGTGGTACGGCGGTTTGCTCGCGTGCAGAAGAAGCAGCAGCGGTGTGTACGCGGATCAATCGATGCTGGCATGGACGTGGCAACGGGTGCCAGCGCGACCAGATGCTCTGGAACGATCCAGGCGAAGAGGTCAGGCAGGCCAACGGCGCTGCTGGCCCATGTGTTGTGCGGCAAAAGCCTAGGCAGGGGCGGGAGGTCCAAGGAGGCGTGCAATGCAGCTGAATCAAAAGGAGGCAGCAGTATGAGAGATTTGTTACGTTAAAAAAAAAAGAGGAATTGTTGCAGGGCCACGCGTGTGCACAGGAGTGGTTTTTGGCTGGATCAAGCATTGATCTGCTTACTATGTTGTGCACGGAGAAGCCATATTCAAGCATTGACAAGAGAATTAGTGCACTTTGCACGTGGTATTCAAGGTCGGTTTGCTGAGGGCTTGGAACACGTGACAGGGCAACAAGGACAAGCGACGTGCGTATAAGGCTGGAAGCAGTCTGGAGTACGTCGCGGAGGATCATGCATCAAAAGGCGTTGATCATGGCACGTTGGTGCTCGGATGATATGATGCGAGGTGGAGCATGATTGCAGTCGGATACGTTCGGCTGGGTCGGACTGGACAGTCTGACAGATCGACGGGAGGTCGGTCGGACAGAAGACGGTGAAGATCGGCGACAACGACGTAGGAGCGTGAGGGCTGATGGTGTCCGTGTTCTGTGGCGTGGAAACACGTGACGCATGGATATGCGTGCTTCGACATGCAGTGACGCGGGGTTGATTCAAGATGGTGCACACGAGAGATCTTGAGGTCGACGGGGCGTGGGGTGGACTGATCATCTACCAAGGAGTCATGTCGAAGGTGGAGCTGGAGTCTCTGAGTGGAGATTTCACTCGGCTGATGGAGGGGCTACGGCGTAAGTGCACGGAGAGTCGAAGCCTAGTCAGCGGGAAGGTGAGAGGCACGTGGTCCGGACTGGAGCTCAGGGTCTGGAGAGATGCGTGGAACTCGGCATCGGTCGGGTATGACTGATGGTTGTCTGCAGTGGGGCCTGAGGTGGTGTGGGTTAGCGACCCGGTAGATCTTGGCCAAGATTGCGGATGCTCGGCGTGGTATTAGCGGCGAGGCGTGCGGTAAGCACGGGACACGGCGACAGAACAGGGCACAGGCGGTCAGACATGTGGTCAGATGGGTGTGCAGGGGTGCTGAATCAGTGTTGGCGAGTATCGGATTCAAGTTGGTGACTGGGTCTATGGAGATTGACGTCAGGTGATAGACAGGAGTTAGCGATGGGGAATCTGAGAAAGTGTTGGAGAGTCTGTAATGTCTAAAGCTTGGAGAGTACATGGCCATATATTCTGTGATGTTCAATGCACATGGCAGAGTGCAGGTGACTAGATACAGAAGGAGGCGGAGTGCTATAGCGGTGGGACATGTAGAAGACTATCCAGGATGAGACGACTGTGAATTTGATTCAAGGTGACTAAAAGGCGACGGTGAAGTTTCTTCAAGTTGAAAGCATTTTTTACGCAGACCACTGGTCGGTGTGTGATGATGTTGAAACGGAAAGAAGGGACGACAGTTGCAGGTGGAGTCACGTGGAGTCTGGGAGTAGCAGTGGAGCTCATAGAGACAACTCAAGTCCGGAGTACATGGAGGTTTGACACATTGACGAATTCAAGGTGGTGGACAATATTCGCCAAGGTGGAGTTTGTTGTGTTTGTGTCAAATATTGTGTACGTGTTGGGTTAGGTTTGGACTTGGTGTTGTATTAGGTGTGGATAGGTACGAGTAGTGTTCGAGTCGAACTCTTGTAACCTGGGCCTCCCATATAATGAGGTGAGCACCACACGTGTAACCCATGACGACTTGATAGCAACAGACATGCAGGGGGAGCCGGCGGCTTGTGCCGGCGCCTAGGGCGGCTAGGGTGGTGGTATCAGTGGGAGGAGCGCCCGTAGTCATGCCCCGCAGATGTAGGCGAGTTCGCCGAACTGCGTTAACAAATCTCGGTGTCGTCATCGTGATGTGATTGCTTGATTCTCGGTAGATCAATTATGCGTCTACGACAGTAACAGTTATCCTTTGTGTATGGTTAACCTTCCTTAATTAGTATACTTTTATGACCCCTCAATTAGCTAATTGAGAACAGTATAAGGAGAAGATCGCCTCCACTTAATGTTCTCTGCCTTCCAAAACGTTCTACTTGCTGGTCCATCTGCCTTCCAGGACCTGATCGAGTCGTTGGCCAAGGCCTGGAACCATCCGAGTTTCAGAAGTTTGCACCCGCGGTTGCATTACCAAGCAATTTTATCAGTTGCCTCTCAATATTTCATGAAGAACTCGTTGGTTCCCCGTGTGGATTCCCTGATTGCAGTTGATCAAAGTGCTCTCATTTGCGGCAGATCGATACAGGACAACTTCATGCTTGTGAGTCAGAAACCTTTCATCAACGACATGCGCCAGCGCTATTTCTGAAGCTCCATATTTCCCGCGCCTTCGACTCCTCATCATGGCCATTATTGCTGCAGATTCTGAGAAGAAGAGGTTTTGGACCTCGGTTATGCTCCTGGATTGTGCCGTTGCAGTCCACAGCTAGCACACGAGTGTTGATCAGCGGAAGCCCAGGTGAAAAAGACTATAGCATGCTAGAGCACTGAAGGCCAGGTGAAGCCCAACTGACAAACTTTCCTTGCAAAGCGAACTCCAATTGTTGATTGATAAGATTGCCAAATAAAATCGTAGCTACCTTGATGCATACCCAGAGCGGAAGATTGATTTTGATCAAAACAGTGTGCGGTTGGCCCTGCCTAAATAGCTCCATCCTTGCTTGAATCCGCGGAAGAAACAAAGAGTGGCCGAGTCTCTCCTGAACAACAAGCAGAACTCTGAATATCCAGGCTATTACTGAATCTGTTGAGCTGTCGTCGCAAGTTCAAACATAAGCCCCTCTCAACACAGAAGACCAATTCTTCTGGCGGCTCACTGCATATGGCAACTACTCGGTTCCTCTACTTTCTTACTGGGAACTGTGGAGGCAGACGATGCTGCGTCTCTCTGGAATACTTGTCTCCTCTGGAAAAAAAAACTATTCTGTTGGCTTTGCGTCTGTAACCGTTGTTGGACGGCAGAAAGGCTACAGCGAAGAGGGTTGGACTGTCTCACCCTCTGCGATCAGGTTCAGGAGTGCATCCATCATCTGCTGGTACAATGCCCATTCTCGAAGGAGTTCTGGTTTCACCTAGGTCAGACGCAAGGCATAACCCCAGACACCTTAGGAGAGTCAGTTTTTTTAGGGGACACAATCAGATCTTGGTGGACAGTGTCCCTAGGCATAAGCACAAACAAGTTGCTACTGTGGCCATAGCCGGTATGAGGCAACTGTGGCTTGCACGCAACGCTAGAACATTCGGCAAGCTGAGAGCAAGTGGTGAAGCTGGCAGCCAACGAGCTGGAGCTTTGGAATGCAGAAAAATCACAGGCAGGTAGGGGCGAGGAGTGATGTAGGACGTAGGTGTATGGACGGCATGGGCGTCTATTCCCATTCCTGTAAAATTTGTAAAACCCTTCGCTCAATCTTAATGAAATGACAAGCAACCATTCGTTGCCTGTTCTCGAGGAAAGAAAAACATCGTGTTATCATATAATTTCGCATTTCACATCGGCTGGAGAGCAGCTAATTTTTTTTTAATAATACATTTTTTTAATCAAATTCAAAAAATATTACGCAAAATAACGAAATGTCAAAAATAATACGGCATCGGCCCAGCTTGGGCCGATAAGGGCCCGTCGGCCAGGCTTGGGCCGATTGGGTCATATCGGCTTTGTTCAAGCCGACCAGATCCCATGGTGGGCCAGGCCTGCGCCCGACAGGCCGTGGTGCGGCACTAATCGGCCAGAACTCAGCCGACCGACCTGTCGGCCAGGGCTGGGCCGACAGGACGCTGGCTAAAACCAGCCCTGTCCACATCTTCCTCCTCGCGTCCTCTCTCTCATTTTCTTCTTCCTGTCGAAACCAGCAGCTCCTTACTGCGTTTCAGCGGCGATCTGTCCATCCAGCCACCAAATCTTCCTCCTAGAAGTGTTAGAGAGTTAAGGCAGCTCAGATCTACACATGTGTTGGATTATTGTGTGATTTCGTGTTGTTTGGTTGGAGCAATGGTGGAGTTTAGGTGGAGGTTGCTGTAGGGTGGTGGATGGTGCAGCATGGTGGTGGTGCAGCGGTGTTGCATTGGCGGTGGTGGTGACGTTGCTGGTCCATTGAATCGGCACGCTTCAAGGGTATGCGTTTATTTTGCTAGTAATATTAAGTATATAGTTGTTCCCGGTTGTAACAGTAAATTGGTGTCACATTTTTAGGTTGTTGAGATGAGTAATTTAGTAAAATGTTTGTTTTTCTACGGTCCTGGCGAAGTTGTAGTAAATGAGCATGGAGCTGATTTGGGTGAGTTTCGATGGTCAGAGTTGGAACTGAGTGACCCACAAACATGGTCTATAAGTCAGCTGAAAGATTGGTTGGCAGCGTGTTTAGGGCTTCCTGAAACAGACACCGTCGGTGTGCATGCACTGTGGACGAAGACAAGATCCCCGGTGTTTTTTTATTTGAGGCCGATAGAACGGACCTCTCAGATGGTGCGATGGTTGCAAGGCTGCGCAACCAGGGGATGTACCCCTCATGCCTTACTGATACCTGTCGCGAAGGAGGTGATTCCGCGTGAAGGCGAGGGAGGGCACGATCCTGGCCAGAGTAGTCAGGAGATGCAATTTTCTGGACATGATTATAATCAGGGAGATGTTGGAGGTGGTGGTTATGACTATGGCCAAAATAGTCAGACAGAGCAGATGGAAGAGGAAGATGTTGGAGGTGGTAGTTATGAATCTGGCCAAAATAGTCAGACAGAGCATATGGAAGAGGGAGATGAAGATGCTGCTGAGGCAGCAGCAGACGATGTATTCCAAGAAATGATGGAAGAGGAAGACGAAGATGGTGGTAGTGCTTATGGGCATGATTCCGACGAGTCGGATGACGAACATGTGGTGTCAAATCCTGTGTCATGGAGTCATGATTTCTCGTCGTCAATGACAGTGAACGATGGTCATGATTCTGCCTAGGAATACCATCAGAACCAGGTATCTGCGGGTGCTCTATATACCGACAAGCAACATTTGCAAGATGCAATCATTAAGTGGGCAATGTCGACTTGCAAGACATTCAAAACCAAGGTGTCGACTAAAAAATATCTGACAATGGAATGTGAGGTAGCAGGGTGTCCTGGAAGGGTGCACGGTTATCGTCCTCACTTCGGCATAAACTGGAAAGTGAGCGACGTAGTACAGCACACATGTAGAATTGAGAGTATTCCTCAAGATCATCGTAACATTTCGTCGACGCTTATAGCTCGGTTGCTGTACTCAGAAATAGTACAGGCCAAAGCTATGGAAGCGAAGGCTATTATACATAAGGTGTTCACCAGGTTCAAGTACACAATATCTTATGGCAAAGCTTGGAGGGCTAAGCAGATGGCACTTGAGAAAAGATTCGGATCGTTCCTAGACTCATATGACTCAGTTGTTCGGCTCCTCTACACATTGCAGGCCCGTAATCCAGGCACATATGTTGACGTCAAACACTTTTGGATGGCAGAGTTTCCAAACGTAAAGGTGCTGCATCGTGTGTTCTTCTCTTTCGGTGTATGCATAGAAGCTTTCACTCACTGTCGACCAGTTATCTGTGTTGATGGTACATTTCTTACTGGCAAATATAGGGGACAGATCTTGACTGCCATTGGTCAGGATGGCAACAATCAGATCGTGCCACTTGCATTTGCTTTTGTGGAGAGCGAGAACACTGAAAGTTGGACTTGGTTCTTCAGGCAGCTTAAAATAGCAGTAGTAAAAGATAAGCCGAACGTGTGCATCCTTCATGACCGCCATGCTGGTATACTGAACGCCGTCAAGGCACTCACAAACCCTGTGGCCGCGGAACAAACGCCGTGGCTAGACCTGCAGAGTCGTTGGTGCATGCGCCATTTGGGAGCCAATTTTTTCTCACAGTTCCGAGATAAGGCTTTGATGAATCTATTCAAAAAACTGTGCAAGCAGAACCAATTCTGGAAATACACATTCGTACGTGGTAAGCTTGATGACTTCACTAACCAGCATGTTAGGCAGAGGAGAGCTGCAAGAAATGTTGCAGTAGCAGCACATGTGCAACTTGTGGCGCAACACCTAGCAACCGGACCTCCACCAGCTGAGGATGTACCTGTTGGGCTTTGCGACTTGCCAGGATTTGATCCGCCTGGTGTTAGGAGAAAGACTGGGAGGTTGATCAAAAACTTTCAGCAGTGGATAGAGCACGAGCCTCTTGAGAGGTGGTCTTTGCTGCACGACACTTATGGAGCCAGGTACGGTGTTATGACTACCAACCTTGCTGAAACATACAACTTCGTTCTTAGAGGAACTAGGGCATTGCCACTTACAGCCATTGTGGAGGGTATTTTTGAGGGCACAGTCAAGTACTTCAGAGAAAGACGCCAGAAAGCTCACATGCATATCGTTAACAACCCAAACACACCTTTTTGTGAGAAGATTACGGAGTACATGGATAGGAAGATGGCAAAAGCTCGTACTCATGCTGTGCAGGCCATAGGAAATCAAGAAAGGAGGTTCGAGGTACGCTTACCTTCTGACAAGTTTGGTTGCGGAAATCAGCTCAGAACGCATGAGGTGAGAATTGGAAATGAAGCCCGACCAACATGTGACTGCACATGCAATAAACCAAAATTGCTTCACCTGCCCTGCTCCCATGTACTGGCTGCGTGTGGGCAACTCGGACTATCAGCCATCTCGTTCGTTTCACCATATTATTTGAACGAGTCTGTTCTTAATACCTGGACCGGTGAAATGGTGGGATTTCGAGCTGTGGGTAATTTTAACACGGTTGATCCTAATGAAAGGCAGTACATCCCCGACCCAAGGCTACTGCGTCCTGGTAGAGGTAGACGACCGTGCAAGCGTATCAGAAATGGTATGGATGAATCTGAAGCCGGAGGCCCGACAGTGCAATGTTTCTTGTGCAATGATTTTGGTCACAGGGACACTGCTTGTACAAAATTCCCACCTACGAATGCTGCTCCGGCAACTAGAGCAGCTGCTCCACGTGGGCGAGGCAGCCGAGGACCAAGAGGAAGGGGAAGAAACTAGGATGTTTTAAATTTGGACTGTGCTTTTATTTGTAATAATGAGGATCAATGTTTTAAAATTGGACTATGTTTTAATCTGTAATATGTGTGGATCAGTGTTTGTAGACAATGTTTTATATGTGTGCATCAGTGATTTAAATTTGGAGTTTGATTTCATCTGTAATTTGTCTGCATTTGTGGCTAAAAAAGAGGAGGGAGAGGTGGAAAAAAATGGAAGAGCCTCCAAGCCTCTTGTCGGCCCAGTTCAGGCCGATAGGTCCAGTCGGCCCAGCTCTGGCCGACCGGTTTCTCTGCCACGCGCAGAGCCGGCCGACAGCACATATCGGCCCAGGCCTGGCCGACAGGACCTAATCGGCCTAGGCCTGGCCGAGGCCGTATTATTTTTGAAATTTCGTTATTTTGCGTAATATTTTTCGAATTTATTTAAAAAAATGTATTATTAAAAAAAATTAGCTGGAGAGCAAGCCACAAATCGATTAGAACATGGTAGATTTCTGTGATGCGGCCGAAAAGTGGTAATTTCCAAAATTGATATCCATCGTCTTCTACATCCCGGCCAAAGAATAAACGAATCCCTTCCATGTGACGCTGCAACGTCCTCCATGATATCCTTAGTATACTGAGTTTTTTCGATAAAGTGAGTTTTTATTACTTAAAAACAGTTTTAAAAATAGTATACTGACTAGAATCAAAAAAAATAATAGGGGCGGCCGCCCCACATCGAAGTACCAGCGTAAAAATTTTGGGGCCCTAATTTTTTGGGGCTTATAGCTCTCATGCGACGTGTTTTCAGCGAATTGGAAGGAGAGCGACATATTTGGAGCGAATAGCTCTCGTGCGACGGATCGGAGCGGGTAAATAGCTCTCGTGCGACACAGGCATTAAATCGGTCGTCAACGAGTTCAGTTAGCGCTAAGACATGTCGGGCCACCAAATTAATTAGCACCGCATCAAGTCAAACTGCCCCCTGTGCCCGCCTGCCCCCGATCTGAACTGTCTGAAACTGCCCGCGCTCCATTCTTCAGCTCCGGCGGCGGCGGCGGAGCCCTCTTTCTCGGCGGCGGCGGAGCCCTCTTTCGGTAGCGGCGGCCTTCATGGTTAGTGAATTCGGAGCTCTAGTCCCAATCCCCTCCGCCTGTTTGTAGATCTGAGCTCGTGCCACTGTTTTGCTTGTTGAAATCGATAGAAGGTGAGAGGGGGCCGCCCGGTGAGAGGAGCTCGTGGACCCGGAGCCCGTGGTCAGATCGAGAAGGAGCCGCTAGATTCAGCTTCGAACAGGTAATGCGCCTCCCTCCCGCCCAATTTTGAATGCGATTTCCGGCCTCCTCTGATCTTTCTCACACTGCCCGCCTATAACAGAGAGGATGCTGCACGAACCTTTGAATTTGCGGTCAATTTCTTTCCATCGACGGCAAAATTAGTTGATGGTAGCATGGAGAACATCCAGAGAGACACAATTGTGAAATGGGAGGTTGATTGTGCAGAGATTGATCCCACTGAACTACAGAAGATGGAAGAGAAGGCGGTGAGGAAATTGGTGGAGAAAATTGGGGAAACTGTGGTTTGGGGTCCAGAGCAAGAGGTTTCACTATTGCGGTATGATGATTTCAAAGGAGAGTATGTCAGAATTGAAGATGGTGAACAGATTATTGATGAAATCGATAGGCAAGAGGGCTGGGCAAGCCTCAGGGCTGATTTTTTTGCTGAGCTCGTTGATCTGAATATTGATTCGAAGGTGGGTTATGTGCCGTCACACTTGGCTATGCAGAAGGCAGATGATGATTGGGCCTCACAGAGGCAGATTGTTCCCATTATTACCGATGTGACAGTAATAGCCGATGGGGCTAATGCACATGCACAAGAGGGAAATGTTGCTGTTGTTGATTGGAATGCAGTTGAATTGGAGGAGCATACTGATTTGGTCATTGCACCAATTGCTGACACTGAGATGGCCAAACTATTTGGCATTCCAGTCGATGACAGAGAGGAGGAGGAGAGGGATGAAGCTAGTGATAATTCTGACAGAGAATTGTGTGAAGATGTAGATGAACAGTTGATGGAAGATGCTGCAGATTATGTAGATGATGCACATAATGATGAGCTGGTGCATGTGTATGACAAGGAAAACCCTGTCATTCAAGTGGGAAAGTTGTGGCCAAACATGGATGAGTTCAGGTTGTCTTTCAAGACTTATGCAGTCAGACATCAGTTTGATGCCAAGACACTTTGGACTGATAGAAAGAAGTTTTATGCTAAGTGCAGAGGTTTTGATGGTAGTGGTGTGAGGCCTTGCATGTAACAGCCCCAAAATTTGAGTACAAAATTTTCACTTTCGTGTTCAATGCATCATGTCATCCATGCATAATCATGTTCATCTGAATTGCTACAACTTTGCAATGGAAATGATGCTGGGTTGCTAAGAAAAGTTTACAAATTCAACTCCATATTTGTGCAGGAAGTTCCAACCGTTCCAAAGTTAAATTTGGGCAAACTATTTTGTTTTGGAAATAAAATGAAAAGAGAGTATCTCAAAATTGCCTGTGAGCAATTTCTATTTTATTTTCCTATCAAATGATTTCCAAATAATCTGGAAAAATTAGGGAAGCTTCACATTGAGGTAAAGGTACTCCCCAAAAATTGGCATAATTTTTGGATAAGTTCAAATGCCTCAAATAATTCAAATTCAGCTGCTGTTATTATTTTTAATTAGGAAAAGGACCTCTTTGTAATTATGGAGGGACCTGTCCGTGGTGGAAATAGAAGCTCCAGGGGGGTTTTCGGAAGTTTGCCGTCCTCTTCGTCTCTGTAGCGACACGGTCGCGTCGCTGCCGCCGGACCGCCTCGTCGCCATGCCGCCGTGCTCCCGCCGGCCCCCCTGCTCTGCCTCCCCTGGAAGAGGAGCTCCTCGAGGCCCCCACCCCGTGCTGCCCCCGTCCCCCTGCTCCTCTGCTCCCCATCTTTTCCCTCCCGAGCCGCCATGGCCGCCGGACTCGTCGAGCTCGTCTCCGTCGCCTGAGCGCCTCCCGCTCAAATCGAGGACCGGAGAAAGCTCCGCCGTGCTCTCCTCTACCCCCCACGCGGAAGGAATCGACGCGGAACGTCACAAATCGCCGTCGCCATCGCCGTTTCCCCGCCGTCGGCCGAAGCTCCGCCGCGGCCTCGCCGGTTGATTTCGCCGCCGTCCGTCCACCTCCGGCCACGCCGAGACCACCCACGAGACCAGGGTGAGATGCTGCTTCTTCCCATGCCCATCCCTCGCCGCTGTGTCGCGCGCCGCCGTCGCATCCTTGCCGCGCCGCGCTCACGTCGCACTGTCACCGTGCGCCCTTTTTTTTTTTCTTTCCTCGTTCAGTTTCGTTAGCTCTCGACCGGAGATTCCGGCCCAACTCCGGTGTAACTCCGGCCCGCGTCCAGAGACTGCCGTTGTTGGGCTGAGATTTTGCTGGACCGGAAACTCCGGCCCATGATCACTGCTGAACCGGAAACTCCGGCCTGGACAGAAAAAAAATGCAACGTTTCTTTTTTCTTTTTCCCTCTCGATAGCACATGTCCCCGCTCCCCCTCCCACGTGTAGAGTATCGAACTCCGATGATTCCAGTATACCATCCCCTCCCTCGAGTCGGGTACTCAAATTATTTCATCGTTGGAATTAATTAATTAAAAGAATAACTTAAAAAGGAGGAAATTCTAAAATTAATAACTTTTCACCGGGACCTCAGAAAAATGTGTTCGTTATATCAAAATGCTCAGAACAACATGCGTGATCCAAAATCTTCATCGTCATGCATCATCGATCACAATTACAATAATGTGCTCTAGTAATAATGTTACTCATTAAGTTTTAATATGGGGTTTATTCCAAATAATGCACTAAATATAACGGGGACCCCATTTAACTTGTTGATCCTGTTCAATGCCTTTAGGTTGCATTTAAAATGTCATATCATCATCCTTGTATGCATTGCACAATTGCCATGTGTTGATTGCTCTTCCGGTGTTTCTTTTTGTGCATCGGTAGATCAAGGATGTGAAGTGCCACCCCCGTCTTGTGACGATCCGTGCTACCAGCCGTATCATCAAGGCAAGCGTAATCCCCCCTCTGAGCATATCTTATCCTATGTTTCCGCAAATATTTTCTCCACTATAATATTGCATGCGGTTCTAAATGTCAACTTTTGTCGGATTAGAGTATCCTATAGTTGCATTAATTTCTCCCCATGCCATTATCTGTTTCCCCTCCTATTATCCATAGGTTGTGTTGTTGGCCGAGATACTTATAAATGCTATGTGATGCTTAGCCATGCCTAGTTATATGCATAGCTGTACGATGGATATATGTGTTGTTGGAAACAGGTGTGAATGTGGAGATGATGGTGGAGGAATGTGGTGACAGATGATAAGATGCTAAGAAGGTGGGGATGAGAGGCCACTGTGGTTGTGGTGCTTTGTCTCGTTCTCGCCGCCTAGGTGCGAGTTCTTTACCTCCCGAACCAAGACTGAGCGTGCAACCATGCGTGAGGCCTATGCAATTGCAGGAACCCTCATAGACTAAATAACTCGAGCGGGGCTAGCCAGGGTCCTCTAGTTCGGGCTTCCATTTGCGCGTGCGTGATGATGGTGGTATGAACTGGGATGAGGATGGTGGTGTTAGGAAAATGAGTGGCTGTGGGGCGGGGTGTTGTGATCCTGGCAGTCCTACCGCCACTGATGATCCTGGAAAGTCCTTAACGAGGGAGAAGTCGACACCGTTCCCACCCAGCCGGCTTTCCAAGGAAGAGAGCTAATGCGCGGGTAATGGGCCGGCGGTACGCGTGGCAAACATTTGTACACCCCTGCAGGGTTAAATCTTTTCGAAAAGCCGTGTCCACGGTTAAGGACAACTTGGGAAAGGACGATAAGATCATAGAATAACTTTAACGGAATGATTAAAAACTGGGTACTAGAGGTACCACTCAAGATTGTAAGGTGAGCTTCCTCGAGGGTGATTCGGGGAGGTGCCTTGTTGAAACAGGTACTTTGGTTGATGTCAAAGGTTGATGATGAGTAAGGTGATGAAAGAAAGAGTCACTTCTTACCTCTTTTGAAAACTATTCTGTTTAGTCGATGCCTTTGAGTTATGTTTTCATAAACAAAATCAGCTTTATGCAAAACAACCATATAACTTTGAAAGCCTCATCGAGCATATATTAGCTCTTAATCTTGCGAGTTCGTCGAACTCAACGTCGTTTGTTTTGTTTCAGAGGAGGACTTCACCGACCTCGAAGGTGGGTTCTTTGTGGACGTCGACGAGTAGTCTGGGGTTCCCAGGTGGCAGCTTGGGACATCCTGGAACAGCTGGCGTTGTGATGTTTATCTGTAGGCCTCTTAGGCCATATGTTGGTTCTTGTTGTTTAGAACAACCTAATTTGCTTCCGTTTGATGTAATGTTGGGTCAGTGACCTCTGGTTGTCATTTGCTATCTTTCTCTATATTAAGAGTTGAACTATATGATTTGTGTCGTAGAGTCTGTGATGTGCCAGTTGTTCCACAAGTCTTGGTCTCTCTATTATGCATTGAGGGTTGTGCCTGTGTTAAGGCATCAATCGGGGTGTTGTGTTGCCGATGATCCATTCCGAGCAACGCCTGCCAAAGGTTTTGGCCGGGGATTGGTAAACCCGTAACCTCCGGTTGTATCGCTTAACCGGTGACACACAGCATCTTTGTATAACAGTCAGGTCAGGGCGCCACAAGTTGGTATCAGAGCAGTACTGCCTGTAGGAAACCCTTCTACTGGTCGATGTTGAGTCTAGTGTTTGTGAAAATATTTTAACCTAAAAATGAGTTGTGAAAACCATCTTAGGATTCTTTTTACTCCTTATCTGGTTACCCTCTAATCTCGGAGCAATCTTACCTCATTTGAGTTAAAGGTTTTACTTCTCACCTGTTACTTCAAAATGATTAGAAACGGGGTGGGTTCGACCTTTAGTGTTATGTGTCACGTTGCTCCCGCTGCGTTGCAATCCCAAATCAACTCAGATGTTTCTACCGAGTTAATCTTTGATCCTTTCTTTGGGTTTTAACCCATGGACTTGAACATAAGGTCCCGGATTGTGCCAACTAGAGTGTGTTAAGTTGTGATTTCTTAACTCTCACTAGTAGCACATGATGCTGATCTTTGACCCAAGTTCTATCTTGTTGTTTTCCTTCTCGCAAAGTATTATCGTCCCTAGTCTGTGTACTTGAGTAGACGCTAATGCTATTGTTCGACCATTCGGAGAAAGATACTAACTGTGTCATTGTCAAATCTCCAGAATGACTCGAGGAGGTAACCACAATGATGATGAGGATGATCTGCCGCCACCACCCTCGATGGCTGAGGTCTTGATGGCCATTGAGGAGAACCGTGGGCGCAATGAGCGCTTGCTGGAACAGTTGGTGCAGCAGAATGCACGGAGGAACGAGTGCAACACTCTCACTGAGTTCCTGCGTTCGCAGCCACCCACCTTTGCTGATGCTAAGGAGCCATTGGAAGCTGATGATTGGCTTCGTGCTTTGGAGCGCAAGTTCTCCGCGCTGCATGTCCATTGGCGGAGCAAGTCAACTTTGCCACCTACCTCTTGGTTGGTGCTGCTGGCTGTTGGTGGGAAAGCCATGTGGCTTTGTTTCCAGCCAACCATGTCTTCACCTGGGCTGAATTCCGCACTGCCTTCCGAGCGGAGTACATTCCCCAGCCTATCATGGACTTGAAGAGGAGGGAGTTCCTGGATTTGCAACAGGGACGGATGGACCTCCGCACTTATGGTCGTGAGTTCAACCATCTCTCTCGTTACGCCCCAAGGGACGTGACCAATGATGCTGACAAGCAAGAGCTGTTCCGCAAGGGTCTGAATCCGCAGCTCCGCTATGAGCTATTGCCCTTCAGGTTCCAGACCTATCAGGAGCTGTTCAACCAGGCTTTTACTCTTGAGCAAGGAAGAAAGGAACTTGAAGCTTCCAAGAGGCCCGCACATGGGGATCACCAGAGTTCCTCGGGTTCTGAGAGCAAGAAGCGCAGGGTGTTTGTCCCCTACAGCGCCGTACCTCGTGCTCCCTTCATGCCGAGAGCAGCAGGATATAGGCCACCTCCTCCGCGTCCCACTACTTCGACACTTGGGATAGGCGGGAGTGGGTACCGTCCTATGCTACCTGCTCCACCTGGACTCACTTGCTACACCTGTGGCCAGGCTGGTCACTACTCCAGGGAGTGCCCCCAGAAGGCACCTCTCGCGATAACTCCTGCACGAGCCCCTGCCACTCCAACTGGCAAGGCTGGACCTATTGTGCGTGGTCGCCTGAACCACGTCTCTGCTGAAGAAGCTGAAGATGACCCCGGCGTTCTCATGGGTGAGTTACGAATCAACGGCAATACAGCTACAGTTTTGTTTGACTCTGGAGCATCGCATTCATTCATATCCATAGCTTTTGCAAAAGACCACAACATACCGTTCGAGAAAATGAGCCATCCCTTGGTGATTGCCACTCCTGGCTCCAAATGGCAAACCGATGGGGTTACTCCTGAGGTTCAGATTAATATAGGTTCCTTGTCCTTTCCTTATGCCTTGGTGGCTCTGAAGTCCAAAGGCATTGATGTCATATTGGGCATGAACTGGCTAACCAAATATCAGGCTAATCTCGACTGTGCCGCAAAGACCATTACCGTGACCGCTCCTTCCGGTGACATTGTGGAGTATTGGCCTGCAACATCAATACCTCCGTCCGCCGTCGTACCCCGCTCACCTGAGATTCTCCTTTGCTTTATGGAAGGCGAATCCCCTCCGGAAATCCAGGACATACACGTGGTGTGTGACTTCCCGGATGTGTTCCCGGAAGAATTGCCTGGCATGCCTCCTGACCGAAGTGTGGAGTTTGTCATAGAGCTACTCCCCGGTACCGCTCCAATCTCTAAGAAGCCCTACCGTATGCCGGTGGAAGAGTTGGCTCTGTTGAAAGAGCAAATTGATCAGCTGCTAGCAAAGGAGTTCATCCAGCCTAGCAGTTCACCATGGGGTTGTCCGGTACTCTTTGTCAAGAAGAGGGATTCTACCGTGCCTCGTCTAGTCTCTGACTATCGACCGTTGAATGCGGTGACAATCAAGAACAAGTATCCTATCCCTCGCATCAATGATCTGTTGGATCAGTTAGCTGGTGCAACGGTATTCTCCAAGATGGATCTGAGGTCAGGCTACCATCAGATAAAAATCAGAAAGGAGGATATTCCAAAGACGGCATTTGTTACTCGTTATGGCTCATATGAGTATACCGTCATGTCCTTTGGTCTCACAAATGCCCCGCTACTTTCATGAGGCTCATGAACTCTGTTTCATGGATTATCTTGACAAGTTTGTCGTCATTTACATTGATGACATCCTCATCTATTCCAAAACCAATGAAGAGCATGAGGAACATCTTCGTTTGGTTCTGACAGACTTCGAGAACACCGCCTCTATGCCAAGTTCTCCAAGTGTGAGTTTTGGTTGGATAATCTCATCTTCCTTGGTCATGTGATATCCGCTAATGGTGTGGCTGTCATCCCTGACAAGATTCAGTCCATTCTGGATTGGAAAACTCCAATGTCAGTCAAGGACATCCGTAGTTTTCTCGGATTGGCGGGTTACTACCGTCGATTCATCGAAGGTTTCTCCAAGATAGCTAAGGCCCTGACTGACCTTCTCAAGAAGGATAAAAAGTTTGTATGGTCGGCCGAAGCTGAAGAGAGTTTCAAAACACTGAAAGCCAAGCTCACGTCCGCTCCTGTGCTTGTCCTGCCGGACACAAGCAAGGATTTCGTCGTCTTCTGTGACGCCTCTCTACAAGGCCTGGGTTGTGTATTGATGCAAGATGGCCATGTGGTGGCTTATGCTTCTCGCCAACTTAAACCGCATGAGCTCAACTACCCAACTCATGATCTAGAACTTGCCGCGGTGGTCTATGCTTTGAAGCAATGGAGACCATACCTGTTTGGTAACCGTTGCGAGATCTTCTCGGATCACAAGAGTCTGAAGTACCTCTTCACCCAGCCGGATTTAAATCTCAGGCAAAGGCGTTGGTTGGAGTTAATCACGGACTATAATGTGAGTCTAAACTATCAACCCGGCAAAGCAAACGTCGTGGCTGACGCGCTAAGTCGGAAGTCCTATTGCAACAATCTGATGATTGAGAAAGCCCAACCTGCTCTCCATGAAGAGTTCTCCCGTTTGAACTTAGAAATGTTCCCTCCGGCTATCTCGCAAATCTGGAGATCAAATCTACTCTTGTAGACCAGATTAAGGATGCTCAAACTCGTGACAAGGGTATTCTCAAAATCAAGGAAAGCATTGCTAGTGGCAAGGCCAAGTGCTTTTATGTCAATGAATCTGGAGTTGTTTATTTTGGTGACCGCTTGGTAGTGCCAAAGAAACGAAAATTGAGGGAGTTGATGCTTCAAGAAGCTCATGAATCTCCTCTCTCTATTCATCCCGGTAGTACCAAGATGTACCAAGACCTTCGACCACAATTTTGGTGGACTCGGATGAAACGAGAAATTGCCAAGTATGTTGCTGAATGCGACACCTGTCGACGGGTAAAAGTGAACATCAAAGACCTCCCGGTACTCTTCGCCCTATTGCAGTCCCGAGTGGAAATGGGATGAAATTGGTATGGACTTCATCACCGGGTTTCCCCGCTCTCAAAAGGGCAACAATGCTATTTGGGTAATCATTGATCGTCTTTCCAAGGTTGCTCACTTCCTACCAGTCCGTGATGATATACGGCAAGTCAACTTGCTGACTTATATTTGGCTCGTATTGTTCCATTGCATGGGGTCCCTCTGAGGATCATATCGGACCGTGGAAGTATCTTCGTCTCCAAGTTTTGGCAGAGTTTTCAAACTGCTATGGGGTCCCGTCTCAACTTCAGTACCGCCTACCATCCTCAAACTGATGGTCAGACCGAAAGAGTGAACCAAGTATTGGAAGACATGCTTCGGGCATGTGTGATCTCTTTTGGCAAGGGTTGGGAAAAATATCTCCCTTTCGCGGAGTTCTCCTACAACAATAGCTATCAAGCTAGTCTGGGCATGGCTCCATTCGAGGCTTATATGGAAGAAAATGCCGCACTCCTCTGAATTGGTCCGAGACCGGAGAGAGGGCACTCTTTGGTCCTGATGTGATCAATGAAGCTGAGGAGAAGGTTCGAATCATAAGAGAGAATCTGAAGATTGCTCAGTCTAGGCAGAAGAGCTACTATGATAAGCATCATCAGGAAATTCACTATGAAATTGGTGATAAAGCTTATCTCCGTGTCTCTCCCCTTCGTGGCGTTCGCCGCTTCGGAATCAAAGGGAAATTGGCACCTCGCTATGTTGGTCCTTTCACCGTTCTAGAAAAGCGGGGAGATCTTTCTTATAAGTTGGAGTTACCGATCAAATTTCCAAATGTACATGATGTGTTTCATGTCTCCCAACTTCGCCGGTGCTTCAAGGATCCTATCCATGGGGTCAATCATGAAGAGCTAGATCTACAAGAAGACCTCACTTATCGTGAGCATCCTATCCGTGTCTTGGATGAAGCTGAAAGAAAGACCCGGAACAAGACTACCAAGTTCCTCAAGTTCAATGGTCTCATCATTCCGAGGAAGAAGCAACTTGGGAACGAGAGTCTAGTCTTCGTGAGGAGTATCCCGACTTCTTCTCGCAGTCTTAGAATCTCGGGGTGAGATTCCTGTAAGGAGGGTAGAATTGTAACAGCCCCAAAATTTGAGTACAAAATTTTCACTTTCGTGTTCAATGCATCATGTCATCCATGCATAATCATGTTCATCTGAATTGCTACAACTTTGCAATGGAAATGATGCTGGGTTGCTAAGAAAAGTTTACAAATTCAACTCCATATTTGTCCAGGAAGTTCCAACCGTTCCAAAGTTAAATTTGGGCAAACTATTTTGTTTTGGAAATAAAATGAAAAGAGAGTATCTCAAAATTGCCTGTGAGCAATTTCTATTTTATTTTCCTATCAAATGATTTCCAAATAATCTGGAAAAATTAGGGAAGCTTCACATGAGGTAAAGGCACTCCCCAAAAATTGGCATAATTTTTGGATAAGTTCAAATGCCTCAAATAATTCAAATTCAGCTGATGTTATTATTTTTAATTAGGAAAAGGACCTCTTTGTAATTATGGAGGGACCTGTCCGTGGTGGAAATAGAAGCTCCAGGGGGTTTTCAGAAGTTTGCCGTCCTCTTCGTCTCTGTAGCGACACGGTCGCGTCGCTGCCGCCGGACCGCCTCGTCGCCATGCCGCCGTGCTCCCGCCGGGCCCCCCCTGCTCTGCCTCCCCTGGAAGAGGAGCTCCTCGAGGCCCCCACCCCGTGCTGCCCCCGTTCCCCCTGCTCCTCTGCTCCCCATCTTTCCCTCCCGAGCCGCCATGGCCGCCGGACTCGTCGAGCTCGTCTCCGTCGCCTGAGCGCCTCCCGCTCAAATCGAGGACCGGAGAAAGCTCCGCCGTGCTCTCCTCTACCCCCACGCGAAGGAATCGACGCGGAACGTCACAAATGCCGTCGCCATCGCCGTTTCCCCGCCGCCGGCCGAAGCTCCGCCGCGGCCTCGCCGGTTGATTTCGCCGCCGTCCGTCCACCTCCGGCCACGCCGAGACCACCCACGAGACCAGGGTGAGATGCTGCTTCTTCCCATGCCCATCCCTCGCCGCTGTGTCGCGCGCCGCCGTCGCATCCTTGCCGCGCCGCGCTCACGTCGCACTGTCACCGTGCGCCCTTTTTTTTTTCTTTCCTCGTTCAGTTTCGTTAGCTCTCGACCGGAGATTCCGGCCCAACTCCGGTGTAACTCCGGCCCGCGTCCAGAGACTGCCGTTGTTGGGCTGAGATTTTGCTGGACCGGAAACTCCGGCCCATGATCACTGCTGAACCGGAAACTCCGGCCTGGACAGAAAAAAATGCAACGTTTCTTTTTTCTTTTTCCCTCTCGATAGCACATGTCCCCGCTCCCCCTCCCACGTGTAGAGTATCGAACTCCGATGATTCCAGTATACCATCCCCTCCCTCGAGTCGGGTACTCAAATTATTTCATCGTTGGAATTAATTAATTAAAAGAATAACTTAAAAAGGAGGAAATTCTAAAATTAATAACTTTTCACCGGGACCTCAGAAAAATGTGTTCGTTATATCAAAATGCTCAGAACAACATGCGTGATCCAAAATCTTCATCGTCATGCATCATCGATCACAATTACAATAATGTGCTCTAGTAATAATGTTACTCATTAAGTTTTAATATGGGGTTTATTCCAAATAATGCACTAAATATAACGGGGACCCCATTTAACTTGTTGATCCTGTTCAATGCCTTTAGGTTGCATTTAAAATGTCATATCATCATCCTTGTATGCATTGCACAATTGCCATGTGTTGATTGCTCTTCCGGTGTTTCTTTTTGTGCATCGGTAGATCAAGGAGGTGAAGTGCCACCCCCGTCTTGTGACGATCCGTGCTACCAGCCGTATCATCAAGGCAAGCGTAATCCCCCCTCTGAGCATATCTTATCCTATGTTTCCGCAAATATTTTCTCCACTATAATATTGCATGCGGTTCTAAATGTCAACTTTAGTCGGATTAGAGTATCCTATAGTTGCATTAATTTCTCCCCATGCCATTATCTGTTTCCCCTCCTATTATCCATAGGGTTGTGTTGTTGGCCGAGATACTTATAAATGCTATGTGATGCTTAGCCATGCCTAGTTATATGCATAGCTGTACGATGGATATATGTGTTGTTGGAAACAGGTGTGAGATGTGGAGATGATGGTGGAGGAATGTGGTGACAGATGATAAGATGCTAAGAAGGTGGGGATGAGAGGCCACTGTGGTTGTGGTGCTTTGTCTCGTTCTCGCCGCCTAGGTGCGAGTTCTTTACCTCCCGAACCAAGACTGAGCGTGCAACCATGCGTGAGGCCTATGCAATTGCAGGAACCCTCATAGACTAAATAACTCGAGCGGGCTAGCCAGGGTCCTCTAGTTCGGGCTTCCATTTGCGCGTGCGTGATGATGGTGGTATGAACTGGGATGAGGATGGTGGTGTTAGGAAAATGAGTGGCTGTGGGGCGGGGTGTTGTGATCCTGGCAGTCCTACCGCCACTGATGATCCTGGAAAGTCCTTAACGAGGGAGAAGTCGACACCGTTCCCACCCAGCCGGCTTTCCAAGGAAGAGAGCTAATGCGCGGGTAATGGGCCGGGCGGTACGCGTGGCAAACATTTGTACACCCCTGCAGGGTTAAATCTTTTCGAAAAGCCGTGTCCACGGTTAAGGACAACTTGGGAAAGGACGATAAGATCATAGAATAACTTTAACGGAATGATTAAAAACTGGGTACTAGAGGTACCACTCAAGATTGTAAGGTGAGCTTCCTCGAGGGTGATTCGGGGAGGTGCCTTGTTGAAACAGGTACTTTGGTTGATGTCAAAGGTTGATGATGAGTAAGGTGATGAAAGAAAGAGTCACTTCTTACCTCTTTTGAAAACTATTCTGTTTAGTCGATGCCTTTGAATTATGTTTTCATAAACAAAATCAGCTTTATGCAAAACAACCATATAACTTTGAAAGCCTCATCGAGCATATTTAGCTCTTAATCTTGCGAGTTCGTCGAACTCAACGTCGTTTGTTTTGTTTCAGAGGAGGACTTCACCGACCTCGAAGGTGGGTTCTTTGTGGACGTCGACGAGTAGTCTGGGGTTCCCAGGTGGCAGCTTGGGACATCCTGGAACAGCTGGCGTTGTGATGTTTATCTGTAGGCCTCTTAGGCCATATGTTGGTTCTTGTTGTTTAGAACAACCTAATTTGCTTCCGCTTGATGTAATGTTGGGTCAGTGACCTCTGGTTGTCATTTGCTATCTTTCTCTATATTAAGAGTTGAACTATATGATTTGTGTCGTTGAGTCTGTGATGTGCCAGTTGTTCCACAAGTCTTGGTCTCTCTATTATACATTGAGGGTTGTGCCTGTGTTAAGGCATCAATCGGGGTGTTGTGTTGCCGATGATCCATTCCGAGCAATGCCTGCCAAAGGTTTTGGCCGGGGATTGGTAAACCCGTAACCTCCGGTTGTATCGCTTAACCGGTGACACACAGCATCTTTGTATAACAGTCAGGTCAGGGCGCCACAAGTTGGTATCAGAGCAGTACTGCCTGTAGGAAACCCTTCTACTGGTCGATATTGAGTTTAGTGATTGTGAAAATATTTTGAACCTAAAAATGAGTTGTGAAAACCATCTTAGGATTCTTTTTACTCCTTATCTGGTTACCCTCTAATCTCGGAGCAATCTTACCTCAATTTGACTTAAAGGTTTTACTTCTCACCTGTTACTTCAAAATGATTAGAAACGGGGTGGGTTCGATCTTTAGTGTTATGTGTCACGTTGCTCCCGCTGCGTTGTCAGTCCCAAATCAACTCAGATGTTTCTACCGAGTTTAATCCTGTGATCCTTTCTTTGGGTTTTAACCCATGGACTTGAACATAAGGTCCCGGATTGTGCCAACTAGAGTGTGTTAAGTTGTGATTTCTTGACTCTCACTAGTAGCACATGATGCTGATCTTTGACCCAAGTTCTATCCTGTTGTTTTCCTTCTCGCAAAGTATTATCGTCCCTAGTCTGTGTACTTGAGTAGACGCTAATGCTATTGTTCGACCATTCGGAGAAAGATACTAACTGTGTCATTGTCAAATCTCCAGAATGACTCGAGGAGGTAACCACAATGATGATGAGGATGATCTGCCGCCACCACCCTCGATGGCTGAGGTCTTGATGGCCATTGAGGAGAACCGTGGGCGCAATGAGCGCTTGCTGGAACAGTTGGTGCAGCAGAATGCACGGAGGAACGAGTGCAACACTCTCACTGAGTTCCTGCGTTCGCAGCCACCCACCTTTGCTGATGCTAAGGAGCCATTGGAAGCTGATGATTGGCTTCGTGCTTTGGAGCGCAAGTTCTCCGCGCTGCATGTTCCATTGGCGAGCAAGTCAACTTTGCCACCTACCTCTTGGTTGGTGCAGCTGGCTGTTGGTGGGAAAGCCATGTGGCTTTGTTTCCAGCCAACCATGTCTTCACCTGGGCTGAATTCCGCACTGCCTTCCGAGCGGAGTACATTCCCCAGCCTATCATGGACTTGAAGAGGAGGGAGTTCCTGGATTTGCAACAGGGACGGATGGACCTCCGCACTTATGGTCGCGAGTTCAACCATCTCTCTCGTTACGCCCCAAGGGACGTGACCAATGATGCTGACAAGCAAGAGCTGTTCCGCAAGGGTCTGAATCCGCAGCTCCGCTATGAGCTATTGC
Source organism: Poa pratensis (assembly GCA_947311845.1). Taxonomy (NCBI): domain Eukaryota; kingdom Viridiplantae; phylum Streptophyta; class Magnoliopsida; order Poales; family Poaceae; genus Poa; species Poa pratensis. The sequence goes on from CAMZMU010000099.1 coordinate 4,790,835, forward strand.
CCTTCAGGTTCTAGACCTATCAGGAGCTGTTCAATCAGGCTTTTACTTTTGAGCAAGGAAGAAAGGAACTCGAAGCTTCCAAGAGGCCCGCACATGGGGATCACCAGAGTTCCTCGGGTTCTGAGAGCAAGAAGCGCAGGGTGTTTGTCCCCTACAGTGCCGTACCTCGTGCTCCCTTCATGCCGAGAGCAGCAGGATATAGGCCACCTCCCCGGCAAAAGTTTCCCTTACCAATTCCACTTACCAATTCCACTTACCAATAGCGCTTCACTCCCCGGCAACGGCGCCAGAAAATAGTCTTGATGACCCACAAGTATAGGGGTGTATCGTAGTACTTTCGATAAATAAGAGTGTCGAACCCAACGAGGAGCAGAAGGTGCTGACAAGGAGTTTCGGTAAAGGTTTCACTGTAAATGCTAGCAGACAAGTTTTTAGGGGTTTTTGATATAGCAGGTAAATAAAATGCGAGTAAGTAAAAGACAGTAATAATAATTGCAGCAAGTGGCCCAATCCTTTTTAGAGCAAAGGACAAGCCGGTTGGTTTACTTATGATGACAAAATGTTCTTGAGGACACACGGGATTCTAGTCAAGTGCTTTCGCTTCACATAGTTGATTAATCTTCATTGTTTTGATAAGTGTTGTGTGGGTGAACCTATGCTAATGCACCGCCCTTACTTGGACTAATACATACTTGTGATTATACCTCTTGCAAGCATCCGCAGTTACAAGAAAGTAATTAAGATAAATCTAACCACAGCCTTAAACTCTGAGATCCTACGCTCCCTTGTGCACCGGTATACTAACGGGGGTTTAGGTTTCTGTCACTCCGGCAACCCCACAATTAGCAACCAAATACACAATGCATCCTCTAGGCCCATAAAGGTGAAGTGTCATGTAGTCGACGTTCACACGACACCACTAGAAGAATAGCACCACAACTTAAATATCAAACCATTAAATATTACTCAACATAATTCCACTACTAACAGCGTGACTTCTCCCATGTCCTCAAGAACTAAACGAACTACTCACGAGACATCATATGGATCATGATCAGAGGTGATATAATGATGGATAACATCTGAACATATACTTTAATTCACCGATAAAACTCAATAGCATCAACCACAAGGAGTAATTAACACCGGGAGAGTTTCCCCTATGAACTAAACAAAGTATAGCCCTAGATGTTACAGCGGAACGAGATGGTGCAGCGGTGATGGTGGTGATGGCGGTGGATGATGATGATGATGATGATCCCGATGAAGTCCAGCGCGATGACGATGAGGATGGCGATGATCTCCCCCTCCGGGAAGGAATTTCCCCGGCAGATTTCTCCCTGCCGGAGAGCTTTTTCTCTCTCTGTGTTTCCGCCTCGTGGAGGCGGCGGAATATTTTCTCACGGACTCCCCGTGTCTTAGGGTTTCTGGGGGATGAAGTACGCGAAGGGGGAGCGCCTGAGGTGGGCCAGGGGCACCACACCTGGCCAGGGCGCGGCCAAGGTGGGCCCCGCGCCCAGGGGTGGTGTGGGCCCCTCCTGGCCCATCTCAGCCTCCCCTTTTGGCTTAGTCCATCTTCTGATAAAATAGGAACATCTGTCTTCTCGGAAATATTTTTAGTGCTCCAGAAATATAGTGCCTTGACGTTGCTTTTTCCAGCTGAAATCTGACTCCGGCAGTTAATTATCCAATGATCATCAAACATGCAAAATAAGACAAAATAACATAAGTAACTCCTCTTAATATGAAATATATCATTGAATAACAGTAAATTATGCTATAAAATAGTGATGCAAAATGGACGTATCAACCCCCCCAAGCTTAGACCTCGCTTGTCCCCAAGCGAAAGCTGAGCTCAGTAAACTAGAACAAAAGTTTATGGAGTGAAGCGTCGATAATAAAGAATACGGACAAGAAGCATCAGTAATTACTAAACAACACACTCATTTTAAACAGCAACTACTCTTCATATAACCTAACTTGAACATGAGTAGTGAAACAACCACAATAAAAATACACGAAGGAAATTATAGATTAGTAATGGCACACTTCATTCTTGGTCATAGAACAATAAGCAATCAATACTTATCTTTCGAAAGGAGTCTTTATATTAGAGCTTATATTGCAGAACTTCCACACTCAATTATCACACCTTCTTTACAGTCATTGATAACTTGCAAAGCTATATTCTTAGAGGCAAAAGTCTTTGTGCTAAGACAAGAAGGATAAAGACATGATTGACAATATTAATGATATATATGGTTGAATCACAACAACTCAAATGCTTGCTCAAGGAAGAAGGAAATAGGTGTACTGACTCAACATGAAAAGTAAAAGAAAGGCCCTTCGCAGAGGGAAGCAGGGATTAAGTCATGTGCTAGAGCTTTTAAGTTTTTGAAATCATATAGAGAGCAAAAATTAAGTTTTGAGAGGTGTTTGTTAATTGTCAACGAATGGTAGCGGGTGAAAACAGTATTCTCCCTGTCAAACAGACTTTTAAGAGCGGCTCCCATGAAGGACGTTATTTCTACCAGCAAGGCAGATCATCCCTCTTTCTCTTTGGTTTACACACAGATATTTCACTGTTTGTCATGCTTACTGATAATTCAGGGCAAAAGTGTGAAGAGAATTAAGGTTAAAGTTGTAATTAATTGGGACTGGGCACCCGTTGCCAGCTCTTTTTGCAAGTTATTGGATAAGCGGATGTATATGCCACTAGTCCAGGTGTAAAGTCTGTTTGACAAGTAGAATAAAGGATAACCACACTACTTCCTCATGAGCTAGTAAACATTGACACAAAAGGGAATAATAACATTTTGAATAATTTAAAGGTAGCACATGAAAAATTTACTTGGAGTGGCAAAGAAATACCACATATAGGAAGTTATGGTGGACACAAATGGCATGGGTTTGGTCAAGGATTTGGATGCACGAGAAGCATTCCCTCTCAGTACGGTGGTTAAGGCTAGCAAGGTCATGTAGCAAGCATAAAAGTTGGGGGATACACACAAATATATATAATAGAAGCAACCATGCTATCTTCCCTGTAAGCACAAATGTTTTAACTCAAAGAATACTAATCTTATTGGCTAGCAAGAAAGAAAGATAAAGGGATAATATTTTTGCATGTAATTCCCTCCTTCTACTTAAGTTTTCATGGTATTGCTACTAATGACCAATACTAAGTTTGCCACAACTAATATAATTTACTTAATGTACCCAAAAGTGGCGTCAATACTAATGGCAAGATCAGCACATAAAGAAGATTGCAGGCTAAAATAAAATGTACCGAAAGTAAAGGTGGAACTTCTCATTAATATTCTGAACAAAGACACACTCAAACCAACGGATACATGGATAACTAAAGGATTGACACTCCACATCGCAAACCATCTTATAAGATAACTTCTCTACTCATGATATGACCACGAAATTATAAAAACGAAAGGATAAAGATGATACTGGGCACTCCCCCAAGCTTGGAACAAGCCAAGGGAGTGCCATTACCCCTTGACGATTTAGGCTTGATCTCTTGGTGGCGACTCCCTAATGAGCTTCTCGACCAAATCCTTCAATTCATCTATCTTGTATGTGAGGATGCGGATCATCTCCGAATTGTGTTCGATGCGGTTCATGAACTGGTCAGAAGGTGAATCCCAGCTCTTGGAATTGTTTCCCCACTTCTCACTGGACTTAGGGCTTTCTTTTCCTGCATTGTTAGATCGATCTATATCCCAACAAGTAGGCAACTCCATCTCCGGAACTCTCTCAAATTGATACTTATGGATGAGGGTATGGAAAGGGTTACTGGAGTTTGAGGCGAGTGTCTTGGGTGCAAAGGCATGACGCGATGCCTCACCACCCATGTTCAGGTTCTTCACAGGATTGAAAGGGTTGGCAGTCACCCCGATGCTTGCAATAGTAGCGCGAGGACGTGGAGTTGAGTCTTCCTCTACTTCATCATCGGTTTCGCTCTTGACCTCCTCCTCGATCCTCTGGTCCATGATGTCCTCCACGCCTCCTTGCTCTCGTTGTCGTTGGAGAAGACCATGGCGCTCTAAATCCGAAATAGTTCCTGGCAGAAAACAGCTCGAAACAAAACTCGACGAAAACACGATATACGGACCTCGGGAGATCCGGGTGATTATATAGCAAAAAGTTTTACGACAAAAGGAAGGTACAGGACGAAACGGGGTCGGAGACGGGCTCCGAGGTGCCCACACGCACCCACGGCGCGGCCAGGGTGGGGCCCGCGCCCAGGGGTGGTGTGGTGCCCTCGGGCACCGTTTCCTACCCTTTTCCGACTCATAATTTTCCATATTATGTAAAAACAAAAATATTTAGGTTGAAAAGTAAATCGCGAACTTTTTCTTACCGAAACTGTTACCTATTCCAAATCAGCTTTTGCAGTTGTCTGAATTTGACTTTTTATAAAATCCTCTGGAGTTACCACTTTGATAAATCAACATCTTCATTATAAGAATCTCCAGAAATGTAATGCTTGAGTCTTTGACCATTAACCACTTGTGGTCTGTCCCCATCTAGTGAATTGATTTTAATCGCACCTGAGCGATAGACCTCCTCAATGATATAAGGTCCTTCCCATTTTGAAAGTAATTTTCCTGCAAAAAATCTGAGACGAGACCTATACAATAAAACTTTTTCACCTACGTTAAATTCTCTCTTAAGAATTCTTCTATCATGCCATTGCTTAACTTTCTCTTTAAAGAGCCTAGCATTTTCATAAGCTGCATTTCTCCATTCATCTAAAGAATTCAAATTAAGCAATCTCTTTTTACCGGCAAGTTTAAAGTCTCTATTAAGTTCTTTCACCGCCCAATAGGCTTTATGTTCTAATTCTAAAGCAAATGACAAGCTTTTCCATAAACCATTTTGTAAGGAGACATTCCCATAGGATTTTTATAAGCAGTTCTATAAGCCCACAAAGCATCGTTAAGCTTTTTAGACCAATTTTTTCTAGATTTATTAACAGTCTTTTGCAAAATAGACTTAATCTCTCTATTTGACAATTCTACTTGACCACTTGTTTGGGATGATATGGTGAAGCAATTCTATGATTAACATCATACTTAGCTAAGTTTTTCTAAAAGCACCATGAATAAAATGAGAACCCCATCAGTCATGAGATATCTAGGCACACCAAACCTAGGGAAGATAATATCTTTAAGCATTTTTAATGATGTCTCACCATCAGCACTAGAAGTTGGTATAGCTTCTACCCATTTAGTAACATAATCAACAGCAACAAGTATGTGAGTATAACCATTTGAGGAAGGAAAAGGACCCATAAAGTCAAATCCCCAACAGTCGAAAGGTTCAATAACAAGAGAATAATTCATAGGCATTTCATTACGTCTACTAATGTTACCTACTCTTTGACATTCATCACATGATAAAACAAATTTTCTAGCATCTCTAAAAAGGGTAGGCCAATAAAAACCTGATTGTAGAACCTTTTGCGCAGTTCTATCTCCAGCGTGATGTCCTCCATAAGCACTTCCATGGCATTTGCTCAATATTTCTTTCTGTTCATACTCAGGAACACATCTTCGCATAATGCCATCTACTCCTTCTTTATACAAATGTGGGTCATCCCAAAAATAATGCCTCAAATCATAAAAGAACTTTCTTCTTTGCTGAGCTGTAAAGGTCGGAGGCAAATACTTGGCAACAATAAAATTAGCATAATCAGCATACCAAGGACTTTCGCGTGAGCTTACCTTTATCGCAGCCAATTGTTCATTTGGAAAACTATCATTAACAGGTATAGGATCATCTGAAATGTTTTCTAATCTAGACAAATTATCAGCAACAGGATTTTCAGCACCTTTCCTATCTACATATGTAAATCAAATTCTTGCAGTAAAGTACCCATCTTATGAGCCTAGGCTTAGCATCTTTCTTTTCCATAAGGTATCTAATAGCAGCATGATCAGTGTGAATAGTAACTTTTGAATCAACAATATAAGGTCTAAATTTATCACAAGCAAAAACAACTGCTAAAAATTCCTTTTCAGTAGTAGCATAATTCTTTTGAGCGGCATCAAGTGTTTTACTAGCATAATGAATAACATTTAACTTCTTGTCTACCCGCTGTCCAAGAACAGCTCCTACAGCAAAATCACTAGCATCACACATTATTTCAAAAGGTAAAGTCCAATCAGGAGGTTGAACAACAGGAGCTGTGATTAAAGCCTTTTTTAGAGTTTCAAAAGCTTCCTTGCAATCATCATCAAAAACAAAAGGTACATCTTTTTGAAGAAGATTAGTGAGGGGTTTTGAAATTTTAGAGAAATCTTTAATAAACCTCCTATAAAAACCGGCATGACCGAGAATACTACGGATACCTTTCACATCCCTTGGACAGGGCATTTTCTCGATTGCTTCAACTTTAGCTCTGTCCACTTCAATACCTCTTTCAGAAATTTTGTGCCCTAGGACAATTCCTTCATTAACCATGAAATGACATTTCTCCCAATTAAGAACAAGATTTGTCTCCTCACATCTCTGCAAAACTTTATCAAGATTGTGCAAGCAATTATCAAAGGAAGTTCCGTAGACGGAAAAATCGTCCATGAATACTTCCACAATTTCTTCACAAAAACCATGAAAAATAGCAGACATGCATCTTTGGAACGTAGCAGGAGCATTACACAAACCAAAAGGCATACGTCTATAAGCATAAGTTCCATAAGGACAAGTAAAAGTAGTTTTCTCTTGATCTTGTGCTTTAACAGCAATTTGTGAGAATCCAGAATAACCATCAAGGAAACAAAAATGGTTTTCTTAGACAACCTTTCTAACATTTGATCAATAAAAGGCAAAGGATAATGATCTTTCTTAGTTACTTTATTGACCTTTCTAAAATCAATGCACATCCTATATCCCAACTACTACTCTTTGAGGAATAAGTTCATCATTTTCATTTGGTACAACAGTAACTCCTCCTTTCTTAGGGACACAATGCACAGGACTTACCCATCTACTATCAGCAATAGGATAAATTATACCAGCATCAAGAAGTTTTAATACCTCATTTCTTACCACTTCTTTCATCTTAGGGATCAAGCGACGCTGATGCTCAACAACAGGTTTTGCATCGGGTTCAATGTTGATGGCATGTTGACATATAGTAGGAGAAATCCCCTTTAAATCATCCAAAGTGTATCCCATAGCTCCTCGATGTTTCTTTAGTACTTCTAATAACCTTGCTTCTTCATTACCTGAAAGTTTAGAACTAATAATAGCAGGATATACTTTCCTTTCATCAAGATAAACATACTTAAGATTATCAGGTAACGGTTTTAAATCGAAGACAGGATCTTCCTTAGGAGGCGCTGAGGTACCCAAATCTTCCACAGGCAAATTATGCTTAAGTATTGGTGGTTGACGAAGAAAGGCATTGTCAATCTCATTCCTCTCCTCCATAAATACTTCACTTTCGTGTTCCTCCATGAATTGCTGCAAGGCATTGTTAGGAGCAACAGCAATAGAAGCAAGTTGTTCAACTTGAAAATTCTCATTAGGTAATTCAGTTTCATAAAGTTGTTTACCAAACTTAGAGAAATTAAACTCATAAGATTCTCCATTAAATTTAGTGTAAATTTTCTCTTTCTTACAATCTATAATGCACCACATGTATTCAAGAAAGGCCTACCAAAAATAATGGGACAGCTTTACTAGCAACAGAACCAAGTACTAGAAAATCAGCAGGGTATTTAGTCTTACCACATAAAACTTCAACATCTCTCACAATACCAATTGGGAGATAGTTTCTCTATTAGCAAGCTGAATAACCACATCAATCTCCTCAAGTTCGCAAGGACCAATTTCATGCATAATTTCTTTATAAAGATCAAAAGGAATAGCGCTAGAACTTGCACCAATATCACATAAACCATAATAGCAATGTTCTCCTATTTTGACTGAAAGCACAGGAACACTTGTTTTCCTAGCTCTACTGGGATGTGAAACAATATTAGAGGCATCTTCACAAAAGATAATATGTCCTCCTTCTACATTTTCAGTTACCAAATCCTTTACTATTGCTATTGTGGGTTCTACCGCTATTTGTTCAGCAGGTTCTAAAGCTTTCTTTGCACTTTTATTAACCACACTAGCTATGATAGAATGTTCCCTAATTTTAACAGGAAAAGGTGGTTTCTCAATATAAGGTTCTGGCAAGATACGATCAACTGTATGAACTTCAATGTTTTTAATATTGGCAGAATTAGTATTATCTTTGTAAGGCAAATGATACTTATTGCAACTTTCTTTAGGAACATCAAGATAAGAGGCAAAAGCCTTGTAACAGTTTGCAATAACTTGAGAATCAAGACCATACATATCATAGAGATTACGAAAATTATCAGTATTCATAAAAGTTTTAATGCATTCGTAATCATGCTTTATACCTGATTCTCTACCTTTGTCGTTCTCCCATCCTTCAGTATTTTCCTCAATCCGATCAAGAAGGTCCCATTTAACTTCCTCTTTATTACGCGTAAATGATCCAGCACAAGAGGTATCCAATAGAGTTTTATCTTGAAGAGAAAGCCTTGCATAGAAGTTATCAATAACAACATTACCAGGAAGCTCATGAATGGGGCATTTGAGCATTAATGATTTCAATCTCCCCCACGCTTGGGCAATACTTTCTCCATCATGAGGCCAAAAATTATATATATGATTCCGATCTTGATGAATTTCACTAGGAGGATAAAATTTAGAATAAAAGAGAGGCACAATCTCCTCCCAGCCAATAGAACGCCCATTTTTCAGCATCCTATACCATTTTGCAGCTTTACCAGTCAACGATATAGAAAACAATTTCTTCTTGACCTCTTCCATTGAAATACCTGCACACTTGAACAACTCGCATAATTCATGAATAAATAGCAAATGATCCCCAGGAGGGACAGTTCCATCTCCTGCATAGCGGTTATTCGTAACTCGTTCAACAATTTTCATAGGTATTTTAAATGGAATTACTTGATCAGGTGGTTCCTCTTCTACTACCTTAGCAGTGGTAGTAGTATTTCCAAACAGGGATTCAAATGGAGATCTCTCCATGATAAAATAAAGTAGCAAGCAGAAATAAAAATAGCACCTACAGTAAAAGTTTCCCTTACCAATTCCACTTACCAATAGCGCTTCACTCCCCGGCAACGGCGCCAGAAAATAGTCTTGATGACCCACAAGTATAGGGGGTGTATCGTAGTACTTTCGATAAATAAGAGTGTCGAACCCAACGAGGAGCAGAAGGTGCTGACAAGGAGTTTCGGTAAAGGTTTCACTGTAAATGCTAGCAGACAAGTTTTTAGGGGTTTTTGATATAGCAGGTAAATAAAATGCGAGTAAGTAAAAGACAGTAATAATAATTGCAGCAAGTGGCCCAATCCTTTTTAGAGCAAAGGACAAGCCGGTTGGTTTACTTATGATGACAAAATGTTCTTGAGGACACACGGGATTCTAGTCAAGTGCTTTCGCTTCACATAGTTGATTAATCTTCATTGTTTTGATAAGTGTTGTGTGGGTGAACCTATGCTAATGCACCGCCCTTACTTGGACTAATACATACTTGTGATTATACCTCTTGCAAGCATCCGCAGTTACAAGAAAGTAATTAAGATAAATCTAACCACAGCCTTAAACTCTGAGATCCTACGCTCCCTTGTGCACCGGTATACTAACGGGGGTTTAGGTTTCTGTCACTCCGGCAACCCCACAATTAGCAACCAAATACACAATGCATTCCTCTAGGCCCATAAAGGTGAAGTGTCATGTAGTCGACGTTCACACGACACCACTAGAAGAATAGCACCACAACTTAAATATCAAACCATTAAATATTACTCAACATAATTCCACTACTAACAGCGTGACTTCTCCCATGTCCTCAAGAACTAAACGAACTACTCACGAGACATCATATGGATCATGATCAGAGGTGATATAATGATGGATAACGATCTGAACATATACTTTAATTCACCGATAAAACTCAATAGCATCAACCACAAGGAGTAATTAACACCGGGAGAGTTTCCCCTATGAACTAAACAAAGTATAGCCCTAGATGTTACAGCGGAACGAGATGGTGCAGCGGTGATGGTGGTGATGGCGGTGGAGATGATGATGATGATGATCCCGATGAAGTCCAGCGCGATGACGATGAGGATGGCGATGATCTCCCCCTCCGGGAAGGAATTTCCCCGGCAGATTTCTCCCTGCCGGAGAGCTTTTTCTCTCTCTGTGTTTCCGCCTCGTGGAGGCGGCGGAATATTTTCTCACGGACTCCCCGTGTCTTAGGGTTTCTGGGGGATGAAGTACGCGAAGGGGGAGCGCCTGAGGTGGGCCAGGGGCACCACACCTGGCCAGGGCGCGGCCAAGGTGGGCCCCGCGCCCAGGGGTGGTGTGGGCCCCTCCTGGCCCATCTCAGCCTCCCCTTTTGGCTTAGTCCATCTTCTGATAAAATAGGAACATCTGTCTTCTCGGAAATATTTTTAGTGCTCCAGAAATATAGTGCCTTGACGTTGCTTTTTCCAGCTGAAATCTGACTCCGGCAGTTAATTATCCAATGATCATCAAACATGCAAAATAAGACAAAATAACATAAGTAACTCCTCTTAATATGAAATATATCATTGAATAACAGTAAATTATGCTATAAAATAGTGATGCGAATGGACGTATCAAAAAGCTGTACCCCATTAAACTGAATTATACCACAGTGTGGAAGGCTAAACAAAGGGCAATGAAGAATTTGTATGGTGATTGGGCAAACACATTTAGGATGCTTTACAATTTCAAAGCAGAGGTGGAGAAAAGGTCACCTGGCAGTATTGTCGAGATAGATACAGAGGTATCAGAGGATGGCAAGGTTTATTTCTCCAAATTCTTTATGGCTTTAAAGCCTTGCACCGATGGTTTCAAAGCAGGATGTCGTCCATATTTGAGCATAGACTCATCATTTTTGACAGGCAAGTGGAATGGTCAGTTGGCAGCATGCAATGCTCTAGGTGGACACAACTGGATGTTTCCTGTTGCTGTTGGCTTGTTTCAGTCAGAGACAGAGGCTTCATGGACATGGTTCATGATGCAGTTGAAAAGAAGCTTAGGGCCAGTGTCACCTTTGGCAATACACACAGATGCATGCAAAGGTCTGGAAAATGCAGTTAAAAATGTGTTCCCACATGCTGAGCAGAGGGAGTGCTTTGGCCATTTGTGGATGAATTTGATCAAAAATTCAGAGGTGATGAATTTGGGAGAATGTGGCCAGCAGCAAGATCTTACACTAAACAGACACATTCATATCATCTTGGTAAGGTAATGGCAACATGCGAGGAATTTGGTACATGGTTGAACACCTACCATTCTTTATTATGGTACAGGTCAGGATTCAACACTGCCATCAAGTGTGATCATATCAACAACAATTTGGCAGAAAGTTTCAACAACAAGGTGAAGCAGCTAAAAGATTTGCCTGTGCATGACATGGTTGACCAAATCAGGATCATGCTCATGCAGCTGTGGGAATTGAGAAAAAAGATTGATGATTGTCTGCAAGGTGATAAACTTCCAGCAGTGGTGCAACAGGTGGTCAACAGAAGCAGAAGTCTTACACATTTGTCTGTTGAAAAATCATCACTGTGGGGTGCTGAAGTTAGAGATAACAAGACTGGAAGGAGGCATGTTGTTGACACTGAATTGCATGATTGCAGTTGCCTCGAGTGGCAACACACTGGTAAACCATGTGAGCATGCCATTCTATTCTTAGCCTCACAGCCAAAGATAAACATGCATCCATATCTGCATGAATATTATTCGGTAGCAAAATTCAAAGCTGCACATGCAACTCCAATTCGACCTCTTACAGATCAGTCTCAGTGGCCAGAAGTGTCGCTTGAATTTTCCATGTGTCCTCCTCTGACAAAAAGAAAGGCAGGCAGACCTAAACAGAGTAGATTCAAGGCATGGTTTGAAAAATGTGGGAGTAGTAAGAAGGGCAAGAATGACAAGAAAGATGGAAAGCCAAAAAGGGTTCAAAAGGGTAGCAAAAATAGATGCAAGCGGTGCCAAGTACTTGGGCACAGAGAGGGATCTAGACAATGCATTTACTCTTCTCCTAAGCCCACAAAGTATGTGCTTGGTTATTTGTGTTTTTTCATATTGTGCTTTTGTTTCAATTATAAATATGTGGCATGCTTTGTGTTTTCAGGAGGAAGTTTGCAAGTCAGCCTCTTGTTGTTGAACAGTGTTGGCCAACAAAAAGAGCAAGAGTCAGTGGCTGCAGAAGGAAGAGAAGTCAGTGGCAACAGTTTGGTGCTGAAACTGAAGAAATTGCAGTCGAGGTGCACACTGTCGAAACTGAAGAAACTACAGCTGTTGTCACTGAAGAAACTGATGTCGAGGTGCACACTGAAGAATTTGATCGAACTGAACCTGCTTTCGAGTTTCAGGAGGTGATAGCATCGAGTCCAATGAAGAAAACCAAGATGATCAGTGAACTTGTGTGTGCAGTACAACCAAAAACAAGAAATGCTAAGGCGAAGAAGGGTACACAGCGTGGTCGGAAGAGATAGAACTGTTGGTCATTTGAAATTTATGGCATGTAATAACATTTGTTGGGCACTATGTATCCACATGTTTCCATCCGAACTTGTTTGGTTATTGTTTTCAAACTGAAATTCAAATTTGATGCAAAATTCAAATTTCGGTTTAAATTCAAATTTGGACTCAAGTTGAACTTTTGACTAGGGTATGATGTTTCAATGCTACCTCAACTCAAATATGTATGTTATCTGATCATTCTGAGCCTTTTGTTAAGTTAGACTCATAGTCATCAAAAGTGTGTTTCAAATGACCTCCAAAGGTAGGGTAAACGCCCTCATTTCTAAGCAACTTTTTTTTGCATCTTCTCTAAATCATCCAAATAAATTCCTACACCTCTATCCTACCTATGTAGTGTAAATCTGAAGTTTCATTATGTATTGAATAAATATTCTATTTATTTATTTATTTTTATTTAAATAACATGGTTTAATAGAAAATCATATATAAAACAAATTAAAATCATGTTTATATTTTTTTCTCGTTACTGCATCACATAATAAGACTATGTGCGTTGGTTTGAGGATGTTTTGATTTTTTTTGAATTAGTTATGCTCGACCCTAGTGACTAGAACACACATCCTCTTCCATTGAAAACCATAGTACATTGTTCGAAGTTTCACATTTTAGTGGAGGCATTTCCGTCCAAATGTATGTAAAACCATATTTATATTTTTTTCTCGTTACTACATCACATAAGAAGACCATGTGCGTTGGTTTGAGGATGTTTTGATTTTTTTTGAATTAGTTATGCCTAACCCTAGTTGTTCGAGGTCTCTCACATGATTTGAGGATTTTTCACAAAAATGGATGTAAATCATATGTATATTTTTTTATCGTTACTACACTACATAATAAGACTTTGGGGACAAGTTTTATATTTTTTTGATTTTTTTTGAATTAGTTATGCTTAACCCTAACCCTAGTAACTGCTCAAAACCCCTCTAAACCCCGTCCGAAACCCCTCTAAACCCCGCACCCTTCTGGGCCGTTGATCGCTCTGCATTGATGGTTCAGATCTGGCGCTAGGGTTAGCTCCGTGCGCATGTGACTGCCGATCCGCGTCTGCGCTCGTTCTGCTCTCTGATTGGCTAGCGGTGCGTGGAGCGCTGATTGGTTCAATTGGTGGGGTTTGGATCGGCCCGTGCGCTCGATCTGGACCGTTCATTACGATCAAACGACTCTAAATGATGCGGTGCATGGACTGGGCGTAGGAGTGTATGACTCCATGTGTTTGTCTCAACGAAACTGCATGCACCAATGGCCACTGACTAGTGGGCCCGTTCACCAGCCCGATACATGCAGACATTGCATGCATGCCGCAGCCGCCGCCCCAGCCCTCGACGCAGCCCTGCACACCTCGATTCAGAAAAAGCATCGCACCCACGCTATTAGCAAGCGATGCATCGATGCATCGATTCAGCCCGCGTCTCATCGATGCATGCCCTCGTCTCATCAATGCTGCCCGTGTCTCATCGATTCATCGTCGCAGTCTGAACGCCGTCGCGCCGCTCATCTCTTCATCTCTCCCACTTAATACACACATCGACGGGGAAGAAACGCCACCGCTCCTTCGTCTTCTCTCACACCACGGCTTTATAAGCCCTCTCTTCTTCCTCTTCTCTCACACTCTTCTCTCAAGCCGCATCCTTCCTCTCCTCTCAAACCCTAGCCACCATGCAGTTCAACGGCCCGACCTTCTAACGCCCTGCGCCGTGCGGAGTGGCGGTATCCGCCCGGTGTCCTCGTTGAGAACCAGCTGCGCGTGTGGCCCTTCTCGAGGTGGAGGGGCGCAAGGGATTGGGCGCTCTACTTCCTCTCGTGTGGTTACCGCCACCTTCCCGAGGATCGCCGCGCATGTTCCGGCTTGAGGAGTACACTGACAACGGTCTCGGCGTCGGCTACTACGTCACCTTCACCAACAGCTTCGACGCTTACCACCTCCTCGGGCAGGTGTTTTGGTATGGGTGCGAGTTCATCGCATTCACGAACTATAACATCTACACGAACTTCAGCGACATCTTCCACTACCACGGCCGCATTCACACCCTCCCTACAACATGGAGGACGACGAGGACGACGAGTGAGCCACCCCGAGGGAGGAGCCAAGTAGAAGTCAAGGAGGAGTCAAGGAGGAGCTGTTATATGTTTGTTTGCCATGTTTGTTTCGGTTTGTTTATTTCAATGTAGTTTATTTCCATGTTTGTTTCGGTTTGTCGCTTGCTTGGGCATATATGCCCCTCTTTAGTTTATTTCCATGTAAGATGATGCCCCTATATATCGGCCGAAGCATGTAAAACATGTAAAACATGTGCTACAAGGGAAACAAGTAAAAACATGTGCTACCTTTTTGCCGAGCAAAATTTGTTACAACAAGCTAAAACAAGTAAATAAGTTTGCCTCTAAGCAAAATTTGTTACAACAAGCTAAAACAAGTAAATATATGTGCATTTGCCTCTATGTGTGCCTCTACGCAAAATTTTATTTTACAGGAATAATCCAAGCATTTTTCCCTACACATGTGTGCCTCTATGCTATTAAAAAAGAGTGCCCACACGGGGTGGGCTTTTTTCTTTTCGGATCTGGTTAGTTTCTCAAGGCCCATCATCTCTTCGTCAGCCCAGAAAGTTTTTTTTTACTGGAAAACAAAACATTGGTATGAACTGTTGGGCTGTTTTCTCACGGCCCAACATCTAATCTGGCAGCCCAGAACTTTTTTTTTTACTGAAAACAGAGCTGTCGACTGAAGAACTGTCTGAACTGTTAACTGAAGAACATCTAATCGGGCCGAACAAATTCACAAACTTTCCAAATTGCTGCTTCGATTCGATTAAGTTACACGAACTTGGCATGGCGCACAGATCGCGTTCTCTGCCTTAACGACGGATAAACAACAAGTAAAAGAAAAACAGAGCAATGATACAACAATAAATCCAGCTGCCATCAAATTTGCTTGCTTCTGCAAATCGATCATCTGCTTCAGATGTTTCTTGATCTTCTTCAGTTCCTGGTTCAGTTCGCACTCCACGGGCACTTCACCATTGCGCGCATTACTCGTCGTCGGCACGTCTCTGTCCGGGGCGGACGAGCTCCCAAAATCCCAATTCTGCACACCAAGCGGCGGCCCCCAATTGAGCTCCCAGGTTGCGGCCCCGTTCGAATCAATGTAGCCCTCCCTCTTAAGCCTCTCAAGATATAAATCCATCCACTCGAAATGGGTACAGTTCTTCAAGATCTGAAAACGGCACATGAACCATAAATCCAAAATTTGACGAGAAAACACGAATTGGGGAGAAATCAGAGCAAATGGCTGCGAAAGAACTGAGATCTAACCTTGCCATCCCTTCCTTGCAGTGTCTTGCTCGGGCATTTGACAAACTCGCGCCCAAGATTGCCATTCTCATCCGTCTTACTCACCCAACGTTTAAGGGGCTGGGCGTGGGCATTTAGGGCACCGTGTCAGTGGCACTGCACCATACTTTGGCGTCTTTGACTGCGAGGCGGAGGAGCTAGACATCGTGCGCGTCGTCGCAGGAGAAGAGAGAGATGCTGGAAAGGGGAAGCAATGGGCGGCGTCGGGCGGTCGGGCACGGGCGCGGTTCTTTTCTAGCTGCGCTGAGGTGGGTCCCACACCGTGCGTACGTGGATAAGTGGTGGGTCCAATGTTCCCAACGGTCACCGAAACCTAACGGTCACCCCAACCTAACATCTAACGAGCGTTTAAGGGCCATGTTGGCCGTGGGCTATTTACGCGCTCAGATGTGTCGCATGGCAGCTATTCGCTCCAAATACGTCGCTCTCCTTCCAATTCGCTGAAAACACGTCGACTGAGAGCTATAAGCCCAATTTTTTGGGGCACTATGCGGTCGCACTGATATGGATGATCTGTCCGCTATAATTGCAGAAGGATATGGATGATCTGTCCGCTGTAAGCAATAGATGTTTTTAGCTCCCGATATCCCTCTCGTTTTAATTTATAGAGTTAAACGCTTGAGGGGTCATGAAGTTGCCACGGATGAGCGGATTGGTCACCAACTGAAAAAATGCTAACTATCGGTCACCAAGTTGTAGAATTGTGACACATTGGTCACTCCGTCACGACGGACGTTACGTTGCTGACATGACAGTTTGTCTTTTTATAAAATACACCCTATATTTTTTCTTTTGGCATATGTTCGTCCCATGAATAAAATCTAGGCCAGACATTTTGTCAAACAGGTCACATGTATCTTGTCCTGCCACGCCGTGACCAGCACGCGGTGGGCAGAGAAGCAGCAGTAGCTGCCGGCGCCGCGGGCTGGCGCGGCTGCAGCTCAGCAAGAGCCGGTACGCGCCGGCTACGTCGCCCAAGTTCTTGTCCCGCGGCAGGAGCAATTCCACGTGGGTGTTCAGCAATTCCGCACCGCACTAGCTCGCTGCGTCGCGTCTCGATAGCGGGCGCTCGCGGCGACACATCCCTGGGCGCCTCTGTGATGCGGCGTACGGATAGGACCGGCCGGCGGGGGCAGCAAGCAAGGCCCCAAGGGACGCGCCGATGCGTGCTCCAGTTTGTCCCTGTGCGGCAGCGCGAAGAAGGCAGCGGCGCGGGTGCCGGTCGTCGCACGCCCGGGCTCAAGTGCAAGCGGACTGCCGCCCTGACTCCGGCTGGAACGTGCACCAGGCGCCGTAGTGCCGCTGAGCTGCTCGTCGAGAATGCAGAGGACGCCGCACGGCGTGCTAGGTACACGAGCTCCACTGCGCGTTCGGCCTGGTGTGGCGGAGCGAGTGCTGAGGCACGATAGTTAGCATTTTTTCAGTTGGTGACCAATCCGCTCATCCGTGACAACTTTGTGACCCCTCAAGCGTTTAACTCTAATTTATATATGAACGAACCATCCATGAAATGTTCATTCCGGTGGAGGGCGTCGCAAAGGACAACGCCGCCACAAGGGATCTCGTCGCCAGTTAACTGCTTCCGTCACCTCAACATCGTCTCCATGGTTGAGGCGAAGCTCCAAGCCTCTTTTGGCTCCAAGGAGGTCGTACGTCGTGCTGCCGTGCGTGCGGAAGTCATGAAGGAGGCAGAGGAGTTGCGCAACCTCATTGCACAATCAGAGGCTGCTGAACAACAAGCTACTGATGACATGGAGGGTGTCACGCTCGAGTATGCAACTCCACCATCTATGCCGGAGCTGTCCTCACCCGTGCGTCGCGCCCGCTCCAGGTCGCCCCGGCCAGCTCTGCCGTCATCACCACGGGACTCCTCCATGCTGCAGCTCTCCGTGCACACATCTTCTGTGTGCACACCTTTACAGCCGGCGTCGCCGTCCACTCCAAGGTCGTCCCCTGCCCGTGCATCACCACCCACTAGCTCTGTTTTTGGCACGCTGTTCTCGCCGTCGCCCCCTACCACGACGGCCCCCGGGCTCCAGTTGGCGTGTTTCGCTCCGCCCGAGCCAATTTCCGAGCCTGATGAGGTGCCGCCGGCGGCTAAGGGAACTTTGGAGGGTTTTCTTGCGGAGATCACCATGCCCGTGCCACCTCCCCTACTGAGCTCATGGCCTCTCCGGTGCCTTCGAAGACTACGCGTTCTTCGCCCACCTTCTCCCTTGCAAATCCTCGTCAGAGCGCAAGGATCGCCATGAAAAAGGCCAAGAAGTTGGCCACGGCTGCTGCTCAACCTGCGCGCAAGGCCGCTTCCAAGAAGAAAGCGAAGACGGCGGATGCCACTGTCCTGGCCGTGCGCGAGCTGCTTGCCAAGGTCTGTGGCCTCATGGAGAAGGATGCCACCTTCGACGACAAGGCCCAAGCTGCTTACATTGACATGTTCGCGGGCCCCCTTGCTGCTCCTGTGATTGCAGCGATTGAGAAGCTTGTCAAGAATATCCAGAAGGTGAAGAAGGCACATCTCAAGAAGATCACTGCCGCTGCGTCTCCCCTGGTTACTGATGTGTAGACGTGCAATGCGTCCTGTTCCGCACCTGGCGCCTCAAGCCAGGTCCATGTCGCCTTGTTCTCTGTTCTGGGCTGCCTGCGTGCCCCTCGTCGTGTGTACCTGCTGCGGCCGGCTGTGGCGCTGCATCTGTCTTTGCAAACCACCTACCTTTGCCAGGTCGTGGTTCGTTCTAAAATAAAAGTTTGTTTCAGTGCTGTCAACGACTTTTCTTCAGAGTTTATACCGTATCATCCATATGGCGCAACATGATGTTCGGCTGCTGAACCTAAATGCCCGGGGCATGAACTCCACAAGCCACTGTGATGCCATCTGTGACTCCGTCCGTGATGCCCACGCCACCATCGTCTGCATCCAAGAGACCAAGTTGGCTGTGGTCAACGACGCTATCATCGCGCGTGCCCTTGGCCCTCAGTTCGTTGCAAACTACGCCTTCCTTCCGGCCGTTGGCACCCGGGGAGGCATTATTCTAGCTGTGTCTGACGCCTTCTTCACCATCTCCAACGCCTCCGTCACCACCCACACTCTGTCAGCTACGGTTATGATGATGAATGAGCGGGTGGAATGGTCTCTAACGGTGGTTTACGGACCCCAGGGTGATGCTGAGAAGGTTGCTTTCATAGATGAGCTCAAGCTTCTCGGTCCGTCTATGCGCACCGAATGGGTGTTGTTGGGGGATTTTAACCTTATCACGAAGGCTTCCGACAAGAACAACACCAACATCAACCGCCGCATGATAGGCAAATTCACGACTGCTCTTAACGCTCTTCAACTCCGCGAGATCGAGCTTTCGGGACGCAGATTCACGTGGTCTAATGGTCAGGCAACCCCTACTATGACCAAGATCGACCATGTCTTCGTTTCGGATGATTGGGACATGCTTTTCCCGGACGTGCACCTCCAGGCTCTCCCTCCGGCTGCTCGGATCACAGCCTTCTTCTTCTCCAAGGTGCCTCAGACGAGGAAAGAAAGCCCTCCTTCAAGTTTGAGCAGTTTTGGCTAAAAATGCCTGGTTTTCATGAGACGGTGTTCGACGCTTGGAATAAGCACATCTCGGCGACTGACCCCATTCGCCGGATCCACATCAAGCTCAATCGTACTGCCAGGGCCCTCAAAAATGGCACCGTGCCTCCATCGGCAACATCCGTATGCAGGTTGGGGTCGCAAAAGAGATTATTGGGCGCCTGGATGTTGCGGAGGAAGTGAGGGGCCTCTCTGATGCTGAGCGTGAGCTCAGGAGATCCCTTAAGGCTCGCTACCTTGGGCTCCTTGCCATCCAGAAGATACAGATTCGCCAGAAGTCCAGGCTTACTTGGATACGGGTTGGAGACGCGAACACGAAGCTTTTCCACCAGAGGGTTAATGGTAGACGTCGCAAGACCTCATTCATTCCCTTCGCACTGCCTCCGGTTTTGCCATTACTCGCGAAGACAAGGAAGCTGAGCTTCATAAGCACTTCCATGATCACCTCGGCACAATCTCTAACCGCAGTACGTTGCTTAACTGGGAGACTCTTGGATATCTCCCCCGCGACCTGTCCGCGCTCGAGGCCCCTTTCGATGACGACGAGATCAAACAGGCGGTCCACTCCCTTCCTTCGGTCAAGGCTCCGGGACCGGATGGGTTTATTGGTGCCTTTTTCAAGGCTTGTTGGGACACTGTGCGTGAAGATTTATCCTCCGCTATCCGACACCTCGCCAGTCACAGTGGAGGTTGCGCCGGTCTTGTGAATTCCGCCAACATCATTCTCCTTCCGAAGAAGGTTGATGCGTCGGCCGTGGGGGACTACCGTCCCATAAGCCTCATCCACAGTGTCTCGAAGATCTTCTCAAAGCTGTTGGCGAACCGCTTAGCACCTATCCTCCCCACGCTGGTGTCCTCCGTCCAGAGTGCTTTTGTTAAGAAGCGGTGCATCCATGACAACTTCCTTCAAGTCCAGAACGTTCTTAAAGAGTTGCACAAGTTTAATTCCCTGGCCTTTTCCTCAAGCTCGACATCTCCAAGGCTTTCGATTCTGTCAACTGGGCCTACATGATCGAGGTGTTGGAGAAGCTTGGCTTCGGGCCCAGGTGGCGTAGCTGGGTGTGCCACTTGTTTGCTTCTGCCTCCTCCAGGGTCCTTCTCAACGGGACGCCTGGGCGGCCGTTCCGTCATGCCAGAGGCCTGCGGCAGGGCGACCCGCTGTCTCCAATGCTCTTCATCCTCGCCATAGACCCCCTTCAGCGCATTATTGAGTTGGCGGCCTCGCAGGGTATCCTCCAGCCTATCCCTGCCCGTGCGGCTAGGTTCAGGGTTTCCCTGTATGCCGACGATGCTGGCATCTTCGCCAATCCTACTCTTGAGGAGCTTCGGGCAATCTCTGACATTCTTGGCGTTTTCGGCAACGCTAGTGGCCTTATCACCAACAAGACCAAGTCTGAAGTTTTTCCCATCCGCTGCGACAACATCGATCTACACTCCATCTTGGCGTCCTTCCCTGCTAAGATCATGGAGTTCCCAGGTCGCTATTTGGGTCTTCCTCTCCACTACAAGCGCCTCCGTCGAGTCCATCTTCAGTTTCTTATTGACAAGGCCCGCGCCCGTCTTCCTGGATGGATGGGAAAAAACTTGACTCGTGTTGCGAGGGTGACCTTGGTCAAGTCAGTACTTACGTCCATCATCACGTTCCATCTCATGGTGCTTCCTTTGCCGAAATGGGTGCTGCGTTTGCTCGACCGGATTTCTCGCCGGTTTATCTGGCACGGGGACGATGAGGAGTCTAGCAGCAGCGGCCACTCTCTGGTAAATTGGAAGACGGTGTGTAGGCCTAAATCTCTTGGCGGGTTAGGGATTGCGGACCTTGACAGATTCAGTAGGGCGCTCCGCCTTCGATGGCCCTGGTTACAGTGGACGGAACCTCATCGGCCCTGGGTGGGATCCCCCCTCCCCTGTGATGCTTCAGATATGGATCTTTTCAGGGCATCCACTGAGATCACCCTTGGAAATGGTCAAACCGCCCTCTTTTGGCATGATTCTTGGGCGCCGGGCGGCCCCCTCTCCATCAGGGCCCCTAATCTTTTCAAGATTGCTACCCGGAAGAACAGAACTGTCAGTGCCGAGCTTCATAATGATACCTGGATCCAGTCGGTCGCGCGTCTTTCCAATCTCACGCAGCTTGCCGAGTTCTGGACTTAGCCACCATCATCCAAGACACCCACCTTGTGATGGACCAGGCCGACTCCATCAGGTGGCGTTGGACGGCGGATGGAAGTTACTCCGCCTCCTCGGCCTACGCTGCTCAGTTCGAAGGCTCCCTCCCAAAGTTTGAGTCCTCCAAAATCTGGAGGGCTTTTGCTGAACCTAAGGCCAAGTTCTTCGCTTGGTTGGTCCTTCACAAGCGCATCCTCACGGCCGATCTGCTTGCCACCAAGGGTTGGCCTCATGATCCTACGTGTCAGCTTTGTCTCTCCCACCCCGAAACGGCCTCCCACCTCTGCATGGAGTGCCCTTTCACGGTGGCGGTGTGGAATACCATCGATGCTTGGTCTGTGGACAAGCTTGGTCCTTTCTCCGGGTCTCACGACTCCGTAGACACGGCATGGTGTAAGACCATCTCGAGCACCTCCTCCATTAGAGCTCGGGAAAGAAGTGGCAGAATCATCTATGTCATGTGGAATGTCTGGAAGGAGAGAAACCGGCGTATCTTCACCGCGACGCGCCAAACATATCTTGAGGTGGCTTTCCTGGCTTTAGAGGAGTTTCGTCAGGTGTTGAGTGTGTTGCACCCTTCGGGGTCGGCATGTGTTTTACTCCGCCGGTAATCCGCATGCGGAGGTTCTTGTAATTGCGTAGGGTTGTAATGTCCTACGTTTCTCTTCTCTATAATGATAGGCAGAGCTCCTGCCCTTTTTCGCTAAAAAAATGTTACCTCGATCTGAAGAAACATTCTACCATCGACGATCTGTATTGTGTCCATGGGCGCAAACACGATGTCCGTCCACGCATCAGTCCTTCTGCTTATTCTCATATGCCTTGCTAGCCATCCACAATGTAAGTGAGAGATCTATCCAAGTTATTGCCAACTCTATATATGTATTTCTCCTTCCGATAGATACAAGTTCAGTACGCATTTTGCATATCTGAGTCTGGGTGGGTGCTGTAGATAGAGTATAACTTGATGTCTAGAGGAGCAACCCTGTGTAGTATCCTTTGTTCGATGCTCTGCTAAATCATTTGTTAGAACTCTGCATATTTCTGTAAAAACATTACTGTTTCTACTCACGATTGTGCTTAAAATTTCACAGATGGAAGTACGGAAGGCGTGAACAGCCAATTTGCTGATCTACTGTACTCAGGGGTGGTAAAAGGGCCATACATTTTAGCCTAGTAAATTTAAGGATCGGGCTCTATTAGGATCGGGCCATAATACTATACAATTTTGAACTAAAAATAGATAGGGTCAAGTTGGATTGTGAAGGAGACATTAGGGCCATGATCCATTATCACCCCTAACTGTACTCCATTCGTTCACAAACTGGATCTACTATAGAAGGATCTATAGTTTGTTGTTTTCATTGTTCACAATATTGTTTGCAGTTTCTTTTTTTTAAGAAACGACAGCCCCATATGTTCTTTTTGATACTGTTATTCGTTTTTGATAAAAGAGACTGCCATGCCACCGTCCATATACTATAGA
Organism: Poa pratensis; assembly: GCA_947311845.1. Lineage (NCBI taxonomy): Eukaryota > Viridiplantae > Streptophyta > Magnoliopsida > Poales > Poaceae > Poa > Poa pratensis. The sequence goes on from CAMZMU010000099.1 coordinate 4,814,075, forward strand.
CTGTATTTTCTATTGCTCCGTACTTACTACTCCTCCATTCCAAAATATAGATCGTTTTAGCTTTTCAAGATTTATACATATTATTATGTATCTAGATATACACTATATATAGGTGCACAATTATATCTATAAATCTAGAAAAAGCTAAATAACCTTCAATTTGGAATGGATGGAGTATAAAACAAAAAAGTGGTTAAACTTCGCATGTTGCTTTCAGTTATGATGCTTTAGCTACTTTTTTTATTTTATTTCTTGAAATAACCTTAAGTTCGTAAGATTTACTTGAATTATTTATTACTAATTTCATCTTTATTTTATCTGAACGATGGACCAATATAGCATGCATGCACTAAATGTCTAAGCACTACGGAAGAGCGAGGCGTTGCCGTGTGCCTAAATCACACGGCGAAGGCCCAAAAGCACACGGCGAAGTCGTTGCCGTGCGCCACACACGGCGAAGACCACACGGGAGAGAATTGCACGGGAAAGAGCTCTTTGCCGTGTGTCGGATGTCGAGGACACGGCAACGCCCAAGGGTGGGTCCCACTGGAACTTGACGCCGGCGACGGACGACGGCGACGGCGCGCTCCTGACACGCGGGGCCCAGTCCCTTGCTCTTTGCCGTGTGCTGTGCGCAAGCACACGGCAACGAAAGAGGCTGTGTCCAAAAAAAATCCCCGCCGCGTCCCTCGCCGGGGACGGGCTGGGGCTGGGGACAGGGCAGTCGAGTGCGCCGTGGACGGAGGCGGCCACGCGCGTGGAGAGGCGCGCTCCATGCGTTCCGAGACGCCGCGGACGGAGGCGGCCACACGCGGGGAGAGGCGCGGCGGCGGCGGCTAGCCCGCGCTGGAGCTCCGGCGAGGTTGAGACGGCAGGACGAAGTAGCTCCGGCGACCTGCTCAGGAGAAAGAGGTGGAGACAGGGGCCATCGCCGCGAGGTCGCGGTGGAGCAGGAGGGCGAGGCCGTGCCGCCGCCGGGGAGGTCGCCGCTGCTGCAGCTTCTTGGGCGGGACGCTGCACGGCCGCCCGGCACGAAGGCGTGGTGGAGGCGGTCGACCAGCGGGATCCCGGAGACACGGACGACGACGACTCGCGGCGGAGGTCCTCGAGCATCTGCTCGTCGCGGAGAACAGGGACGACCGCGAGGGCCAAGCCGAGGGCAGCATGGCGGACACCGCGGAGCAGCCGGCGAGGAAGAACTCGAAGTCCGCGCTCGCCTTCCCCGCCCCTCCTCCTCCGGAGGCGGCCGACGCCTGCCTTCCGCCGGCGTCGTCGAGGCTGAAGGAGACGCGCGGGCTGAGCCACTGCGGTGGGTCGTGGCCGACGAAGAAGAGGAGCAGTGGCTCGCTCGATTGTGTGGCTGCTACTTGCGTACGAATGGATAAGGCAAGGAAAGATAAGGAAGTGAGAGGAGAGAGAAAGATGTGTCATGTGTGTGCCTGTGTGGTGCAGATGCGGTGCACTCTAGATATTTTCTAGGTGTGGACGGCCGGATGTCTGCCATCTCATCAATCCATGACTCCAATCTCTCCACCAATAAGAATCAAGCATACATTTGTGTGCTTTCTCCACTAATAAGAATCAACCAATTACCACGGCATAATTTGTCAAAACTCAGATTTATCAATTTTCCTACCAACTAGTACACATAAAACGACTCCATGCCAAAGGATTTATTTTTTTGAGTATTTTTTTCACTTTATTATATTTTTCCGAAAAAACGGTCAAAATGGGCGCCGTGTCTATTCATTGAAGCGGGTCGAATTTTTCAAAACTATCGAAAGTTCTGTGATATAACCACTACTTGTGTACTTTAAAATGATTTTTGTAAAAATTTCAGAGCAAACTATCACACACTTCTAGTTCAAATTTGAATTAGTTTCGGAAAACCGGCATAAATTCATTTAAATAGGCGAAATTAGGTAGAAACCGAGAAAATTCCTAATATTTCTGGATTATCCATAAAATATGATCTACTTTGTGTGGGAATTGGATGGGTGCCATTTTGCACCATATTTTGTGTACTTGCTTCACAAAAAATATCATTTTCTACACTTAAAAAATAAAAAATACTATTTATAAAAATAATTTAAAAAACTCAGTTCTGCAATATTGTTTGCCATACCAAGACACACCTATGTGTCAAATATGGGCACATTATCACAAACTATGCCACGGGAACGGTCATACATAGGTCATTTGAGTCGAAACTTATACATGTTTGTAGATGGTTGATCATTTTGTGAAGCATTTTTTTGAAAACTTTGTCAAAACTCAAGTTTATAATTTTTCCTATGAACTACTACACTTAAATGGACTACATGCCAAAGGATTTATTTTTTTGAGTATTTTTTCATTTTATTATATTTTTCCGAAAAAACGATCAAAATGGGCGCCGTGTCTATTCATTGAAGCGGGTCGAATTTTTCAAAACAATCGAAAGTTCTGTGATATAACCACTACTTGTGTACCTTAAAATGATTTTTGTAAAAATTTCAGAGCAAACTATCACACACTTCTAGTTCAAATTTGAATTAGTTTCGGAAAATCGGCATAAAGTCATTTAAATAGGCGAAATTAGGTAGAAACCGAGAAAATTCCTAATATTTCTGGATTATCCATAAAATATGGTCTACTTTGTGTCGGAATTGGATGGGTGCCATTTTGCACCATATTTTATGTACTTGCTTCACAAAAAATGTCATTTTCTACACTTAAAAAATAAAAAATGATATTTATAAACATAATTTGAAAAAACTCAGTTCTACAACATTGTTTGCCATAACAAGACACACCCATGTGTCAAATATGAGCACATTATCACAAACTATGCCATGAGAATGATCATATCTAGTCATTTGACTCGAAACTTAAACATGTTTGTAGATGATTGATCTTTTTGTGAATAAGTTTATTGGAAACTTTGTCAAAAGTCAAGTTTATTATTTTTGCAATCAACTAATACACATAAAAGGACTCCGTGCCAAGGGATTTCTTTTTTTGGGTATTTTTTCACTTTCTTTTATTTTTTCGAAAAATCGGTCAAAATGGCCGCCGTGTCTATTCATTTACAAGGGTTGAATTTCTCAAAACTATCGACGGTTCTGTGATATAACAGCTAATTGTGTACCTTAAAATGATTTTTGTAAAAATTTCAGAGCAAACTATCACACACTTGTAGTTCAAATTTGAATTATTTTCGGAAAATCGGCATAAAGTCATTTAAATAAGCGAAATTAGGTAGAAACCGAGAAAATTCCTAATATTTCTGGATTATCCATAAAATATGGTCTACTTTGTGTAGGAATTGGATGGGTGCCATTTTGCACCATATTTTATGTACTTGCTTCACAAAAAATATCATTTATGACACTTAAAAAATAGAAAATGATATTTATAAACATAATTTGAAAAAACTCAGTTCTACAACATTGTTTGCCATAACAAGACACACCCATGTGTCAAATATGAGCACATTATCACAAACTATGCCACGAGAATGATCATATCTAGTCATTTGACTCGAAACTTAAACATGTTTGTAGATGATTGATCTTTTTGTGAATAAGTTTATTGTAAACTTTGTCAAAAGTCAAGTTTATTATTTTTGCAATCAACTACTACACATAAAAGGACTCCGTGCCTAGGGATTTCTTTTTTTGGGTATTTTTTCACTTTCTTTTATTTTTTCGAAAAATCGGTCAAAATGGCCGCCGTGTCTATTCATTTACAAGGGTTGAATTTCTCAAAACTATCGACGGTTCTGTGATATAACAGCTAATTGTGTACCTTAAAATGATTTTTGTAAAAAAATTAGAGCAAACTATCACATACTTGTAGTTCAAATTTGAATTACTCAAAAAAATCGGCATAAAGGAATTTAAATAAGCGAAATTAGGTAAAAAGCGAGAAAAATTGTAATACTTTTGGATTATACATCAAATATGTATTACTTTGTGCGGAAATTAGATGAGTGCAAATAGTCTTAAATAATATGGATTATACCATGGGAATGGCTATTAGTGTTGGAAAATGGAGAAAATGATAAATATTCTTTACCGTGTGCAAACACACGGCAAAGAATAAATATTCGTTGCCGTGTGCAAATATCTTTGCCGTGTGCAAACACACGGCAAAGAGATTCCGTGACCGCGCCGTCCATGTATCCGTTTGGGTTCATTTTCTTTGCCGTGTGTCCCTCTTTGCCGTGTGCTTTCGTCTGCCTTTGCCGTGTGCAGCTCTTTGCCGTGTGTTTTCTCTGCTACAATGCCGTGTGTTTGTCTTTGCCGTGTGTGACACACGGCAAAGATTTCTTTGCCGTGTGCCCGACTTCCAGCACACGGCAAAGAGCTGGGCACACGGCAAAGTCTAGCTCTCCCGTAGTGAAGAACCGGCGAATTTTTATACAAAGAAGTTACTATGAGACACCTAGAGGATCTTTACGATATGAATAGTTGACTTTGGATCTACCTCAAAAAAAAAAGTTGTTGATTTTGGGTTAACTTGCGAAAACCTTAGATTGTGTGCGCCCGCTACCCGCTACCAGCGAATAGACATGCGACAGTTGTTTAGTGCACTGCACGTTTCCTACGCACGGCCTTATCTGCTCGAGGAGGAGAGCTGGGACGGCGGATGCGTCTGCGGCGGGAGGTGGGTTGACAGATGGCAGGAGGTGGAGGGGGATTAGGATTTCTGGGTTTGGTGGTCTCCAATGGCTGGCGGGATTAGATGGATGGTCGCTAGCGGCGGTAGGCCCGGCGGTGTCGCTGCCAACCGGGCGGGGGGAGGACTGCTGTGTTGAGGGAGCTCGGTGATGTCGATCCGCGTCTTGGTTGGGTGAGGGTAGTAGGCAGGTAAGGCGGAGGGCAGCCCCTATCCTATCATGCCTTCGTGATCAATGAAGTGAGAGAAGCGAGGAAGGCGGCGCTGCAGAGAGGTGGGGTAGGGGGAGAAACAACCGTATGGCTTTCCTTTCGCAAATACGATGTGGACCTGATTTCTTAATCCCGGCCCTTATTATGCTTCCTCTGGTTAGGTTGAGATGAGTGTGTGGGTGTGGTGCGGTATGCGTTGATGACCAATTCAACCTGTGTCGGTATTTTTTACTACTACTACTACTACTACTATTCATTTGTTGTTTTTGTCGAGTCTTAGTTTCATTTTTTTAATATAATCGGCAGCTCTCCTACCTGGTTTGTTTAAAATGAAGTAAACCTTTGCTGGTATACAAGTTTTACAATGATTGGCGAATTTAGGAGCCGTCCAAGCAAGCCAATCCAAGGGTGGAAAAATAGGAGTACTAGAAAGAAAGTACTGAAAAGTACTGGAAATATTAATTAATTTTATTTACTAAAAGGTCGAGACGTGATGGTAATTAGGCAAACTGCAACTGCACGTCGGTTTGCCCTCGTTCAGATCGATCACGGTGCCGACCCGCCTTCACCCCACGGCGTCGTCTTGAACGGCCGGGCACAGGGATGGCTCAACTTTTCATCGGCATAGCCCGTCGCCATTGACGGCTCCACGGACGTGTACCAGGAATACATGTCGCCGGCCGCACACAGACGCATATACATGGATTTTACGCCGCTGGCCGAACTGCTCGCCGTCGACGGCCGCGGACAAGTGCACATGAATTTAGTTACGTCGCTGGCCTAGCTGCTCGGTGACTCGAGCTCCTAGACCTCTAGTTCACGCAGAAGAACCTTCCGGCCGCGGATACTGTCGCGACGGAGAAGGGCGCCGGCGGCAGCGTGCACAGACAGTGCTCCTCCCCCTCTTCTAGCCCAGGAGTGTTGCGATGTGTGTGCTCTTGTCTGCGTTCCTCTATAAAGATTCTCCGCCGGCGAGCTCACGCCGTGTCTTCCTCATCCACCTCATGTGTACATCTCCTGAAAACGTACAACTCCAGGGGCGCGAGACGTGGGAATACATGTCGCCGGCCGCACAAGTGATCAGCGGCTCCGTCCTGGCGGCGGAATCGGTCGGAACCCTGGGCTCGCCGGGATCCTCGACTTCTTCCGGCGGCGGCTCCGAAGGCGACTCCGGCAAGGTGGTGTGGCTGGGATAGGGGGGCGCTCGCCCCGGCCGTTCATCGACTCAAGCTCCGCCGCGGCGCGGCGGACGGGCATGGCAGCGTCTCTCATAGGGCAAAGTGTTCCCTGACAGCGGCAAGATGGAAGGTGGTCGTCTTCGTCTCCGACGCCGGCGTGGTCGGTGTTCTCGATGCTTCTGGTTTCGTTTTCCTCTACGTATTGTATGCTTGTTGTTTTTCCGTGTACTCTGTATGTGGATTTTGTTGAATATACGTGGGAAAAATGCAAAAAAAATATACCCCTGATTACCTAAATTAATACGGAGTAATTGGTAATTAATTGTGTGAGATCAACGGCTACAATAATCCCAAGCCGTAGTACTGGGAAGTATTCCCTCCGTTTTTTAATATAAGATGTTTTAGGTTTTGTCCACATGTACATGCACACAAATGTATGTAGATACATTTTTATGTGCATATTTACTCATTTTAGTGTGTATATAGACAACATATGTAACACCTAAAACATCTTATATTAAAAAACGGAGGGAGTACCTGCCAATCACTGTAAAAGCGCTCTTGCTGGTATTACTTAATAAAAAATATTCTCCAGTAAAAAATGATGATGAAAAAGATCGTGTGCCGAACTTTGTTACTAGTAGTACTAGTTAGGCTACCAGCGAATTTGTTGGAGTCAAATAGGCGTGCACACTGCAAAGCGCATCTGAGCAACTGCAAGTGCCGACGGGCCAGCGGCCGGGTCGGTCGGACAGATACTATTCGAACAAGCTAATTTCTGCTGGGATATGATGGGATCGAACGCACACGTACGATGAGTTGCTGCAAGTGTAAGAAAGGGGAAGGGGCGGAAGGATGATCAGTGAGCCAGGGTGAAGTACATGTCGAAGACGACGACGAGGGCGGTGTCCGTGGAGCTGAGGAGCTTGCTGGTCATGTACCCGCGCGCGAACCGGAGCTTCCCCGTGCCGCCGACGATGCTGCGCTCCGACGTGCCCGACAACTTGAGGTGCCCCATCGTCGCCAGCGTGCTGCCGCTGTACTCCCCGTGGTCGGAGAAGACGAAGTCGATGGCCGTGAGCACGCCGGACTCGTCCAGCGACGCGCGCACCGCGATCCCCTGCGCCCTGCCGATCAGCCGCGATGCCGGGTCCGGCCCCTCCCGCAGCGGGTTGTCGAACACGTTCAGGTCCCCGAACGTCGACGCGTTCCTGATGCCATTGGTCGATGGGCTTCATTAGCACGCCTATGTGCAGTGAGAGATAGTACGACATGGCTACAATTAACGGAGCTAGGAGCTGAGATGCGTTGCGCACCTGTGCAGGCTGGCGACGTTGACGACGGTGGCGTTGGGCGCGCCGGCGTTCACCTCGTGGAAGTAGAAATGGAGGTGCGTCGGCCCCTCTTGATCTGCGGCGGCGGACGCGACGCAGCAGCAGGTGATGAGTAGTAGGACTGTAGGAGCATGAGCACCAGCCATGGCTCCAGCCTTCAGCCTAGCTCGACACTTTTTCTTTCGCTGTATGATGCGTGTGTATGAATGAAGAAGGAAAAAGAGAAGCGAAGAGTTTAAGATGAGGACGAGGTCGTTGAGTGAGCAGTCACTCTCGGACAGAGTAGTTCGCTGTCCATTTCAAAAAAAAAAAAAAAAGACAGTAGTTTAGGGCCTAGTGGACTCTGCACAAAAACCGGGAGGTGGCATCCAAGAGTGACTCTGCACTTTAATAATTATTTACTAAACTACGCTATATGATTATTGCGCAGATTCAACAATAGCATGTTACTCTAGGATGCCACATCCCGGTTTCTGTTCAGTTTTTTTTTTTAAGGTGAATTCGCTGTTCTTGCTGTGACTAACGAACCAACCAACAGAAGCTAGTGATTGTGACCTTTCGTGCAATTGAGTCATCTTCTGCCGTTGCTTGTACGAGCAATTTAATTTCTTATGAATTTTAGGTCAACTTCAAGTTGGTTGTACTAGTAACAACGCTCGACTCTGATAATCTTTCGGGACAACGGAGATCCACCGAGGGCTAAAATGTAGGCTCATGAAAAGGAGATCCACCGAGGGCTACAATTTGCGTCCATCTCATCATCAGACGACAAAGTGACATCCAGATTAATTTGCCCAACGGACTGTGCCCATAAACCAACATATGAAACTTGCAAATATAATTTTTGCTACTGTTGTTTTGTGTCGAGGTATTGCTATCGGACGATGAAAGCCTGCACCGACTGTTGCAAAGATCCTGCTAAGTGCAGCGGCGGTAGAGCGGGGGTGCGGACTCTCTCCATCTCTGCCCTCCCATCAGACATCCCATCATATTGAAATATTGTTGCTTGATCAATGTAATAATGCAAGATGTGTTTACGAAGAATTTGGAATAAAAGTATAGTATTTCTTAATTCCTGAAATTTTACTTCGGTTTTATTCTTTGTGTATGTATGGTTAACTTGTTCCACTTTGTTAAAATATAATACATAGCCCTTTCCATCAGTTCGGACTTTTGGAATAATTGGCTGTGCATCAATTTAATATGGTATCAGAGTCAGGTGGTTCAAGTTCAAGTCCCGCTAACGCGCTATTTAATACAAAAATAGTTGCGCCCTCCCATCTACTATCCCATGTCTAAGGTCTTCCCGTTTGTTCAGCTTAGACGTGAGGGGGAGTATTAAAATATAAACATAGCCTTACCATCAGTTCGGACTTTTGGATAATTGGCTAGTGTATCAATTTAATACACTTGCTGGACCATTTGCCTTCCAAGACCTGATCAGGTCGTTGGCCAAGGCCTGGAACCATCCGAGTTTTCAAAAGTCCGCACCAGCGGTTGTGTTACCCAGCAATTTTTATCACTTGCCTCCCAATTATCTGAAGAACTAGTTGGTTCCCCATATTCCCTGATAGCAGTTAATCAAGGTGCTTTCATTTGCGGCAGATGATACAGGACAACTTCATGCTTGTAAGTCAGAAACCTTTCAGCCGCATCATGGCCATTATTGCTGCAGATCCTGAGAAGAAGAGGTTTTGGACCTCAGTTATGCTCCTGGATTGTGCCGTTGCAATCCACAATTTTTTTTAACAACTCACATGCCTTTATTGCAATCCACAGCTAGCACAGGAGTGTTGATCAACGGAAGCCCAGGTGAAAGATTATGGTATGCTAGAGGACTTACGCCCAGTTGACAAACTTTCCATGCAACTATCTGGGCCTTCCATCGTCGCTGAAAACCCTATGCAAGGCAGACCTCCAATTGTTCAACCAAAAAAAACTCGCAACCTTAATGTTTGCCCCAGACTTAAGACCAATTCTTCTGGCGGCTCACGGCATATGGCAAGTGCTCAGCTTCCTCTACTTTCTTCCTGGGAACTGTGGAGGTAGACGATGCTACGGCACTCTGGAATACTGGGCTCCTCTGAAACAAAAACTATTCTGTTGGCTTTGCTTCTGTAACCGCTGTTGGACGGCTGAAAGGCTGCAGCCAAGAGGGTTGGAAGAGTTCTGGTTTCACCTGGTCAACCGCAAGGCATAACCCCAGACACTCGACAGGCTGAGAGCAAGTGGTGAAGCTGGAGCTTTGGGATGCAGCAAAACTACAGGCGGGTAGGGGCGAGGAGTAGAGCTGTAGCTGGACGGCATGGCCGTGTGTTCCTATTCCTGTAAAATTTGTAAGACCCTTCTCTCAATCTTAATGAAATGACAAGCAGACATTGGTGGCCTGCTCTCGAAAACAAAATCTTGACGTATGTTATCATATAATTTCGCATTTTACATCAGCTGGAGAGCAAGTGCGAGGCTCTAGATGCGTTCGCCATCAACGATTAGGACAAGGAACATGATAATGCAATCAGAAGTGAGTAGACAAAGCTTCCAGAATTTCAAAATTGTCATAGGTAAAGGGTGTACATTCTCAATGATCAAAACTGATGGTACGCTACCCAAGTCTGACCTATACCTATGTAACTAGTTTAAGGCAGAGCATCTCTGTGTACAACTTACAAGCTGACAACAACTTTGTATACAAAGATCAAGTAATGCGAACGGTACATGGTTCACAGCTCTGGATAACATCTTGTCCTCGCCAGAAGCATCCGAGACAAATTGTTCCATAGCTGATTGAACAATCCGGCACCAGCGCCAGCGCCAGCTTCGTTCAAGACTCCCTTCTGACAAAATTTGTGTCAGAGCTCGGAAGCAATCTTTGTGAGTAAACAAACTTACCGACCACGGCGATGAAACCTCTGATCTATTCGATACTCAGCAGTTGTTGTTTCCTTTTGCTATCCTCCACTCGCACAGTTCAGGACAGATGAGAACTGCCATTGGAAAAAGAGCCATACCAAGCACAAGCGTGAACAAGCGTGAACAAAGTAGAGAATTTTAGATGATAAATGCAACAGGACTATGGTTAGAAGACATGCCTCATTGAAGCTTTCTGCTGGATACACCGAATCCGGCACCTGCATGATCTTTAGAAACTACTTCAATCACATCACTCAGCTTTGCAGACACAGATAATTAAATAGAACAGAAATGAAAGAACATGAGATTTAAAAAAAATAACAAAAAATAGAATGATAATTTGAACATGGGATGCTTAGGAAGGAAAACCTCAATATGGAAGGCCACTTCAAATCACTTCATTCACACTTGAGTGCATATTATCACTAAGGAAATTCCCAGTGGGTGTTTCTGCCTCCTCCAGAAATTCTGCACAATTACTGGTTGCCAAGCTATCAATTCCCTCAAACTTAGGTTCATATTTCTCAGCCACACCTTCTGTAGGAACTGTACCATTAATAACACATGGTACTGAGCTTTCAAGACCGACAGTTTCATCAATCGCGTCAACTGTTTCCACGGCCGCACAGCTCGTGCCTGATGCTGCAGACTCCTCAGATCCATGTGGTGAATTGGAGCAATTTGCTGATTCCAAATTTACATCGCCATGCAACGGACTATTCTGAACTCCATTACAAAGAGCACTGGAAACGGATTTGACTGGGTTCTCACATACAATTTGACTAACAATGTTTCCAGAGTCAGGTGGACTTTCCTCGTAGCCTGAGCTTACTGAAGGCCTTTTAACAGATTTACGTGATTCGACGTCACCAGCTCCATCAAAATCGCGCTTTCTCTTAAGTTTGCCGTCCAGAGATGCCGTCAGTGTGCCATCTTCAGTGTCATTTCTATCAGACTGCTCTCGCTGGTTTGCATGCATGGCGGACAAGGTTTCTTGTAACCCTGTTCAAATACATAATGCGGGATCTGCTTCTTACTGACATGGGTGACTGCTAGATCCATTCCAGACTTCCACAATGTGGACATTCCAATTTCATGCATAAACTCATCGACCGTTCCACGGATGTCAAATTTTTGCCCGTGTATTTTCATACCTTCTTTCCTTGATAAGCCCATGTAGAAGGAGCAATGAGCACACTGTACTGAAGGATTTGCATACTCACATGGGTAAGGATGGCATTGCAGCATTCCTTTAGTATCCCGCTCTATCTGCATTTTATAAAGATAAATTACTGCAGGGGAAGAAGTATTCTGCAATATATTTGATCTAACACAGACTTGATAATGTATGTTCCTAACATATGATCTCAAAGAGTAACTGTGGTCAGAATTAACGATGATGAACATAAAGAACTAAAATAGCAGGTAACCTTCAAAATCAGCTGTCTCAGTCGAGACTCAACCCATCCCTTCCAAAGTCGAAGATCATCATCATCGTCCGCAACAATGTCAACCACTAAATATTTCGTATATGCCTCAAAAAAATTCAAAGGCTCAAACAGAACAGCCCAACTGGCCTTATTAAGATCAATTTCCTGCATCAACGATAAGCATTGATGATTTTCCTGAAAAGTAGATCTCGCACGTAAAGGCATGAATAGTGTGTACCTGACAAATTTTATTAGCGAGCTTAAATTGCTCCATGATTACCCTCAATGTGTTAGTAGAAACATTGTAGCTAGAGTTCATGCAAGGATATCCTGGAGTAATGATGGGCATAACATGAGATCGATCACGATGATTTTTACGTGGATCCCATACAGAAATACCAAGGTCACCATTCTCAATGGCACAAAGCATCACTGGATTTGGCCACTGCCACTGTGTAAAAACCCTGAAGAATCTTGAAACCAGCATACTTGGTACAGCATTAGGATAGAGTTGGCAGATACGAGCAACCAATATGGCCCAGTTGACACCCCAAGGAAACCAGTAACCTAACAGAGAAAGCCATGTCATCACGGTTCACTCGCAAGTTAAATGGATCATAGATGATAAAACCATGCTTACATTGGAATAAACGCCCCTTCTCTCTGCCCAGTACTTCAAACACCTGAGTGTTGTCCGGAAGTTCTACAAATCATATAATTATTATACTGACAAAGTAGAACAGTATATCATAACAAATGGCAATTCCTGAATTAAATAACCTCAACATTTGGAACAAGTCGAAGAATCTGGTCTGCCACCCTGCACCCATTAAGACTTCGGACAGTTGCCTCGTCAACACCAGAAAGCACAGACCCTTCAGAGATGTTGAAATCCTGCAGGAACGTTACAGAGAAGAGGGGGTGCTCCCAAGTTAAGCTTGCATCACGGACTTATTAGTACTGTTCAAAACTTCATGCAAATAACTGTTGACGTGTTGCACAACTTGCATTGAAGTGAACAGTTTGCCTTTCTCATCACCTGAATACTGTTACCCAAATGGCAGCCATTCAAGTTGAAGCAGACACTATAAGTCTATAAATCTCCATCAAACAGTTCAGTTGGCATAACTATTCTAAAACAGCAAGTCTTATCATAATTTCCCAAAACTATTTCCGGTAGTTAGAGACGATTAAAGCATGGAAGGGACCTCACAGAAGAAAGCTTGAGCAGTCAAACGCAAAACCTCAAGTTCATTGCATACTCAGTATGCATAACAGTACACTACTACATGTGCAGCACAAGTATTTGAGAACACAACACAAATATTACATAAAAGGCACACTTACTGGTGGTATTACTGAAAGAGATACACTGGCATAGAGAAGGTCAATTGCCATTCCGTGGAACTTAAATTTCATAACAGGAACATGAGCATCAGGTACAGGTTGCAGTTCAGTCACTTCTTCCATTTGTGCTAACATGTCATGTAGTGTCACAAAGAAATCCTCCTGCAGAAATATTAGCATTCATTATGAAGATATATGTAATCTATGGACAGTAAGTTTTACGCAAAAGAAAGAAGACTTCACCTCTCGCTTCACATATGAAGGTCCAACACATAAGATATCAATGTCTGCTCCAGGCCCGTGAACCTAAGAAAGAGGTCATTATGAAGTACCTCTCGGTGAAGTTTGCCAACACCGGAAGGCCGGAAAAACCATACCATAACTGGCTTACAGCAACTTAGGAAAGTACATAAAAGAACATAAAACTAAGCAAAGTATGTATTTATATGTGTAATGCTGAAAGGTGCATGGAGAGATGCTGCAAGGAACTGGCAATCAAACCAATACCCTATAGAATCCCTTGTTCCTATTGAGTTTACTACATATATCAGAAGATTAGAAGTAAGCATGTGCCAGTGCCACACGCGGTTAAAGATGATCCTTATATCTAGTTATGCTATTATTATTGCTTCAGTAATGTTTAAGAATACTGTTTGTAAATATGCAAACTCCAAACCTCAGAAACAATTCAATTGTATCATCTTTCCTACATACCAGGATTAATCATCTGTCAGGTTTCCTTCAACGGGAGACATTCCACCAACAACCAACCAGGCAGCATCTGTCCCAGTACCAGATTGCTAAATGTACTAAAATAATTCATAACTCCAAATTCCTTATAACTCAATTCTTATCTCGGTAACAATTATTGCTTGACTCCGTAATATAATCAATTCATGAAAAAGTGTAGAAGTTGAATGTACGGTCACTGTTTTTTATTGGTTGTCGTTTTAGCTCATATCACACAGAACAGGTGGTAGTAGATTGTTTGTTGTGTGATCTGTTTCTCCGTCTTGATTGTACACAATAATGGTACAGAAATTACTCCACTGGTACATCATACTCATCTAACATTTTTTTATCATCTGACATAATGTGTAGCAATGTTACAGTGACATTACTTGTTCCACCCATTGGACTAAAGAGGAATGGTTATGATTAATCATAGCTTATAAGGATTAAATACAGAAACCTTCTCCATAAGCAATTGTAGCACTTGATCTTGAGTTTTCATTTGCTATCCACCGTCTAGAAGAGGAGTAATGTGACCCCGACATAAACTATGCAATATCAGAGGAATGCAGTGCCAAGTTGACAGCAGCCCAAGTGCACAACAGGCAACAGAAGTTTGTAAGCAGGTCACACAATTTATACTGCTAACTGGCTTTTAGTAGGAGGGGATTTGGATGAAATTGCCTAGAAAGCACAAAAGCATTACAAGAATAGAACAAGTCAATTTTCCAACACTGCAAACTGAAGTATGATAGCTTCTTACTAGACTATGAGAACTTTTAGGTGGTTATGATATGGCACTTGATTTGCGTGAATTAGAATATGTGATACTCAAGAAGATAACCAACTGTGCCAGAAGGGACAAGGTGTACAGAGTAAAAGAAAAGGGAAGCAAAAGGAGTTACCCCCAATCGGTAAGATCCAAAAGTGAAAAGAACTGCATTTGCCTTCTCAATCATTGGCTCAGAATACCCTTTCTGACTAGTTAACCGCTTCACCCATTCCTTAACTATCTGAAAATCAATGAAAAGCCTACACAGGTTAGACTAACTGCAGAGCATAAAAAGAAAAGACATAATACAGCATAACTTACACTACAAAACAGGATTATCATTTCCGAACAGAAAAATGGTGACAGAAATAAAACTAATCAAACATTATCGTGTCTGAGTAGTGAAATACAATACCGAAAATCACGTGGATACAGTGCCCACAGGAAGCATTAACAAATTATATGTCATAGCTATCAAAATGGTCTTGCAAGGCAGATCTTTCCGAGTAAAAAAAATGGTCAAAAGGCAATGCTGCCATATAGAAGTTATATTGTCCCCTTCTAGTTTCACCTCCCAATTCCCTAGAGTCTGAGATATCAAGCAAGCAAGGGGTGTAGCAAACAACGAAGGGGGTTACCACATCAATCTCCCGTAGCACCTCCTCCCGTTTGGCGGATTGCTCCTCCCCCTCGTAAAGCCCCATTTCAACCAAGAACTGCGGTCACAAAGGAAACACTATCATCACAATGGAACCACAGATGTCAGCAAAGCTGCACAACATAATCAATTAGCGATGAATGACAACCTTCTCGAGCTCGGCCGTCTTCTGGAGGTCGAACATGGTGGGCCTGGCCAACGACAATGGCGGATCAATGCCGCTGTACCGCTTTGGGGACGACCGAGACGGCACCTTGGCCGTGCCCACAGATCCCGCCATTGAACCGCACGAACACAAACGCGGGTCGTGTGAAAGCGCAAGCAAGCAGCCGGAAACCCCGTCGGAATCAAGCAACCCGCGGCCGCGCCTGCATCCTACACCTCACTGATTCGAATCGAGCACTAGATTCGCTCCTCGAAACGCGCGACGCTGGCCCGACCAACCCCCACCGGTGGAACCCTAGACTGCCGAATCCAGGCCCCCCGCAATTCCGACGAGGCAAAGGCAGCCGCGCGAACGGCGGAGCAAGCGGCAGCTCGAGGCGGCGGCGGAGGAGGAGGTCGGAGCCGTGGCGGAGGAGGAGGTCGGAGCCGTGTACGGACAGGCGGAAACGGATAGGCGATGCGCGTGAAGAGTCGTGTTGGAATCTTTTCCTAGCTGTGGCTACTGCGCGTCGAAGGCGAAGGGATGGAATGGACGTCCCATTTCTTCCAGATAAGGCCAGACAAAGAATGTTCATTTTCGGAAAATAGTACTTTCTCTGTTTTTAAATACTAGTAGCCGTGCACGTGTCATCTATACTATCATTAAAAAAATCTAAATTGTATTTTCAATAAAATCCATTGCCAACATCCATCTCTCTTACTGTGTGAGTCAGATCAAAACGCTTATATGAGGTATTACAAAATCATCATCAAAGGCATCCTACCAAGTACCACCTAATGGTCTCATGCACATATATTAATGTATTAGCTCCCAAAATTACACATTTTAATGTCATCAAACATATCCCTATATTTGTTTCCCTAGTTAAATTTAGTACTGTGTATCCATTTTATATATTCCCATTTCAATGGGAAGAGACACATGGTATGAACTCCATGGTTCAATATTTCTACTTCAATAAATGCTACTCCCTCCGTTCCTTGAAGTAAGGTGTATAGATTTTTGAGGAAAAATCCGAAATGTAAGGTGTATTCCATTTGTTGTCAATTATACCCCTCCACCCATCTGATCCCATGTTTTACGTATGGACTAAAATCCCTACAAAAAAGGAGGCAATTAATTGGAAACGTCCAGCCACATGCATGCCCCCATCTCGATCCCTTTGATTTAGCAATCAATATTCTTTTCTTTCCTTAACTGTTCCTATAACCTGCACGCATGGTTCCTTAGAAAATCGAGCGCTCCTTCTCTCTCTCACGTCAACCTCTCTGCTCCTCTTCCATGGACAAGGGAAAGGCCAACTCTTCTTTCATGGACAAGGGGAAAACTGAGTCCTCTTCCATGGCAGAAAATTTTCGAAGAGCAAGAATTTTGGTGTATGCTTTTGCCTCTAGCTGCGCGGGAGAGAGGAAAGAAGGCGCGACATTGCGCTAGACGGAAACATCAGCGCTTGAGCGGGCCAGGATACCGATCGGGGGAGAATTAATGAGAGAGAAAATCATGGGATTGTGTACGAGCTAGTTTAGGAAGTCCGATCGGGGGAGAGAGAGGATCCCAGGTTTCCATATTTCCACCAAGCCGCACGTCGTTCTGCTAGGGTAACAACGTCCAAAAGCAACTTAATTTGCCCTCCCAGCCCCTGCCCGAAGAATTAGCTAAAGTTTGCCGTGTACTCTGTTGCCATCCTTTGAAGTCCTCAAACTGAATACAAAGAAAAAATCTTAATTAGTGTGTTGAACATCCGGCCTTTGTATGATTGCAAATATACTAACTTACTAAGTTTGATACTCTTTCACTATAATTTTTCAGCAATTGACCGGTTAATATATAATCTATATATGAAGCTGAAGTGCTGAACTCCGTAATAGACAATTAGGCAAATCGTAGTATTTCACAATCCGTACTTATTTACTCTGTAGCGGATCAGTCGCAAGCAAGGATTTGGTGGTTCCACTTGAGGCGATGCAGAATTGCAGAGAAAATCGGCATCCCTTCCTCGTCTCAAATCTGATAGGGCTACAAAACAGTTTAATCTGCCTTAAGCTAATTTTTATACACAATCTTCTTCGGGGAATCAACCACCAACGGACTGGCCAGTTGATTGACTAATTGCTCTGAATATGCAGGGGATTCTAAGACTGGAGAGTAAGGGATCGGGAGAAATAGTTGCAGTGGGCAGTTGTGCGCACCGTCCTCTTCCTCCGCATGGGCCATCGTTCCCGTGAAGCAGCTGCTGCTCGGGTCGGCCATAGAAAGAAACCACAACGCGGGTGGGAGTACCCAAGCGGCGCACAGGTCCATCGGGGTCAGTGGCGGCGGAGAAGCCAACAACTCCAATGAAGACGCCGCCACCAGTTTCCGAGCGAGCGGTTGACATTGACACGGGCGCATGGAGCGAGGCAGGGAGAGAGCGCTGGGACGGCCAGACGGAGTCGCCGGCCTCCTCGACCAGATCCTGGCCGGAATTTGGACACAGTTGTGGCCTAGTTTCGGATTTTGCCTCTGTGGCGACGGGGGACAAGGCGGCTGCGGTCGAATAGTCATAGATCGACTGAAGCTCCCGATGGGGTCATCGACGAGGCGGGAGACGAAGCCGGTGGTGCCGTCCTGCTCTCCCTCGACCTCGTTGGAGAGGTTGAGCACCCGCGCGTCGCTTGCCGGCGAGGAGGCGACTGCTCGGCGCCGAGTACCCAACCCGCCTAGCAGGTTGCCTGAATCCGGGCGCCGCTTGGCCAGCGAGGACGCCGCCGCTCGTCGTCGAGCCGAGCTCGGCGGTGTCCGGCGGGTGCAGCGCCGCCGCCGGATAATTTGGAGCTGGCGCGATCGTGATGGGTCTGCATCCACTTTCGCGGCATCGGCGGGAGGGCGGGCTGCTGCCGGAGTAATTGGGGCCGGCGCACACTCGACGCAGTCTCCCTACCGGCAACGGCGAAGAAATTGGCTATTCTTATCCCTTCGGTAGTTTTGAGAAGAATAAAAGGAAGGAAACGGTACAGTGGCATTTTTCTCGTAATATGTGATTTGGTGGGAGGGTAGAACGGTAAAAAGTGGACGTGAAACGATCTGGATCGCCGATCCAGATCGTTTCAAATATTGAACGTCTTAGATTTGTAATATGTGATTTGGCGGGAGGGTAGAACGGTAAAAAGTGGACGTGAAACGATCTGGATCGCCGATCAAATATTGAACGTCTCAGATTTAATGTATCAACACAGCACAACACAAGTTTGCTCCTTTAATAGTAGTATAGATAAAATATTTTAACTTTTTCAAATTCACATGTATCTAGATATATTTTAATTTGTGTGTTCATTTATTTTAGTTCGCATCTAATCAATCAACATGTGAAAGATATAAAACATTTTATATTAAGAAACGGGAGCAGTAGTAATGACTAATTTCTCCAAATGTTTGCAAAAAGTAAGATTAAAACTATGTCAAATTATGTGAAGTGCATATAGGTATTCGTGTGTCAACAAATTACAAATTTGACGATGACTTGTATTTATAATATGGCGACAAACTTAGTTTAAAAATGTATGAAATGAAAGATTTGTTGAAGACAAGTGCAATGAGACATCCACAATTCATATACTTTATTATAATATATACAAGTGGTCAAATCATGTATTAAAGACTGTGCTGATAAAGCGCTCATTATATTTTGGAATAGAGGGAGTAGCTTTTTTAGATGAACTATGGTGCACATACGTTCCCACTAAGCTATAAAAAGGGGGGGGGGGGGGGGGGGTAAGACTACCGGCTTGGGATATCGCCAAAAAATCATATGATGTCCTACAACCGTTGCGTAGTTGATAAAAGAAAAATGAAGAGGTGGCGATGGATTTGCAAGCGGCAAAGATGATGGGTATCTGTAAAGTTTAGCCATTCGGTGTTTGGGTACCGTAGAAAATCGGCTTTACGGTTCGTTGCTTCAATCCATTTGGTGACATCTGATACTTGTTATTCTTGTATACAGCAAATGATTTTTATCAATCTTTGCAAAAGAGGGATTAAGATATTGTCGATGCAATGGCACTTGTTGCATTGACAAAGGATAGAATGTGTCATATGAGGTCTCATTTATTGAAAAGATTTCTTGTAAAGGTAACAGTGTCTTGCAACTTGCAACAAACATGGAATTAAAGTTCTTTCATTAGAGGTTAATTATGTGACTCAATGGAATATCATCGGTATTATGAAACACAAACAAATGATGAACGTTCTAGAAGAGAAGTATATCTTGATCAAATCATTCAAGAGTTTGACAATTAGTTTGATGATCTTAATGTGTATTCACATGTCAGCTTTGAATCCCGTGACTTTCGTTCGTTTCTTACGACGCAAAATGTAATGAGACCTGCCGAATTATACCCAATGATAAATCAAGCATTAAGATTTGAATTCCAACTTTATACCTTTATTGATAATATGAGAAAAGAGGAAAGGTCCGAATATGCAAATCATTTTGGTAAATCTTGGTGAGCTTTCTCTTATGCTTGTTTTAAAAAAAGCATATAGTTTATGATTCAGTCTACTTATTTCTTAAACTGGTATTGCTCTTACCAGTGTCAACGACAAGTGTTGAAAGAGCATGGGTGATGAGCTCTTGAAGCGATGCTCCGTGACATTTTTTTCTTTTGAAACTTCCATGGGAATATGACAATGTAGAGTACCAAATCTTAGTGATGCGATTTTCTTATATACCATCACGTAAGACATTGTTCATGTTTTAAACTATTTTATATTGGGATCATGCACATTTAAAACTTATGTATTGAATTGCCTATTTATATTAGTCCCCCATCCGTTATAAGTGTCGTAAGAAATGTACTAGTCACGTACAAGTTCAACGTACAACTCGCGTCACACTTTATGGATAAGAGAGAGTATTCATTTGACAGTTTTTATCACGATGCAGTTATTTTTGCAGTGTGCACCCCCTGCCCCCACCAACACACACAAACACATTTTTTTTGGGCCCGCCACTGACTGAAGATATTCTAGAAGCATAGATAAATATGGCATATGTCCCGTTAGATTTTTTTTTGCGAAACATAGTACAACGCAGACACTCACATACACGTGCACACCCAGTTAGATTAGCCATAGATTTATGTATACGCATAATAATTGTACATATACGCATTCAGAAAACCCGTATATTTTAATTTTGAAAGTACGGAAATGAAATGAGAAGAGAATCAACAATTTGGTATCCTCATCTAATTTTTTTTTGTTATCCTCCCCCTTGCAAACCAGGCTCCGTGCCCGACCTTTCCACCCGCAAAGTCGCTCCGCGCCGCCCCAGCACGCAGCCGAAGGAACGCAACGCGACGCGGGTCACCAACTTCGCCAATCAATCGGAAGAGCGGCAGGGCGGGGGAAGAGCGTTCATAGGGGTGAGTGTGTGCGCGTGTATATGAGCGCTTGCGTTGTACTGTGTTTCGCAAAAAAAAAAAAAAAGCCGCCAGGAAGGAAGAGTAGGAGCGAGGAGCCATGGCCGGCCGATCCGCCAAGGAGGAGGAATCCAGCGCCGCCGTCCGAGGTACACCCACAGAACCCCCTCTCCCTCCCCCAGTCCCACCACCGGGTACACGATCCCGGATCCATCGGAAACTGAGGCAGAGGACGCGGGTTCTTCGGTTAGATTAATAGATTCTTGTTCATCCACAATGGGAGGTCGCATCGCGGGGGGTTCTTGTCTGTCTTGATGCGCAGTTTCTAGGCTCACCGTGGGTGGTGTGAGACTACGGGGGACCTTGTTGGGAAGCGGAAGGTGATTTCTCGATGGTGTTCTGATCTGCTCTAGCCGCCAGGATTGTACACATTCCGTAGTAACCCATCTGTTGATGCGATGTGACTTGGTAATCTGTTCTGTTTTGTTGAGCCTTTCCTTATCCGATGTCTCAACTTGATCTTCTTGTGAAGTCGTTAGATAGCCGCGTGCCTGCCTTTATCTGATGTCTCAACTCCCAGCACATTTCTTTTGTGATGTTGATACATAGTAGCATGTGTATCTACCAAAGAAAGAGGCGATGCTAGTAATTTTCTGCGTTCTCCCTCTTATGTTTGTTTCTTGCGTTTTCTTGTTGCAGAGGCTGTCTTGTTGGGAGGGAAGAACGCCGCGATTGCTGGTACTGTGGTTGCAGTTCCCACGGTGCGTATTTGTGTGCTGAAATCTTGTGTTTGCTTGCTTCCGTATTCTGATCTCTGTTAAATCTCATCTTGTGCAGTTGGTTGCTTGCCGTGTCCTTCCTTGGGCTAAGCACAATCTTAACTACACCGCACAAGCGCTCATCATATCAGCAGGTAATGGCAACATCATATAGACCTTGTTTTGCACGTGACAGTATGTTATCCTCCCCTTGTAGAGTTACCTGCATGGTCATATATCTTCTTATGCCACATGGCCCCCTTTTCACAAACAATGTTAGCCTTCAGTAATTTTCAATACACTTCTCTTTGTTCGATATTTCACCGATCTCATTCATTTTGGCAGCTTTGGGGTCACGATTATGCCTTTCAGTTTACTCTTGTATTGCTGTTTCCTTTCTGCGTGTATAATTGTCTACTCTAAACTAGATCAGCTTTATATATCCTACTAGTTTAATGCCCGTGTGGCAGCACGGATCCTAAATTTCTTATCCGATGTACATGCAAATATAATGGACATAAATATTAGACATATTTTTAATCAACATTTAGTTTGGGTTACTCGAACTATAGGTCATGTTCTTGATCACTCTTACCACTACAATTTTAATGACACACAACTCTTGCCCATAGCCAACTGGAATACATAAAGTACTAACTACGAGATGAACTGCTTGTATTCCCCCTTGAAAAGCATTTAGATCTCAGTAGATGACCGGTCACCTATGAAATACAAATTAATTATGCATCACTCCTTTAACAACTCAACATATAGCCAAATTGTTTTAGAGAAACATATAGCCAAATTGTCCGGTTGGGAATGAAAAGTACGATAAGAAGGACTCTCCAGTCTACATAAATCATGGCAATTCTCTCTACATTGCCTGAAATTGTCTGCCATTGGCGTAGGCATGCTCTAACACAAAGTGCAAAATCATGCAATCATCTAATTGTGAACTTGAGATTAGCTACTAAGAAGCGCCCGAGTGCTCTCAATCCCACCCGCCAACCACGCTGCGATCTTTCAAGTCAAATGGAGTGCTAGATCCAGCGTGGGACAGGAAGCTGGAGGCGGAAAAACAAGGAGAATTGAGCTCGTATAGGATGGTGGAGTTCCTTGGCATCACACCCAGAAGCGACCTGAGTTTCAGTTCTAATAGAAAAATTACATTAACATCAAAACAGCTAGCAATGCATATCACAACTTGCTTGGCATACATGGAACATTCGGCTTCAAATCAGCACTTAGTACAAAATTGAAGACTTCAATGCACTGAACTTGGTTTGTGAGAAAAATGATGTTGCGAGGCAGATCATTTCGTACAATCTGTTCTCCCGAAAAGCACCTAAACTTCATTCTACAATCAGATCTTCTATGAGTGCATATAAACATAGGCTTAAAATTGTTAAGGCAACACTAAAACACCAGAATTACACAAATGAACGCAAAGCTTTGGCAGTCTGCAATACTTTCACTAATATCCCATAAATTTTACGCTCATGCTTGATAATAGTGCATGGTGCTCATCAGACTTTTTAGTTGAACTGAGACCTCGTACCAACGACATTCCCCAACGGCAATTCCCCCACTTTCCCCAACGACATTCCCCAACGGCAACTTCCCCACTTTCCCTGGAGAATTTGACGATTTCCCCATCTCAGTATCTTTCTTCAACCCAACACGGCCTGCTCCTCCGCATCTCCGCCATTTGCTTCCACCACTCGAACACTGACCGCTTCTAGAGTATGGACCTCTTCATCAAAGTCTTCGCCATGGATCCTCACCCCACCCCCTTTCGACGTAAGAAACCAGCGCCGTCCCACTCTCAAGATCCGAACCGTGCATACCAATTTCGGGGGTTGATTCTCTTTACAGCGAAGCGGCGGCGGTCGATCGCTGCCCCGGCGAAGAATGCGGCGGCGCCGAAGCCCAAGACCATCGACACCGCGCGCGTGAAGATGGCCAAGAAGTCGCCCACCAGGAACGCCGTCTCCGCGCCCAACTCTCCCCAACCACGACAAGGATCGCTAGATGCTTTAGATTTGTTTCTGGGTAACCCCTATTCGTTTCGCTCACTGAGATTAGGTCAACTGGTTTTCAGGACTCAACGCGTTTTTGAACCCGTCCGGAGCAGCAACTCCGTTGTCGAGAAGCCGCAGCAGTAGAAGCCTATGAAGCTGTCACCGCCGCCGCTGTAGAAGCCTTCTAAGGTGTCGCCGCCGCCTCTGCAGAAGCCTTCGCCGCCGAACCCGGATCTGGAGGCCAAGGCCAAGAAGAAGAGCCACAAGGTGAGCTTCCAGGATGACGCTGCGCCGGTGGCTTCCCCTGGAAGCGGCGGGATGAAGGTGAACAAAGCTTCCACTGAAGGTGCTGCTGGGCACACCCCGATGGTACCCGTAAAAAAGGTGATGGAGAACAGGCCGGCGAAGGCTGTGATCCCAGAGATGCCCTTCTTTAGCGCTCAGAAATGCAGAGTTGCGCGCTCGATCTGCTCGAGTCTGCCTCGTACTGGCTGGCACATATCTCTCTCACCGAGTCTGTTGGCAAGCACGATGTCTCTTCGGAATTCTTGCATTTGAATGATAAGCTCAGGTAAGAGTTCGCATGGCATCGATTTTTATGTTACAGTCATGCCAAACATTTCAACTCTAGGTGCAATTTTAAGTTTATGTTTGAAACTTTGAATAGCCAAGTGTCCGGACCATGGGAATCAATCATATGTTTTTTTTGTTTTTCTACTTAATATATTGACTGCATGATTAGTATTAATCCAAGTAGATGCTAAGTTGACTTTCACTTCACATTTTGAATAAATATGTGTTTATGTTTGTGGGCAGCCATTTCACGGGATGCAAGGTGAGCTCAGGAACTATGTGGTCCGCCATGAGAGTGCTAGTATTTTGACCCCTTTATTTCATGAGCTTCTCCTCGCCCATGGCATGGCGGTGAACGAGCCAAATTATGACATCGATGGTTCTGAAAATGTGGATACACATGTAAGTACAAATACATTTGACAAAAAGTTTGATGCCACCACACTGGAGTATGAATGCTTATTTTGTGATTGTGCTGCTGAAGTTATATGAGGGAAGTAAATATCGTCAGAAAAGGAGGAAGAAGTGGACCAACCGAGCTTTGAAAAGAAACTGGATGAAAGTTTCGAATTCAATGATTGTGAAGCTGTCATTGTCGTGTCGACCGGCTAGCAGAAGGACATTCTGATCTCGATAAGAACGTCGGTGTGAAAGTTCCTTCTAATCATGACTTTCAAGCTCAACTTATCGATGGAAGCACGGCCTGCTGACTGGACTACTTCATGATTAGAAGGAACTTTCACACCGACGATCTCGTTCAAGCTCAACTTATCGATGGAAGCACGGCCTGCTGACTGGACTACTTCATGATTAGAAGGAACTTTCACACCGACGTTCTTATCGAGATCAGAATGTCCTTCTGCTAGCCGGTCGACACGACAATGACAGCTTCACAATCATTGAATTCGAAACTTTCATCCAGTTTCTTTTCAAAGCTCGGTTGGTCCACTTCTTCCTCTCCTTTTTTGACGATATTTACTTCCCTCATACCAACTTCAGTAGCACAATCACCAAATGAGCATTCATGCACCAGTGTGGTGGCATTAAACTTTTTGTCAACTGTATTTGTACTTCCAGGTGTATCCACCTTTTCAGATTCATCGATGTCAAATTTTGGCCGGTTCACCGCCATGCCATGGGAGAGGAGAAGCTCATCGAATAAAGGGTAAAATTGCTAGCACTCTAATGGCGGACCACGTAGTTTCTGAGCTCACCTTGGATCATGTGAAATGGCTACCCACAAAAATAAACACATCTTTATTCTCAATGTGAAAGTCAACTTAGCATATACTTGGATTAATACTAATCATGCAGTCAATATTAAGTAGAAAAACAAAGAAACCCATATGCTTGATGCCCATGGTTCACTTAGCTATTCAAAGTTTCAAACATAAACTTAAAATTGCACCTACAGTTGAAATGTTTGAATCGATATCATGCGAACTCTTACCTGAGCTTGGCATTCAAATGCAAGGCGAGAGAATTCCGCAGAGACAGCGTGCTTGCCAATAGACTCGGTGAGAGTGATATGTCCCATTCAGTACGAGGCAGACTTGAGCGGATTGAACGGCGCAACGTCTGCATTTGTGAGCGCTAAAGAAGGGCGTTTCTGGAATCATAGCCTTTGCCAGCCTGTTCTCCATCGCTTTTTTTACAGGCACCGTCGGGGTGTGCCCAGCAACACCTTCAGTGGAAGCTTTGTTCACCTTCCTCCCGCCGCTTCCAGGTGAAGCCACAGTCGCAGCGTCAACCTGGAAGCTCACCTTGTGGCTCTTCTTCTTGGCCTTGGCCTCCAGATCCGAATTCGGCGACAAGGCTTCTGCAGAGTTGGCGGCGACACCTTTGCAGTTGCAGGCTTCTGCGGAGGCAGCGGCGACACCTTAGAAGGCTTCTGCAGCGGCGGCGGTGACAACTTCACAAGCTTCTGCTGCGGCTTCTCGGCCACGGAGTTGCTACTCCGGACGGGTTTGAAAACGCCCTGAAAACCAGTGGACCTAAACTTAGTGAGTGAAACGAACGGGGGTTACGCAGAAACAAATCTAAAGCATCTACCGATCCTTGCCGTGGCCGGGGAGCGTTGGCCGCGGAGACGGCGTTCCCGGTGGGTGACTTCTTAGCCATCTTCCCGTGCGCGGTGTCGATGGTCTTGGGCTTCGGCGCCGCCGCATTCTTCGCCGAGGCGGCAACCGACCGCTGCTTCGCTGTGACGAGAATCAACCCCGAAATTGGTATGCAGGGTTCGAATCTTGAGAGTGGGACGGCGCTGGTTTCTTACGTCGGAAGGGGGTGGGGTGAGGATCCATGACAAAGACATTGAGGAAGAGGTCCAGACTCCAGAAGCGGTCAGTGTTTGAGTGGTGGAAGCAAATGGCGGATGAGCGGGCGATGTTGGGTTGAAGGAAGATGCTGAGATGGGGAAATCGTCAAATTCCCTTGGGAAAGTGGAGGAGTTGCCTGTTAGAACTAATCTTGTCATATGTATATGCAAGAAGAAGTTTCTAGCTTAATCATGAAGTATTCAGGGTATGTAGGAGAACTCTAGAATTAGGAATGTTCTAGAGTAAGATATTTAGGAGTAGTATGAAATATCTAAAGTTTGTAGAGTATTCTAGAAGTATGGTGTAGGGTTTGGATTGTGCCACATGGCAGCAATCTTAAGGGTCATGTACAAGTATAAATAGGGGTACCACCCCTCCCACGTAATGAAGAAGGAAAGATTGTAAGCCAAGATGTAGCCTCAAGTATATATATGAAATATAGAGCATATATGACAGTCTGTCATATATGCATATGTGTTAGTGTGTGTGAAGCACAACCTTATTAGAAGGGAGCTAAATGATTTAGCTCCAATAATTGGTATCAGAGCCATGGCGCTGGTTCCGCAAGGCGCAGGCGTTGGGGGAAGCACAGTGTCGCTCTCCTGTCCGATGCTGACGCCGACGAACTACACCGTCTGGGCGATCAAGGTGGAGGCGATCCTTGATGCCCAGGACCTCTGGGAGGCGGTGTCACCTGAGGAGGGCGTGACGGTGGACGAGAAGAAGAACAAGACGGCGAGGGCGCAGCTCCTCGACGCGCTGTCGGAGGACATCCTCATGCAGGTGTCGACAAAGAAGACGGCGAAGGAGGTGTGGGACAGCCTCAAGACAAGGTTCGTCGGTGCTGATCGCGTCAAGAAGGCGCGGCTCTCCACTCTCAAAGGCGAGTTCGACAAGCTGTACATGGCGGAGGGGGAGCTGCTGGACGACTACGCCGGCAAGATCAGCGGCATGGCGGCGAGGTTCGCCGGACTTGGCTCGACGCTCAGCGATGCCGACATGGTGAAGAAGCTCCTCGACACCGTGCCCGACCGGCTGTACTCCGCGGTGGCCGAGATCGAGCAGTTCTGCGACGTGGAGACGATGGCGTTCGAGGAGGCGCTGGGCAGGCTCAAGGCGTTCGAGGAACGCTCACGGCGGCGCGCGCAGGCCGGCGGCGAGCGGAGCGACGGCCAGCTCCTGCTTACGGCAGAGCAGTGGGAGGCGCGGCGAGAAGGCCGTGGAGGTCCTGTGTTGGGGCGCAGGAGCCGCGGTGGCGCGGCATGGCGGCGGCGTGGAGGTGCTGCGCGGCCATGGAGGCCGTAGCGGCGCCATGCGACGGCCATGGAAGCAGCGACCAGCGTGAGCACGGTGGCGACCGGCGTGTGTGTGCGTTCCGGTTGTTCCGTGTGTCACCGGCGGAGAAGAAGCTCGGCGTGTGTCGCCGAGGAAGAAGACCGCGTCCTGGGCACGCAGGGCCGGCCGTGTTGATCGCGTCAGCGCGCGGTCATGGTCACGAGCTGGGGCGTGTGGAGCGTGGCGACGAGCGAGTTAGGGGGAGGACCAGATCGAGCTGCTCGAGACGGCCCCGCATGTGCGTGAGCTGAGGGCGTGCCGATCGTGGCGTAGTGGGTGCGTTGACGCGTGAGTGCGCGTCGTGGTCGCGGTCGTGGCGACGTATGTGCGAGCCACGGCTATATATCTCCACCCCCTGTAACTCCGTTGAAGCACCACGAGGTTGAGCTCGGGTGGAAGAAAGGCGTCAGTGCGCCGAAAAGAGAAGCTCCGACGTGTGTCGCCGGAGCTTGGCGTTTGTCGCCAAGGAAGAAGATGGAGTCCACGTCAAGCTTGGTGGTGGTCGTGGTGGCGGCCACGACGACGACGATGACGGGAGCTGCAACAACTCCGGCGACGGCAACGGATATGACAAGATTAAGGGGGATTGTTAGAACTAATCTTGTCATATGTATATGCAAGAAGAAGTTTCTAGCTTAATCATGAAGTATTCAGGGTATGTAGGAGAACTCTAAAATTAGGAATGTTCTAGAGTAAGATATTTAGGAGTAGTATGAAATATCTAAAATTTGTAGAGTATTTTAGAAGTATGGTGTAGGGTTTGGATTGTGCCACATGGCAGCAATCTTAAGGGTCATGTACAAGTATAAATAGGGGTACCACCCCTCCCACGTAATGAAGAAGGGAAGATTGTAAGCCAAGATGTAGGCTCAAGCATATATATGAAATATAGAGCATATATGTGTCTGTCATATATGCATATGTGTTAGTGTGTGTGAAGCACAACCTTATTAGAAGGGAGCTAAATGATAGAGGTCCAAACTCGCTTCCTCGCTGACGAGCGAGCAGGCGGTCGTTTCGCTAGGCTGGAGATCAGTTGGGCATTGATACGAGAAAGCTCGGACGCCCCGTTGGGCTGCGTCGAGGGATCCAGGCCCATTTTCTTATCACAAGTTGATGACATGTTTTTTTTTGAGTAAAAGTAACTTAAGAGTACGCACGCACAATACGGTCACAGATGACGAGATACATAAAAGATGAGATGTGTATTTACCTTATCATTGAATCAGAGACAATACCTGTAAAATATGTTGCCCACAAGGTTCTTTTATCATGTCCTATTACATGGTTGATACAATATCTTTATCATTAAATCAGGACATTAATTTTGATAAAATATGTTGACAACAAAATGCCTATTACATGGTTGTTTCTTTTATCCATTACTGAATGTATCACCTCAAGAAAAGGAGAAGTTTCAGAATATCTAATACCTAATACCGTGCAATGTAATACTTGGAAGATGGAGATGGAAATATCATTAGAAGCATTAATAAAAGACATGAGTAGGAGTACTGACAGAAAACATGGCGGTCATGGCTTTATGGATAGTCGGTGTAGAGTCAGCTCGTTCCATCCCCTCCCTTCGTCTAGAATGGTTTCTATGTTGTATCCAACCAATGGCAGCCACCGAGCACCATACAAGCACTACTGCAAGTTATAATGAACAAAATTTGGAAGAGAAAATAAGCACCACCGAGGCATCTACATCTCCCCGATCCGATTGGTCGCGTAGTCGCGCACTCCTCAACCTTGCTGCAGCCACCCCTTCCGAAACTGAGAGGACTCCCAGGAAACAGTAGTAAATTTGATCAACTGTAAATAGAAGATTTCATTACAAAATGAATTTCAATTTCAATTTGCAGATTTGTTGCTTAATTCAACCCAACTGCATACAGAACAGATGAACAGAACCACCTCCTTCTCCTCAACCCACTGAAAGTAGCGGTCGCCGACGCTGTTCTCGCCGCCTCTCAGGCCGTCATGTTTGATCAATCCCGTCTAGCCGCTTCGCGTCACCATTGCCATTAGCGGTGGCATTAGTTCACCGGCTCGCAGCAGTACACTTCGAAGCTGATCGAGTCCAACAAAGTCCCTGGACACAACTCTAATATGAGGGCATACGAGAGAATTGCCACGGTTCAGCCAGCTCCGATCGACGGCCATGGGCAATGGACGCCCGAACGCCTGAATAGGCCAGCTCCGTGCCGCCTTAGGCCATCATGTGCCTGCGCCACCACCACGTTGTTCTACCAGGGAGAGGAAAACACGACAGGAGAGAGGGGAAGTGGGTTACCTCGTTCCGGTGGAATCCGTTGACCTAGCCTTCGTGGTGGTCGTGCTATGTCGGGCCACCATCCCATGACGATGTAGCGCCGCCGCCAGGTCAGGTGAATGGAGATGGGGTTTCGGGGTTCT
The DNA here is from genome assembly GCA_947311845.1 of Poa pratensis. Lineage (NCBI taxonomy): Eukaryota > Viridiplantae > Streptophyta > Magnoliopsida > Poales > Poaceae > Poa > Poa pratensis. Next base: position 4,844,298 of record CAMZMU010000099.1, read on the forward strand.
TTTCTCTCGGTCGAAGGGGTCAAGCGGAGCCAGATTAGAGCAAGGAAATACTTGACGGGGTTTGTTGGGCCCTTGGCCCATGTGTGCTCGCGGGGGCAAAGCGAGGCGGAATGCGAGCCAGGCAGACGATGGGTTTTGACGTACCGACGTACGTTGAACTCCCATTTAATAGTAAAGATTGGAATGGCTTGTCATGTCGGTGTAAACCATAATGTTCTTGTCCAGCAAAAAGCATTCTGCAATTCTTGTGGTCTACTCTTTTACACACATTGACGCATATACTAATGAGAAGTGAGAGATGGAATTTAACTCTATAGTTTGTGAAGATTTTACTTTTGGAATGACTTTGTAAAAAATTCCATTGGCAGCATGTCATTACCATGTGCTGACAAGTCAGAAGTAAGATGGGCGGAATAATTATATTCTATGCATCTCCTGGGCACATCTGCTTTGTCTGTACCAAGATAACAGTGCATAATCTCAAAAAAAAAGATAACAGTGCAGTTTTTTCCTACTTAGAATTGACAACAAATGGGAGTTGACTCTTTAATTCTACTCTATGTCATTAACATTTTCGTTGTCTGTCTGGAGGGAGGTTAATAGTTTATCCAAGGGTGTCTCATAAATTTTAATGAATTCAGTTGGGAAATTCTTGAACAATTTCTGATACCAGATGTTCGCTTCTAATTATTCCTTAATTTAAGGTGCAAATTCGAAATCCCTACGTACTCTGCATTTTGTAACTTTTTTATTTATGCGATTGTGTCTGTTTATCACACTAACGATTCAGCCATCCTGATAAGATTAGTATCAGTCTGCTAGCAGGGATTCACACAGTAGGTGTCATTGTTTGTAATTTTTGTTTGAACTGTATTGTTTGTACTTTAGATTGATAATCATCTGTTCAAGGTTTGTGTCTTTAGCTTTGCAACTGTTCAAGGTCACCTGTAGTTAAAAAAGGTGACTATTCTTGTTTGCTGTGCTCATGCAACAGAAAACCGGGAAGTTCTCTAAAACTAACATCTCCCTTTTTTATTGGACAGCCTGTATCGCTGGCTTCTTCATCACCGCCGATAAAACCATTACACGAAACGCAAGACAAAACACCATCGGGAAGATGGACAAGTCGACTTGATCCAGGATTGTACACAACCGAGGGTGATTGGCTCCAACAATGGACGTTGCTGCGTGACGGAACGCCAGTTTTCAGTTTCAAGCTTATTTTGTACCTAACCTTGCAGTGTAAAGGCTATAAGAGAGTTGTTTCATGTTAAGGCAGTAGATCCCGTTTGCTCCCATTTGGAAGTGGAATAAAAGATGAAATGTTAATTGTGACATGGGAACTTTAAGATGATGTGTTGTTAGTGCATGTGGAGTAGGGTTTATCAAGCAGCCTCTGGATCTGATCCGTTTCTGTGATCGGTTCCAGAGGCGACTCAAAGGATCGCTCTTCCTTGAACACGGATCGCTGATAATCCCTCTGTTGTATACAGGGGCACTTCTAAGTCCGGTGACAGGCTTCTCTTTTTGCTCTTTTCCTCATATTATTACTCGTGTGAAAATGATGTGGCAAATCTCGAAATACAAGGTTTAGTATAATGATCAGGAAACAGATGGTTTTACCCCCACTAGGGGGCTCTGTCAAGGGATTCCTGATCACCTTTTATTTGTTTATGATTTATGCAGAAGGGTATCACCTTATTATTTGTTTATGATTTGTGCAGAAGGGTTGTCTAGTGCTTTGCCTCATAAAGAGGATTTCGTGGCATTGAAGGTGCTCGTGTGTGCGGGAATGAACCCTATTAGTTTCTCATTTATTATCTGCTAATGATTTCCTAATACTTACAAAGGCAAGCTGAGACAAATGGTAGTGAGGCTAATTGTAGTATATATTTTTAGCCCAAATGTGGAGGTTGATGTCAAATCCCAAATATGTGTGGAACTAAATGTCATAATAGAGGCTATCTTAGACAAATACCTTGGTCTCCCCACCATGGTCGATATCTTGATCCCACTAAAAGCTTTATATATTTATTGGAGAGATTAATACAAAGCCTGAAACCAAGGGCAAGTATGATCAATCTCTTTTCATGGTAGTCATCCAAGTTTCATATGAGTCAATGTAGCCATTAACGGTGGTACTATGTTTCAATTGTTGAAGCTTCTCCATTGGATCAAGTGTTATTGTATAGAAATCTGTTGAGCAGTTCTTGGCATAATGCTTCCCATTCAATGGTTGCTAAGTTGATTCTCAAACTATTTAGCCAACTCCAGTTATGTCCTCTGATGTGGGCCACTCCCCATTTAACTTTTGTTTCTTGGGGATGCCTACCAAACTGAAATTATCTCCACATTCTAACATCCAAATTGTTGGCTCAACTATTGAATGCGCTTGATGTTCTGCCGCCTCCACCAACACTGTTTCATCCACATACTGCGCGGAGCGCTCTTGAGAGCTTGTTCAACAATGGCCAGCAGTCATCATCGAGGATAATATGGTGATTTTGGAGGGGAGGAAGGTGGATATGGAGAGTGAGTCGATAGGTAGAAGACGGGAACACAAAACTAGGAATTTTACCGGCAAACCAAGGAGATCCCGTATCCTTGTTGATACAGACCCTCATTGTTGAGAGAAGGGAAGGGAGGGAGCTCTCTCGGGAGAGGCGATACCACTATCAAAACCAGGTGGTCTTATGGTCGATCGCGGCAATATGAACAACTACATTCTAGGGTATAATAGGGAAACTAGCTATGGGAAAGTAAAGGGAGACATGGTAAATTTAGGATTTTGATAGCTGGCCTCCTACCCACCCTTGCACCGGCTTTTATAATCGAAAGACAAGTTCTCAAGCTTTTATTATTACAACCCTTATGATCGTTTAGACAGAAAACTGCTAGTTTAGTTTAAAGGACAAAGATGAATAAATTAACAAGCTGAGGCCAGGGCTGATATGATCGCAAGATCCTTAGATGATTGTTAATTTTGGGTTGATGGCCCGCCTTTGTTTCTCTATCCACAACTTATGGAAGATGTAACCCTTATTGAGTGATTAATAAAGGTTACAAATTGTTAATTGGTTAAAATAAAAAGCAAGTTGGGGCTAGGGCGACCATAGGATTTGGACGTAGTGGCACCCTTCGATCTTCACCATCGGTGTCAGACCCTCTCCTGTCGATGAGCAACAGAACAACAACTAACTGAAGAAGAAGCAACAACAGCAATGGACGGCTAGGATGCAAAGGAAACGCTTCATCAAGATCCAACAACTGAGAGTAACTCTGATCAATTACCTTTTTTGTACTAGAACTAAACTCTATCTATATTTTCCAGACAGGGGCACTGATGTAATTGCTTGAGCCTGCCTTTGGATATAAAGGGCAGGTGGGGAGGTTGGGAGGATCAAGCAATCCAAAAACCTAATTTACCAATTTCGTTTTCCTTCAGTTCTTGCAATTTCCCTGTTTTAGCTGTAGAATTCTGAGCACCCGAGCTCCTACCTATCTCTGCTTATCTGACGGATGTTGGTGACCATCGGGTCCTGACACGGTGGTATCAGAGTCGTTCCGATCGTGCTGATTGGCATCCCACCCGTACCCTCCCCAATTCCCAAACCCCCTACCGAGGTTACTGGGTCATCACCAATCCAGCCGTAAAATCCCTCCGAGCCGAGTTCTTCAATTCACCATGGCACCAAAGGAACGTCGCTCGCGATCTTCTTCCCGCGACGGCGCTGCTGCCACCACCAAGTCCGACACGGACGCTGCCACCACGGCTGAGACACCAGAGGATCTCCATGACGCGGCAACAGAGAAAGCCGCAGACGAGCTGGAGGCCGAAAGGATCAGCGGAGATCTTCCTCGCGCGGTCGTCGGCATGGGCTGCCGCTTCGACCACCACCAAGCAGCGTCTGCGCATGCCTTCAACGAGCTCCAAGGTGAGATGAGTAGGATGACCGAGATGATGTCTCGGATGTCGGCATCCATGGCCCACTACTTGCCTGAGCCGCCGCCCGAGCCGCCGGAAAGCCCCAAGCTTCAACCTTTGCCACACCACCACCCTTGCCGAACAATTCTCTGTCGCCAATCCCTGAAAAGCTCACTCCTTCTGCAGCTACGCCATCAACCCATCCACCACCATACCCGCCCCACCTCGGCAACCTGTCGCCAGAGCAATTACCCCACCCATCCTCTCCGAAGCACCCACCACCTGTTTGTTCTTATGCCCTAACACAACCAATCTACACCACCACCCCATCCATCGTTGCAACAAACCAATATATCCAACAACCATTCCATTACACACAAAATACCAACCCTCAATCCCAACCACAGTATTAGCCGCAACAACAAACACAAAGCCAGCCTTTTTGCACATCCCAGCAACAAATACAATCATACTACCCTTCCCAACCCAACACCTACAACCCAAACCAACACACCTACCAGCAAAACTACCAACAACTGAACCACCAGCAGTATGCCTATGTCCAAAACATTGTCCAGCAAACAGCTCCAACACCACACCATGAGAACAAAAACACTTACAGTGAGCCACAGCTTAGAACACCACATGTTGAATTGCCAATGTTCCATGGGGAAAATCCACGAGCTTGGATACTTGAATGTGAAGATATCTTCACATTGGTGAGCATCCCAAATGATCAGCGTGTACACTGGGGCGTTGCACATATCAGGGGACATGCAAAAACCTGGTTGAGCACGACCGGACTGAATTTGCAGAGAACAAGTTGGCCGGAGTTGTGCCATGTCTTGGTGGAAAGGTTCCCGGATACTCAAGCAGTTGATCCAATGGATCAGCTACAACACCTCAAACAAGTAACAACAGTGGATTGTTATATCAATGCTTATGAAAATTGGATGCCACTAATGAAGCGTGGGAGACCTTATTTTCCTCAGAGCTTCTTCGTGGATCGATTTGTTAGTGGTCTGAAAGACAATATAAAACACACCGTGCACTGTCAAAAGCCCACCTCTCTCATCTCTGCTTACTGGTATGCCAGACAGTATGAAAAGGCCTACCTCTCTAACATAAGGAGGCCACCAGCAATGATCCAAGCTGCACCACAACAGAACAGAGCTCCACCTGCTAGGGATAACAGAGTTCGCAATGAAAGACCAAGAGAGCCCAGGAATGCTGGCATTGCCCTGAAAACTGGGTAATGGGACATAAATGTCAAGTGATGCAGCGTACCTTGAATGCCATCCAAATGCAGGGTAATTCAGATGATGAGGAAGAACAAGTGGAAATTGTTCAGCAACCTGTTGAATACAGCAAGCAGAACGGCAAGAAGAACTTCCACGGCAACCAGCTGCAAAATGCATGGAAATCTCAGCTGCAGCATACACTGGATCACCTAGTGACTCCACCATATCATTACTCTTATCGTTGAAAGGTACACCGCATTGGCTCTAGCTGACACAGGCAACACAAACACATTCATGGATTACAAGTTCGCCGTAAAGCACAATGTGACCATGACCACAGTCCCACCAAGAACTGTGACAGTAGCTGGAGGTGGTACTCTAATTTCAGAGGCAATGGCATATGCTTGTCCCTTCACCATCAACGGAATCCAATTCACAGCTGACTTCCGCATCTTACAACTGCAAGGTGCCGACACAATCTTGGGAGTTAATTGGTTCAAGCTCCACAACCTTGTCACATTTGATTTCATTGCCAGAAACATTACTATAAGCAAAGATGGAACTCCACACACCTTTGCTGATCATCTTGTCCCTGCCGATAAATTATTCATTACAGCTGATGAATGTGCTAAGCTCCTGGAACAAAATGCCATTGGTTATCTGCTCTATTCCACAGTTGATGATTCTGAGAACTTGCAAGACATGGAGGACACTTCAGTTCACACGGGATTGGTGGACTTATTGAAAGAATTCCCTGATATCTTTGCTGAGCCAGAGGGATTGCCCCCACACAGAGCAGCTGACCACTCAATACCCTTGATTCCTGGAGCAAAACCACCAAACATTCGACCTTACAGAATGTCTCATGGACATAAAACTTCAATTGAGTCCATCATCAAGCAAATGCTTCAAAACTCCGAAATTCAGCCAGGCACGATTCCATTCTCTTCACCCGTGATATTAGTGAAGAAAAAAGATAAATCATGGCGTCTTTGTGTTGATTACAGAAGCCTCAATGATCTCACAATCAAGAACAAGTTCCCAATTCCAGTGATTGAGGATCTTTTAGATGAACTATATGGAGCAACCATTTTCTCTAAATTGGATTGAGGTCTGGCTATCACCAGATCCGCATGAGGGACTCTGATATCGATAAACAGCTTTCTCAACTCATTTGGGTCATTATGAGTATAAAGTCATGCCGTTTGGCTTAAGCAATGCACCTGCAACATTCCAAAACCTGATGAATACAGTCTTTGCTGAATATCTAAGGAAGTTTGTCTTGGTGTTCTTCGACGACATCTTGGTATACAGCTCTAATATGCAAGATCACAAACACCACCTGAATTGGTGTTGCAAACATTGCGCAAACATGAGCTGAAAGAAAAACTAAGCAAATGTACCTTTGGACAACCACACGTAGAGTACTTGGGACACATTATCTCAGCTAAGGGTGTGGCTACTGACCCAGCAAAAATCAAAGAAATTGTCAATTGGAAGGTGCCGGATACTATCAAGAAGTTGAGAGCTATCCTCAGAATATCAGGCTACTATAGGAAATTCATCAAAGACTATGCCCTAATCTGCCAACCACTATATCAGGCACTCAAAAAGGACAACTTCCATTGGGGACCTGCTCAACAGCTAGCATTTGAAAACTTGAAGAAAATCATGTCCACACCACCTCTGCTTAGGCTTCCAGATTTTTCAAAGCCTTTTATCTTGGAAACTGATGCTTGCAAATCTGGCCTAGGGGCAGTATTAATGCAAGAAGGGAAGCCCTTGGCATATTTTAGCAAATGTCTCGGTCCAAAAGCAGCTGCAGAATCACATTAAAAAAGTGGAGGCATTATTTCCTTGGGAATAAAGTGATCATCAAGTCTGACCAGCAAAGCCTCAAATATCTGGGAAGTCAGAGACTTCTAGAGGGAATTCAACACAAACTTATGCTCAAGCTGTTGGAATTTGATTATCAGATTGAATATAAAAAAGGAAAGGACAATACGGCAGCTGATGCCTTATCCAGAAAATATGAAGACATGGATATTGCAGGCACTTCAGATAACACATCAGCGATCACTGCAACTCCTTGTCGGTCTGCATACCAGCTTGGATAGCTGAAGTGGAAGAATCTTACACAACTGATGACCACTGCAATAACTTGATTACCCAACTGGCAGTTAAACCAGATGCTACATCTCACTTCACTCTGCAGTCAGGAATCTTGCGTTACAAAGGCCGCATATACATTGGTACCAGCACTGAATTGAGGCAACAATTGTTCCACACCTTTCACTCATCTCCTTTTGGTGGTCATTCAGGAGTACGAGTTACAATGCAGAAGCTCAAGAAACATTTCTATTGGCCTAATCTCAAGCAGTGCATCTCAAAATGGGTAACAGAATGTCCAACATGCCAAATCTCCAAACCAGAGAAGGTACCCTACCCAGGTCTGCTCAGTCCTTTGGCCGTACCTAAGCAAAAATGGACTGATATCAGTCTTGACTTCATTGAAGGTTTGCCAAAGTCTAAAGGAAAGGATGTAATCCTTGTGGTGGTTGATAGATTAACAAAATACGCTCATTTCCTGCCTCTGTCTCATCCTTACTCAGTTCAGAAGGTAGCTGATCTATTGATGGAGAATATAGTTAAACTACATGGACCACCAGCTAGCATAGTAAGTGACCGTGACAGAATCTTTACCAGCAATTTGTGGAAGGATCTATTCACTTCCATGAACATACAACTAAATTACAGCTCTGCTCATCATCCGGAATCAGATGGACAAACTGAAAGGGTGAATCAGTGCTTGGAGCAATATCTTCGTTGCATGACATTTCAAAACCCAAAGAAGTGGATGAACTGGTTGGCCGCAGCCGAATGGTGGTATAACTGCTCATTCCACACATCCATAAACATGTCCCCCTTCGAGGCCTTATATGAGTATCCACCTCCTCTGCTTCACCAAAACTCTATTCCATGCACCATGGATGAAACTGAAACAGTAACTCTCCAGGAAAAGGGACAAATGCTGATCAATCTGCAGCAAAATCTGCTCAAGGCACAGAATAGAATGAAGAAGTATGCCGATGCCAACAAAACTGAACACATATTTCAAGAAGGTGATTTTGTCTATCTGAAAATGTAACCTTACAGGGAAACGGCCCTGGGTTTACGCAATGCTCTCAAGTTGACTTCCAAGTGGTATGGACCATTTCATGTAGTCAAGAAAATTGGCACCGTCGCCTACAAGTTGCAACTCCCTTCAGATGCACAGATTCATGATGTTTTCCACGTCAATCAACTGAAGAAGCACCTCGGCGCACAAGCCATTCCAAACCCAAGGTTACCATCGGTGACTGCTGACGGTAAAATCAAGACTTCACCTCTGGCCGTGATTCAACGACGCCAAGTTCCCCCAGCAATGGTGAGTACGACATTCCAGTTCCACAATGGTTAATTCACTGGGAGAACATGTCTACTGCAGATGCGACATGGGAAGATTCTGCTTTCATTCAAGCAACTTTCCCATCGTTCCAACCTTGAAGTCTTGGCTTGAGGGAGGGATCTGTCAGGACCCTCTCCTGTCGATGAGCAACAGAACAACGGCTAGGATGCAAAGGAAACGCTTCATCAAGATCCAACAACTGAGAGTAACTCTGATCAGTTACCTTTTTGTACTAGAACTAAACTCTATCTATATTGTCCAGACATGGGCACTGATGTAATTGCTTGAGCCTGCCTTTGGATATAAAGGGCAGGTGGGGAGGTTGGGAGGATCAAGCAATCCAAAAACCTAATTTACCAATTTCGTTTTCCTTCAGTTCTTGCAATTTCCCTGTTTTAGCTGTAGAATTCTGAGCACCCGAGCTCCTACCTATCTCTGCTTATCTGACGGATGTTGGTGACCATCGGGTCCTGACAGTCGGCTCTTGTCTCGCTGCATCTGTAGATATGCACCAGTAGCAGATGACTGTCGGCCTGCATCTATAGATATGCGCTATCGAGAATGACTTGACTCTCCATTCGAAAATATGACCTGACGCAGTCAGATCGAGCCGACTGGCTGGCTGTAGCACCAACAGCCTTGGAGAGCAGAATAAACAAGCTAATCTCACCCCCAGATTGAGTAGGCATAATCAAGTCCCGTAGGCAGCGCCGATCTCTAACCCCGCCACCGTAATCTATCTTATCCTCCCTAATCCGCGGGGATAAGCCTCGTTTTCTTAACCTCGCGACTGTCGATCGATCGACAGTCTCAGTAGGATAAGATACTTATCCTGATCCAGTGTAGTTTATCCGCGTCGTTTTCACACGTGCCGCCCATAATTGCTACCAACACATGTTTCCGTTTCTTGTCCCCTCGGGAAACAAGTGTTCCCACATGCGCAAACACTTCAGCAACGTACAAATCCATAATTCATTTGTGATAACTGATAAGACGGCAGAAGAGATATCCAGTCTGTGTGTGGTAAGGATAGGTTTTGTTCTGGCTTTTACTTTGAACTTTTCGGGGTCCAAGTCGACGGAGGCCTATCTGAACGAGCAAGACGCCCGTCTACACACGGGAACGCTTCTTTTCTCCACCTTCCTTCTCCTCGCGTCTGAGTATATATATCCATGCACTGCCTTCGCCGTCAAAGCTCTCTAACATCCCAAGAGATAACCATTGCTCCTCTGTCTCCTGGAATGGATGAAGCTAGTGACATGGCCCCGTGCCATGAGGACGCCTGCGTGGAGCTGGGAGAAGATCACTCTGATGTGGCTTCTGCCCCGGCCACGTCCAGCCGGTCGTTGTGCTCGCTGGCGTCGAATCTGAGCGATGACGCAAGTTATCCTCCACCTGATCATTCTCCGGGCTCGTCTTCAGCGTCGTCGTCATCGAGCACCTTGCAGCTGGATTCCGAGGGACCGCTCTACGGGTTGTCTTCTCTACTAGCCCAGCTTCCTGCCAGGTACATGCGTTGCCCCCTGCAGAAGTATTCAGTTATCTCCAGTTTCATGGGGACTTTGCACGCTCAAAGCATGGAACTTGCCGTTTCCATTTTCCTATTTGTATCAACAAACCAAAAGTTGTCACCAGCTCCAAAAACATCCAATTTATATAGTTCCACTTCCAGCTACATACTACTTTGCAAAATAATCAGATAAATTTTACATCCAATGTTATAGTAGAATCTCGATAACTAGAAATTAACAGAATTTTCTAATCATAATCTTGTGATACACCAGTGGTTAGTTCCTCTTCCATACTAGACAACTATTGATTATGATGCAGATCTTCAATTCCCATGGTTGAATTCAAAATGATACTCTTTATGCGGATAGCTTGTACAGGTTCTACTTAACACAAAAATATATCACAATAACACAAATATTCGATATAATTATGCAACTGTGAGCTCATTACAAACATTTTGCTCAAAAGATAGATCGAAGAATTAAAGAACAAAATGTCACATTTTCCATATTACTTTTAAAGAAGCTACTTTGGCACTTTCCATATTACTTTTGGAATAGTTCTGAAAGAATCAAATTTCAAATCTTACTTTTAAAGAAGCCACTTCAGCTGCAAAGCAAAAAATGAACTCTTAACAAGTTATTCAATTTCCACAGGAGAGGGCTGTCCAAGTACTACCAAGGAAAGTCCCAGTCCTTCACATCAATGTCTGGCGCTACATGTCTTCAAGATCTAGGAAAAGAAGTTACTTACAGTAAGAGGATGAAGACATGCAAGAGCTATACAGCAGGATTAGGCATGAGTCAGCGGTCAAATCACTCACCAAGAACATGCAACAAGATTATAGCGAAGAGGCCTTCAAAAGGTTCATTTGCTTGCCTATTGTCCAGAGCAAGCAACACCAACTTCTTGTGCAGCAGTGCCGATTCAGCTGCACACCAGAACACGAAAGATGTACACATGCATATGAACTCTTAACAAAGTGAAACCATGGAGATGGAAGTACATAAGAACTAGCGTACTAGGCCTCCAGTTCCCACAAACACGCTGTACTTATTGTACACTTTCACATGGAATTCAAACTAGTAAGTTTCCTTTTGGGATCAGCCTGTTTTTTTCGTATGTCTAATTATATGTTAATCTGATGAAAGTTAACTGTAAAATAGAATGGAGTGACACAGGGTCAACCATAACAGAAAAACTCAATAGATCATACAGCAGTTTACAGCTCCTTCCGTTAAACTTCCCCATGATTCTACATCATATATTCTCTTCATATAAACACATCGTCATCAGGTAGGGGACGATGGAATAAGCTATGATTAGAAATGTTCTTCAAAGGACAACTGTACAAGTATTTGTGGAAAATCAATATTGTCATGAATGATGACAATGAAAGGCTGCTCAGAATCAAGGGGCAGAGGAATAGTTCTATAAGATAGTCACAAGTCGAAAAATGTGCTTTTGGTTGCTGTTTGTTTCATGATATCATGGATAGGCTTGTCTGGTTTTCCTTTTGTTCACCTCCATGAAGGACATCTGTTAACAAGAGAAAGGTTCTCATAAAAAACCAGATGAAACTAGTACATGTGCATAATTTTAAACTTTAAAACCATATTGCATGAAATAAATATCAAACTTACCACTCCGCCCTCATCTTAAGGATATATCAAACTTGCCACTCCAACACCCACATATCCCTCTTTCGAAGTACATAGTTCCCGGACAACCATCCGTTGTCTTCTGTGCATGCCATACATGCCGTTTCTTAGAATATCTCAAGCTCTCCATCAGCACTCCCTCGCTAAAGAATACTTCAATACCATATCAGGTGGATCACCTGTTGCTTAGCCATCTGGTTCTCCAACAGCTTCAAGATCAGACTGCATAAGCAGACATAGTACTTGTAAAGAAATTCTTAGCCGTGGTGTGATGCACAATACAGAGATGAAATAATGTACAAAAGGAACAGTAAATGGAGTTCATTTATGGAACAAATTCGTACATCTTCAGTTATTCCGAGATGATCAAGTAGAACCCTTATACCACCACCTTTAGAAGCATTAAGGGGAACAATCTCAAGTGCATTTGGCTGCGCTTTGGCAACACATGCTTTCCCTTCTGTTAGTTCCGACCAGTGTTGTGTCAGGACGGATAAATCTTCCTCCGCATTGGAAAAGAAAAGCAACTTCTGCAAATGCATGTAAGCTGTGTAAGGTAACTCATAACAAAACTGATCCAAAGATAGAAAAACTTATCATCCTTAACGACTCAACTTCTTAATTGCCAAAGTTACAGTAACAAACCTGAATGGATGGATATTCCAAGAGGTCATCAACTGAAGACATCACTTTACCTATGACAAAATGTGGCTCAACTGCTTAACATAGTTAAAAAAGGAAGGAGCAAGAAGTTTATCCAGCAAAAATCAAAGGATACTGTACCTTGGTCTCATGGTGCAGAGTGTGCAACAAGTCGACAGAAGGATGTTCAAACAAGGTCAAACATTGTTCCTCACAGTATACAACAAGAGGAATTTTATGCTTCAAGGAGTACAAACATGCCTGCCAATGAAAAAAAAGAAAATAATAAATTTGACGGTCGTACACCCCTAAAAGGGACACATAAGTCTTAACAAATTGAACAAAAATTGGCACAAAAGGGACCTGAGCTCAAAGAGAACAAATATCATGCCTAACATCCAAATTCATGATAAAGAAAATAAAACACTCGACAAAATGCTCTGTAAATCCTTCTACTAAAAGAATTGTAGGCAGATCCTTAAAATTTTGATCGAAGAAGAGCAAGTACAACACTAAAGTTTCTGATGAAAGTACAGCTGCTAGCAGAAAGTAGTTAACTGACATATTGTAAATAACTACCTCCTTGCATATATCAACATCCAAGTTTGCTCTATAAATCAGTTGTCCGTGCCCCCCATAAACAAGTGAACCCTGCATCCAAGAGGGATAAAATGTCAATCGGAAAAGAAATAACATAATATGATTATTGTTCAGACAAGTATAAGAATGACAATGAAGAGAGCTCCACACTCACTTCCATCAACCTTATAAAGCTTGCATAACTTTTTTTAATTTAATTCTAGATTCATAGGTAATGAAACTGATGCAGTACATCTTACAGAGCTGCAGAAACAATTGACATGGATTGGGCAAAACTTTGACCAGTTCAATACTTTCTCAAGATTGAACATCAACACATTTAATCATATCAGGGGAAACCCGATATCATTTCATGGCATTCCGTTCAGTGCTGCTTCTCTTCTAAAAGAGCCATTATACAAACAAGCACAAGCATGAGTGCACATACAAGCACACACTAAAACGAATAGATAAATACAGCAGGGCTACTTGCATAAGGACAATGGTGTCTGATTCAGCAGAACAATTGTACACACACAATGTTACTCGAACATGGCAGTCGTGTTCATTTCGACAATAGAAAAGACATGGCTATCAAAAGAATACTGGCACAAAGCCACAAAGTTCTGACAGCCAATTTCCACTTTCGAGAACTATTCAAGTAAACATGGAGAGAGTGTACCTGTAGAAACACACCAGGTGAATTCTTTGATATAAATTCATCTTTTCCTTCCATATGAAGAAGCTTGAAAGTTGCTATGGTGGAAGCACGGCTCTAAGGGAGGAAGGCCAAGAAAATATTAGAAACATGCAATTAAACTGAAAAAGCAGTTATCTAATGGTGAATATTTATATGTTTTGCTCCTACATTTCTTATTAAACTTCAGTGTGCTGAAGGTTAACATCACAAGAGTCAGCTGTAATTTATCACAAGACGAAACTGTATTGCTTATTATCTGAATTCCATCAGAATGAAGCTGCAGCTAAGATAATAAGCTATATAGAAGTACTAAACATCCTACTGGAAATAACTCCCAGCTTTCATCAAGGCTACTTCTACATACTCTTTCCTGCTGTCAGAAAGCTAACCGTATCATTGATAATAGATAATACTGCTAAGAAAGAGTGGGAACTAGCCTTAACCTCACAACAGGGCCATTCACATTGCATGATCGAATATCTTTGCATTCACGATTAATACATACAAGTAAAACCCACCTTCCAGTAACCATGATAACAGTTACTCCCTGTGATATAGCCTCTCTCAAAGATTCTACGGATCTGCATGCAGGTGTCCTTCATAATCCACAAGAGTACCTTCATAATTTTTCAGAGTAAGTTATTTGCTAGAACTTGGAAAAATCCAGCAGAAACAGTATAATCCTTGATGCTTCATCAACTCACCATCTATATCACATACTATATGGGTCAGTTTTGACTGATGCCCCTCCCGTAAGCTCATTTTCTCTATATCTCTATTGGCCTCTGCATATAATTCAGAGGTACTCCAGTGAGAAGAAACATATACAATCTTTGGATAAGAAAACACATAATAAAACGTGCAAGGGCAACCTACCATCAGAATTTTCTGAACGATCCATATCGGTACTGAAATGATATGCACTCCTAATGAGTCCCTTCCCTTTCCATTCAAGAGTATTTAATATTTGTTCTTCTTCCTTCTCCATCTCTTCTTCAGCCTCCTTGCAGTTCATGATCAAAGCCCAATAAATGCAATAATCCATGCACCTGATGACGATTAAGTTGATTAGCATAGATAAGGTTGAAGCAGCAAGCTATTCGCATTCGTCGCATGCAAGCTTTTTCACAAGATACACCAAATAGAAAGTAATCACTTGCACACAGAGGGTATCCAAGTGGCCAAGCCAATCGGCCAAAGTTGAATCTATCTTGGTACTAACTCAAATAGAAACCTATGAAGTAAATATAAGCCTATATTGCTAATACTCATGCTGTCAATATTCATACAACTTCCTTAATGTTTATTCTGCTAATTGTAATATGAACCAACACCACCATTATCAAATCGTATGCTTGGTCAATGATAAATCAGATAAGAACTACACATCTGTAATATGAACCCAACGCCACCTTGATTGTGTATTGGTCAAGGCGAAGGTGAACCATTATGAAATAAATGGAAATACAGGCACGACAATAACGAAAAAAAAGTGTGATGCTAGCAATAAGCGAAACATACTAACCATGAGAATTCTCATCTCATCTAGAAGCGTATGGCCTCTTTCTTCTGCTGCCGCCGGGTCTCAACAGAAATTACCAAGTCGCCCAACTGCAGCTGTTGACCAAACACACCATATAACAAAAGATCAAATAAAAACCCTGTACAAATAAACTAATTCAACAGCACGCCTTAATTTCTTACAATGGGGATATCAAGCCCGGGATATGCTGCGACATCGACAGGACATCCGTGGCGTGGTCCTCATCCCTCCACTCTTGTTCAGCTTCCTGATGAAAACGTCATCACAGAGCAGCAGAGAGACCTCGACGCTGTCATAGCATCCACATTTCTTATAAGTGTCTCTGGTCTTGTACTCTGCGTTTTCCAAATTTGAATGCCAACTTCATTGCCTTCCCAACATCCGTTCGAAGCGTTTCTGCAATACTCTGTCCAGCCATTCACATTAGAGATACACGCTGAGAATTTAACAGCTACAACAAGCAGGGAAATGGCGTGCGGACTAGCGATACCAGGATGAGGGGGTCGTCGGGGAGGGCTTCCTCGATGCCAATCTGGACGCTGAGCTCGCCGGGGCCCTTCCGCCTCGGCCTCCTCCGCCTCAGCACATCGGCGGCGCCGACCCGCGCCTCCGTCGTCCGGATGTGGATGACGCGTAGTACCGCGAGGCGGAGGGAAGGAAAGGGGGTGGGCTGCGGATATGGGGATGAGTATGCTGCGGCGGCGGCGGCGGGGAGTGGAGCGGGAGAATCGGCCGCGCTGAGAAAGGGAGCGGGACGGGCGAAGGAGGTGGTGGGAGGCGAGCGGCGGGAGAGAAGGTGGTGCAGCCGCGCCATTGGGAGGAGGCGGGGGAGGTGGTTGCGCGCGTGTGGGGTTTAGAAGGTTCTAGCTCGAGCGACGGAGATGAGGGAGGAGGAGCCCGGGCAGGAAGATGATAGGGTTAAACCAGGCGGACCCACCTGTCAGTGGGAGAACATGACAAAAAACCACCACATTTGAACGTGAGTTGTCAAAAAACCACCATCTTAGGGGTTTGTTGACACATAAATACCACTTTTCGGGCTATATTGTGACGAGGAGCACTGATTTATCTGTTTAGGTATGTTAACACGTTTTCTGACAGTTTAGACCCACCCCTCAGTTTTACATGGCAAAAAAAAAGTGGGTCAACGCTATCTCTAACCGTTTGAGGCCAGGACCATTATGTCGAACACATTGTGTGCATGGACACATTGTGTGCATGTACGTAGTTGTGGCAGCTCACCCGCTTCCGCGCATGGCCGCGGCTCACCCGCGCCTGGCTGGGGCTCGCCGCCCGCGCATGGCCACGGTCGGGGCTCGCCCATGCCTGGCCGCGGTGGCCGGGGCTCGCCGCACGCGCATGGCCGGCCCGTGCCATGGCCAGGGCTCCTGTCAGCGGTGGCCGGGGCCGCGCATGGCCGGCCGCGCCATGGCCGGGGCTCGCTCGCCCACGCCCGATGGTGGTTTTTTTTTGACAACTCGTTTTCAAATGTAGTGGGTTTTTTTTCATTTTCTCTGTCAGTGGGTAATAACTAAGCACGCTGCATTCGGGTTTAGTCCCCCAAACACCTCACACACACCGTCACCGGAACGCCAAAACCCCCACCAGACGCCAAAATGCCCCGCCGCGTCGGGACGACCTACTCCGGCCGCATCGCCGCCGCGACGCCGTCCCCCTCGGGCCCCTCCCTCACCGTCACTGTCTCCCCGACCCCACCCCCGACGCCGCTCGACCCCCGTGGCCACCCGCTCCCGCGCCGCCACCTCATCTGCGCCGTCGCCCGCATCCTCCGTTCCCCCGCCTCCCTCACCCGTTCGCGGACCTCGCGGACTACCTCCGGGACCTCCGCCTCACGCTCACCTCCTCCGAGGCCTCCGAGGTAGTCAAGGCCCTCGCCCCGGACCCCGCCCTCGCTCTCGCCTTCTTCCGCTTCGCCCCCGCTTCCGCCACGACGCCTTCTCGTACAACCGCATCCTGGCCCTCCTCTTCCGCACCAGGGCGGAACCCAGCGAGGCGTTGCGAATCGTCTCGGAGATGGAGCGGGACGGCGTCGCCGGCAACATCTCCACGGTGAATTTGCTGGTCGGGATGGGCGGAGGAGGCGTGGAGGTGACCAAGTGCCTCGAGCTGGCGATGAAGTGGGGGCTGAGGCTCAATGGGTACACCTACAAATGCATTCTGCAGGCACACTTGAGGAGCAGGGAAGTGTCCAAGGGGTTCGAGGTGTACGATGAAATGCGCAGGAAGGGGTACAAGCTGGATATATTTGCATATAACATGCTGCTTGATGCTCTCGCCAAGGCTGGAATGGTACGAAAACTGGCATACTTGGCATATTTATACATGGTGTTTGCAATTTTGTATTTTGCTGGTCTAGGAGCTGGTATGCAAAATTTATTTGTCATGTTCTTGGTATATTTTTTGCTGTGATTGTTTGACCTACCATTCTACTGAGGCCTGTATAATTAGGATTGAGAAAGCTTGAGGGATAGAACTGTTTTTAGTTTCACAAAGTGCTTCTATGGGATGAAGTTGGTATACCTATTAACTAGACTAGACTTTGAGCAGTTAGTAAAGATGATTTCACATTCCAGTAGGATTTTGTTGGTGCAGTAATTTATGTTATTCAATTAATACGCCAGTTGAGTATACTTTCTGTTGAACTGTTAATGGGCCTGTTTTGGTGCTGGCTCATGTGGCCCATCTTCTCTCAACCTGGCTGGTATATATATGGGACATCTAGTGAGAAACCCTAAGAAGCTGGCGGCTGCACATCTCTCCCAGGTTAGCCACCACCCCGAGAAACTACATGGTATCAGAGCTGAGGTTGAAGATGGAGATGGAGTGATTGGATCTGTTGCATGCCGCATCAGATCTGGTGGTTCTGCATCAGGGGAGTGTTGTAGCACGCCTCAATCATGGGGGACGACCTGACCAAGGTACTGAGCATGCTGAAGGAGGTTCTCGTCGCCAACAAGGCGGAAGGTGCTGCTGCTGTCCTGGCAGCAGATGGAGCTCGAGCAGAGAGAGTACCGAAGCTGGAATTGACTCCAAATGAGGTAAAACTGGAGGGGGTCAGTAACTATTTGAGCTGGTCAAGAAGGGGACTGTTGCTGCTGAAGATGAAGGCTGTGGAAGGATATGTGTTGGGAGAAGTCGATGAACCAGTGGACAAAAAGGGTGTTGAGTGGAAGAAATGGAGCACTACTGATTCAGGTATTCTTGCGTGGTTGCTTACCTCTTTAACTCCATCGGTTGCTGCATCTGTTGAAGCACTTTCTGCTTCAAAGGAGGTATGTGAAGCTTTATCCCAGATGTACTCTGGTAAGGGAAATGTGATGTTGGTCTCTCAACTTGAGGACAAAGTGCATGATTTGATTCAAGGTGAGAAATCAGTGATGACCTATGTTGGAGAACTGAAGCATTTGTGGGCAGATCTGGATCATCTTGATCCTTTCGTGCTAGCCCACTCTGAATGTGTTGTGGCAGCAAAGAATTGGATTGAAGGCAGACGGGTGTTGAAGTTTTTAAAGGGTCTGGATAAAAACTTTGAGAACAGAAGGGCAAGTCTGATGCACTAAACCCAGCTACCGTCACTTGAAGCTGCCATAGCTGCCATTACACAAGAGGAGACAAGACTGAAATGCAACGAAAAGGGAGGATCCACACAAAGGCCTGCATATCATGTGTTTGAGAGGCAGGAGACTAGAGACTGCTACAACTGTGGAGTGAGTGGTCACCTAATCCACCAATGTACTGATCCACCCCGTCGAGGCAGAGGAGGTTTCAGAGGCAACAGGTACAACAGGGGATACTACAGAGGTGCACCTAGAGGCAGATATGGAGGGAATTACTATCACAACTCAGGTGGTCCACAAGGAGGGGCCAGAGCTAACATGACAGTCATGGAGGGAGATCAATCAACAGAAACTCAAAACCACGGAAGTGCGACTGAACGAGAAGTGAAGAAGGGTGGACAGCAAGGAGAAACAAGCTTCAGACAGTTTGCCCACTTTGTCTACACCGACAAAAGTAATACTGGAAATGCCTCCCTTGCTGCACATAAGCTAGATTCAGATTGGATACTAGATAGTGGAGCCTCAAGGCATGTTACTGGTAACATTAGTGAGTTTGAATTGTTCAATCAGTATCCCTCAACATATCACGAAACTATTCAGACAGCAGATGGTACTGCCCAACCTGTAAAAGGTGTTGGAATTGTCAATTGTTCATCTAGCATGAAGTTATCCTCTGTCCTATATGTGCCTGCATTTCCAGTGAACTTGATCTCAATGAGTAGTTTGATTGATCAGATTGATTGCCGGATTACTATTGATAAGCATATGTGTTCGATCCAGGAGAGGAGGACTGGAAGGAAGCTTGGGGCAGGAATCAGGCGTAGAGGGCTATGGCACCTGTACCGAGAGAAGTCTGAGATGCTGGGATACTCGGTGGTTCTTGCAGCGGTTCCAGGTGACAAGGAGACCAAGGCCATGATCCATCATTGCCGTTGGGGCACATTTCTTTTGATAAGATGATCAAAGTGTTTCCTGATGTAATGAGTGGAGTAGACATGAGTAAACTAAAATGTGATGCATGTGAGTATGCTAAGCATACCAGAACATCTTATATTAGTAAGGGGCTCAGGAGTATAGCTCCTTTCACTCTTGTGCACTCTGATGTCTGGACATGTCCTAGTATTTCTATCAGTGGAATGAAATATTTTGTAACTTTCATTGATTGCTATACTCGCATGACTTGGGTGTACCTCTTACGCCACAAAGATGAGGTGTTTCAATGCTTCCAAGACTTCTGTGCATATGTGAACACTCAGTTTAAGGTGCAGGTGCAAATGATCAGATCTGATAATGGGACAGAATATGTTAACAAGAGATTTGCAGAGTTCTTATCAGACAAAGGAATCATGCACCAGACTTCCTGCCCAGATACTCCTCCCCAGAGTGGAGTAGCTGAAAGAAAGAATCGTCACATATTGGAGGTAACTCGGTCTCTCGTGTACACAATGAATGTACCTAAATTTCTTTGGGGTGAGGCTGTTCTAACTGCTACCTATCTTATTAATCGCATGCCCTCACGGATTATTGGCATGAAATCTCCATGTGAGCTTCTATTTGGCGAAAATAAGTTCAATGTTGTTCCCAAAGTATTTGGGTGCACCTGCTTTGTCCGAGATCATAGACCCTCCGTGAGCAAGCTTGATCCCAAGGCTGTCAAATGCATCTTCATTGGCTATCCTTCAGGACAACAAGGATACAAATGCTGGAATCCGACTGAACGCAGAACGTTTGTGAGTATGGATGTTACCTTTCGTGAGTCTGAGCCTTTCTATGGAGAACAAACAGATTTGAGCATGTTATTTGAAGGACTTGATCATCTGTCCCTTCGACTGATGGTCAAGAGGGGGAGAGTACAGCGAGTACAGCCATACCTCCTGCTACATCTCCTCCGTTGATAATTGGTTCGGTGCCCATCCCCATTCCAAATCCTGAAATTGGTGGTGCTCGTACAACTACACAACCACTTCATGTGTACTCAAGGAGGCGCCGTGCGGCTGTTGAACCAGGGGAGAATGCCGAACAGGGGGAGAATGCTGAGAATGTTGAGAATGTTGAGCCACACATGCAAGAGGAAGAACAATCTTCTACTGCAACACCAGATGCAAACTCAAATGTCACTGAGGGGCTGATCGACTTACCAATTGCACTTAGAAAGGGGACTGAAATTAAAATGGATAAATAGAAAAGGCTTTTTGGATTTTTTAAAAATTGCCTTTACGACACAATCAATAATTCGATTCATTTTCAATTAGGTCTTGCTCTAGCTTCTTTAGGGGTTATTACTTCCTTAGTAGCTCAACATAAAGAACTACTAATCCTTAACTTTTCGAGGAATCCTTCATCAGTGGTTGTGAATGACTGACTTTTTCAATCCTTTCGACCTTGGTTCCGGAGGAGCAAGTCAGAAAGGTTGAGGGTCCACTACCTCGCCTAAACCTAAGCAAAAGAAAAAGAGATCTAAGAGACAGACCCGAATAAAGAAAAACATAGAGCAGCTACAGGCAAACCTGTGGATAGGTGTGGTTTAATGCCCATGACATTTGCAACTACGTTTCGTATGAAGGTTTGTCTCCCTCTTATCGATCATTTGTTGTGTCCCTCCAATTAGTGTCAACTCCTACTGATTGGAGAGTTGCACAACAAGACCCTAGGTGGTGTGCAGCTATGAGAGAAGAGCTGGAAGCATTGAGGAAGAATCAAACTTGGGAGTTAACTGACTTACCAGAGGGAAAGAGAGCAGTTGGGTGCAAATGGGTATTTACAGTCAAACAAAGTCCTGAAGGGAAAATAGAAAGGTATAAGGCAAAACTAGTTGCAAGGGGATATAGTCAAGTTTATGTCATTGACTACGATGAAACCTTTGCTCCTGTGGCGAAAATGTATACTGTGAGGATCTTGATATCATGCGCAGCAAATTTTGGATGGCCATTGCATCAGCTTGATGTAAAAAATGCTTTCTTGCATGGTGATCTTCAGGAAGAGGTGTATATGGAGGTGCCACCGGGAATGGCTGCAGCTGGAAATGGAGGTAAAGTGTGCAAACTAAAAAAGGCTCTTTATGGTCTGAAACAATCTCCTAGAGCGTGGTTTGATCGGTTTAGAAGGGCTGTGTGTGGTATGGGATATGGACAGTGTAATGGTGATCACACGGTGTTTTACAAGCACTCAAATCAGAAAATTGCTATTCTGGCAGTTTATGTGGATGATATTATAATTACTGGTGATGATGAAGCTGAGATAGCTGGTGAAGGATCTTGGCCAGCTCAAGTACTTTCTCGGCATAGAAATTGCTCGATCTGCAAGAGGCATAGCACTGATGCAACGCAAGTATGTCCTCGATCTCCTAAATGAAACAGGAATGATGCAGTGCAGAGCAGCCACAACTCCCATAGATGTAAATTATCAGATAACATCCGAGTCTGGGGAATTGGTAGAAAAAGAAAATTATCAGAAACTCGTAGGAAAGCTGCTATACCTATGTCATACAAGGCCAGATATTGCTTTTGCTGTGAGCATTGTAAGTAGATATATGCATGAGCCTAGGACTGGTCACTTGGATGCAGTATATCGGATTCTGAGATACCTAAAGGGGACTCCGGGAAAGGGTATGTGGTTTAGAAGTAATGGACACCTAGTGATTGATGGCTATAGTGATGCTGATTGGGCAAACTGTCTTGATGACAGGAGGTCAACTTCTGGATACCGCGTGTTTGTTGGAGGTAATTTAATGTCATGGAGAAGTAAAAAACAACCAGTTGTTTGTAAGTCAACTGCTGAAGCAGAATACCGGGCCATGTCTCAAGGATTGAGTGATATGCTATGGGTAAGAAATCTCTTAAGTGAGTTAAAGGTGCTAAAGGATGGACATCTGAATGTCTGGTGTGATAACAAGTCAGCCATATGCATAGCAAATAATCCAGTCCAACATGACAGAACTAAACATGTGGAGATTGACAGATTCTTTATCAAGGAGAAGCTAGATGCTGGAATTATTAAGATTGAGTATGTGAACACAGGACAACAAATTGCAGACTGTTTAACAAAAGGGCTGGCAGCAAAGGAATGCAATTTGGCATGTGACAAGATGGGGATGATAGATATCTATCACCATCTTGAGGGGGAGTGTTGAACTGTTAATGGGCCTGTTTTGGTGCTGGCCCATGTGGCCCATCTTCTCCTGGCTGGTATATATATGGGACATCTAGTGAGAAACCCTAAGAAGCTGGCGGCTGCACATCTCTCCCAGGTTAGCCACCACCCCGAGAAACTACACTTTCTTATTAGACCGTGATCATCGTAAATGCTTATTGACTAGTGTTGATACTAGCCATTCTGGTGCTAGCCTACTAGGCGGTACTTGTTAATGTTGGAATGAGCCTGTAGTTTTCATTGCAACTACTGAAGCTTTTTCACTTCAATTGTCATGTACGTAACATACTAGGTGGTATTGATATAAGCATTTAGGTTAACACACACAAGCAAAGATGTTGTCAATACTACAACAGTCTGGCATTGCAATGATGTAATGTCCTAATTGCAAAATAAAATACCTGGTAATGGTATACTTAACTATGTCCGTAGTAAACCATCCAAATATTTTGCAGTAGATTCCTTTGATTTTTGTAATCCACTAACTCAACTTAAATCATCCAGATATGGACCTACAGTTCAATGGGGTTTTACATGCTACCCCCACCCCCTCTTTTTTCTTTAGGAGCATACTTTGCTATTGCGGTAGTCTGACTCAACAGAGTCTTAGATCGCCAGACTCAATAAATCCTTGGCTTTGCTTAATAAGATATCGAGTATGGTTTCTATGGTTGAACAGTAAAGGTTACATCATGCATACCTCAAATTGGATGCAGTAATATCACCTCATATCCAGTGATCTAACTCTGTCATCAGGTGTCAGGTGATCAAATTCAGTAAGCTTTTTGCATATTCGTGAAATGTAGAATGTGAACATGAAGTTGCGTTGTTTCTTTGTCTCAATCTTTAATGCTCACTATGTGATAAAAGATTTAGCCTAGGATATCCCATCCTACCTATATTGCAATATTTGGCTCGCAGCACATTTTGATATGCATATCTCAATAGGTTTGCCATTTTTTTTAAAATTCCGCAGCTAATTTTTGTTAGTTAAGCAGGTTGACCAAGCTTACCAAGTTTTTGAAGATATGAAACAGAATTACTGTGAGCCAGATGCATACACATATACTATACTAATTAGAATGTCTGGGAGGGCTGGGAAGACCTCTAAATTTCTCTTCTTTTTTGATGAAATGGTATCAAAAGGATGTACCCTTAACCTTATTGCTTATAATACTCTTATCGAGGCTCTTGGTAAAAACAAGATGGTGGACAAGGTTATTTTTGCACTTTCCAAAATGATCCAGGGTGATTGCCAGCCAAATCAGTTCACATATAGCATTACACTGGATATTTTGGCAACAGAAGGACAGCTGCACAGACTAAATGAGGTTCTGGATATCTGTGATAGATATATGAACAGATCAATTTATTCTTATTTGGTCAAGTCACTTTGCAAATCTGGGCACGCAAGTGAGGCACACAATGTTTTCTGTCGTATGTGGAACTCCTATGAAAATGGAGACAGGGATGCTTTCGTCTCAATGCTTGAGGTGTTATGCAATTCAGGAAAAACATTAGAGGCTATAGATCTCCTACATATGATGCCTGAAAAAGGGATTGCTACAGATGTTAGCATGTACAATATGGTCTTTTCAGCCCTCGGAAAGCTTAAGCAGGTCTCTTTTATAACCAGTCTCCTTGACAAGATGAAAGCTAACGGGATTGCTCCAGATCTTTTTACATACAATATTATGATATCAAGTTATGGTAGAGTTGGCCTAGTTGATAAGGCATCTGGATTGTTTGAAGAAATGGAGGCTAGCAGTTGTAAACCTGATGTCATCACTTACAATTCTCTGATAAACTGTCTTGGAAAAAATGGAGATCTCGATGAAGCCCACATGCTTTTTAAAGAGATGCAGGAGAAAGGATATGATCCGGATGTCTTCACCTACAGCATACTGATTGAGTGCTTTGGGAAATGCAACAAGCTTGATATGGCATGCAGCTTATTTGATGATATGATTGCAGAGGGGTGCATCCCTAATATTGTAACTTATAACATTTTACTTGACTGTCTGGAGAGGCGTGGGAAGACAGGGGAAGCTCATAAATATTATGAGATTATGAAGCAGCAAGGGTTAATTCCTGATTCAATAACTTACTCAATACTTGAGCGATTGGAAACTAGATCTCAGAGAACAGTACGAATACGAAAGCCAGCTCAGGCTACTGGTTGGGTTGTCAGTCCGCTAAAGTGATTGTGGCAGAGTTCTGCCCTGGTTTTTAGGTTGTGCTCCTGGGACTCTGTTTACATTATTGAACTGTATTTCAATGCTCCAATGATATCAAGCTATATGTTTGGTAACTACTGAAATTTTCTGGATCTCTTCTTTCCTTTGGAATGATAAGTTAGGGATCATTTGGTCAGGCATACATGCGGTTTATTGTGTTGCACTTCTGATCAGATCGTGAACCATGTGCTGGATAAAAGGTATTGTGTTGATAACTCAAAATCAACAGTTGTTCGAGAAGCAAAGATTCACCATTTCAAATTTCTGCAGATATGTGGGTTCTTGCAGTTAAAACTTACAACATATTCAACAGTTGATCATCATATTTTATGTAACTGAGACAAGTAGGAGGTTCATGACAGAAAGAGAAAACTTGGTGACTTTTAACATTGGATTAAAGGATGCTTGCCATGGCAAAGTCCTGGTTGACAATTACGACACTGGTAAGAGTTCTACTATGCCATCTTATAAACTACCTTTAATATGCGAAGAAGCTATCTTATAAATCTCGAACATCCATTTGTAGTTTCGTATCACCAGATGATTATTTCATATTTAAATATCGTCATTATTGTTGCTATCCTGTAGTGCTACTGACTGCAGTGAATTTCACTTGAGACAAGAATCTTTGATCTTTTTTTTCTTATGGTTGGGTCGTAAAAATATAAAGCATAGCTAATTGAATATGCAGTGTTTGTGGTAACTTGTAATACGTGCAGCACATGTAGCTTGAAAAACCATCTACTTGTTTTTGTGGAAGTTACATGTTGTCACTGTTATGTGAGATGCAGAATTAGAAACATTCAAGCGAACATGGAAATTTCTAGTAGTCATCTCAGAGTAACCACAGTCAGGAGGATGTACGGGATGGCTTGGCTTGACTTGACTGGAGATGAGAATTAGACTTGAAATGAGGAGATAAACTTTTAGGCCAGAACTAGATAATTACTCATTGTTTGCTTCAAATGTCGATACATGTCACCCTTATATAATGGATGCTTAGATCCTTGATACCAAATAGAATTGGACTAATTAACTTTTCCTAATTTAGGATGGATTATTATCTATTACTTTTCTCTCTTGGATTCCTCTGTTGATATTTCTATCCATGTCTTGTACATTTCTAGAGCATTAGGGCAATGGACCAACGTCCATAGCGTCCTAACTAAGAAACAGATATTGCATAAGTACATGGGCAGCTCTAAAAATTGCAAAAAATGGCAAAGTAAGTTGGTAGTCAACCAATTGGTAGCCTTTTTTTGGAAAGCCAATTTTTGGCATTAAACTAAGCAGCCAGACAGTGTGTACCAATGGGCTAATTGCTAACTTCTTATTCCTAAGTACTCCCTCTGTTCCGAATTATAAGATGTTCTACCTTTTTTCTGAATTGCATCTATATAGACGCGTTTTAGTGTGTTTGTTCACTCATTTCAGTTTGTATGTAGTCTACATTGAAATATTCAAAACATCTTATAATTTGGTACAGAGAAAGTATATCGGGATGGATAAATTGGAGTTGGTTCAGTCGATCGCTCCCACCCTCTAGTCCAAGATTGGACCTAGGATTCGTATGATCAGAATGGTGGCCCAATCTACAGGGGGCTTGCTTGGGTCCACGACATTAGCGGAGCGGTTCATGTCCTGGCCGAGTATCTTACTTTGTGTGAGCCACAAATCAGTGGTACCACTCTCATTGTGGGTCGGGAGGACGTGGCTCTCTGGCTTTTGCTCTTGGACTTGAAGTACTCCGCGCAATCCACATACAGGGCTTTGTTGCTCACACAAGATTCCGTGGCACAAAATTCCCTAGAAGGCTCGTGCAATCTTGTGCCCCTTAAATATCGCTTCTACCTTTGGCTTAGCTTGCAGCATCGTTGTTGGATAGCTGACCGGTTTGATCGCCATGCCCTCCCAAGCCACCGCAACTGGCCCTTGTGTTCTCAGGAGCCGGAGTTGACAGAGCACCTCTTCATTTGCTGTCTCTTGTCATGGTAATTTAGCAATCTCACCCTCGGTTGAGCAGACCATCTCTCGGCCGTCCCCACCACAGCAGAGCAAAATTCCTTGAAGACTGGTAGCTGACCATGCACAAGTGCATTCCTAAGCGCAAAAGTAATGATTTTGACTCTATAGTTTTCCTAAATGCCTGGTCATTTGGTACAGTGTGTTCCAGGGGACCTCCTGTCAATGGTTGATGACATCAAGGCAGAAGCGGAGCAGTGACGGCAGGCTTGTAATTATCAGCTGTGCGAACTGAAGTGAGGAGTAGCTAGAGCGTGTGTGTTTTGTATTGTGTGATCTTTGATCTTGGCACTTGCTGCTCAACTTCTGTAACTATTTGCTTCGCCTCTTAATAAAAAGAGCTACGCAGTCCAGTGCGAAGAATGCAAGTTAGTGTCCAGTTGTCTAGTACACTAGTAAAATATGCTTTTTGTAAACTGGATTCTGGATAAACAAATTGAAGAGTTATACCCCCAAGAAGCTCCGTTTTTGTGAGGTGGTCTACCAAATTGAGAACCTGTCTAACATCAAATCAAATCAGATAATTGTGTCGGAAAAAGCCTAGTGATGGCAGGAATAGTTCTCCTTAATAGTGAGAATTATTTCTGCCCTCAAGCCATTGTTTTAACATGATTCCACACATTTCCTATAGTAACTTCAAGTGTACATGTTCAACTACCCGGTACTTTGCATGTTCTTGTGCTGCTGTGCCTTTTTTCACCAATCAGGGCACCACTAAGGTGGCAATCAGGAGGAATGGAATTAGATTCCTTTCTGAGCAATTTCAGCCTGGCACGAAAAGTAGTCCAAACAATTATAAGCCTCCTAATTCATTGAATTTTTGCAAGTTGTGACAAGAATTTCCATTTAATTAGGATAAGATATGGATGAACATTTTAGTGGATATGATTTGTTGCTGTCAAGCTTCTTGGACAACATGACAATATGCTCCCAATTTGTCAGATAATGTGGCATCTTCTGACGTGTGAAGATTTTGTTTCATTTTAGCCAACACCTATTGCTGATAATCTTTACTGTTTACACACCAGCAATTTCCAAACCCTGGCATCTTCTGATGTATTTTGCAGCAGAAATCCAACTGTTGCTATACCATTTAGTGAAAGGTGACCGCTTGCTACACAAAAGTACTACTTCTCTACATATCCTTCCTTTTTTATGGGTTAAAGTGCAAACAGAGTTTAATCGAAACTAAATAACAGTATATACTGAATGATTTGATACGCTTGCATTCTTCGATAACAAAAATAGCATAACGAAAGACGGGTAGTTGCAGTTTTTTTGGATAACACGAGAATATTGTGAGGGACATATGCGTATTACAAGGGAATGGCTTAAAGTACATCCTCAGCTTTGTATTAGAGAAGTGAACATGTCTTGGCAAATAATTGCATATCGGAAACTTTGATCACTCAGCATGTAAGCATGCAGAATGTAGTAGATTCTACATCGACAGTAAGAGTTGATTAACTGCATATTTCATTATCATTTTTCTAATTTATCTACGGTGGGCTTTGGGGGGGGGGGGTGAGGATAATAGCAGCCATTATATTTGATGGGCTGCCCAGTTTTTTGGACATGCATAAAAATATGGTCATGACCACGTCTTAAAAATGTGGGAGCAGCCAGATATCTATTCCCACACAGTTGAATCTCTTAATACAAAGCCACCTCTCATTTTTGAATTTTTGAACTAGATGACGAATTGATTTTGTGAACTAGGTTTTATTCTTGGTTTTGCAGAATCAAGGCCAGTGAATACCACGGGGGGTCTCAATAAGAATGTAATCAGCAGGACACCCTAATATATCATCATGATGTATTTGAAATCAGAAAGAATGTTTTGCGGAAAAATCATCATTGCCATTGAAGTGTCTAACTTCGAAGCTTATACGCTGGTGAGGTCCCTTTAAGGATAGTTTCAACTTTCAACAAACAGAAATAGTATGAAACAAGGGATAAGGGTTGAGACTAACAACACACCTAGCTAGAATAATGAATGCACGAAGCTCATGTAAAATTTCTCACAAAACAGGCATGAGCTCCAGATTTATATGATAATTGTTTTATCTGGATTAGAGTCAGATATATGTTATGTTTGTTTTTTTCATCTGAAAAGTATAAAATTTGAATGGCAAAGCTACTTAGGGCATAGATTTATCATGAAATCATAAATGTGCAGTTTTGGACTGCACAATACATATTGTTGAATAGCTCAAATTTCGAGTTCATTTTGCATTGTTATTTGAAAAGTCAAGGAAAAAAGACTGTAATTTTCATTTTTTTTTTCTATGAAAGATGCATTGTGAAGAGTTAGATTTTAGTATTGGTGGAACATGAAACTACTTTTGGTTTATAAATCTTGAGGCCACTTTGTAATTATATCAAGAGGTAATTTCATTTCAGTCCTTTTTCGTACATAGTTTTCAGTGTCAAATAAATTTTAAACCCAAATATATTGCAAGTTTAAAACATTCATCTGCCTATATTGTTTTAATGTAAAAGTCGGGACTTATTATATGATTGTTACATTGAAGATATTACACATCTCTTATACAAAAATAAATTGTCAATGATGACCTCTCATTGAACATGCTTCCAGAGATTTCCTCCCAGTCATTTTGAACTTATGGAATTTGATGGGGTCCAATATAATTTCACTTTCCACTAGAAATCCACTCTCAACCGTCTGTGGTCCAAATAGGACCATATGAATATAGAAAGTTGGGAATTATTCCATTGAGGAGACTAATACGTGGCATGTTCTCCCACTTACAAGATTATGTGCTGGTTCAATTGGGAGAGAATTTTGAAACATCACAAGAGAAGAACCCAATTGGTTCAAACTTCCCATTTCTATTTAAGATGCATAGTGATAGGCCTCTTAGAATTGCCATCTGGTTAGACTTCAAGTTCACTGACAGAACACTACTTTGATTTCTGCTTGTATGTTGAGTGTCTGAAAATTTTATTTGTCTTTTAGTTTCAGTGCCGTATGTGCTCTCATTTCCTGGTTTTGTTCTTTTTATAGTTTTATCTTACAGTACTGTAGTTTTACAGCTTCAGCATTCGGACAGCCTTGCTTAAAATTATCAACAGGAACTGGCACGATTTCGAGCAAGAGAACTAATGCTGCTATTCCTGATACCCCATTGCTTGGGACTATTGATCTGCTGGATGCCATTGAGGATGAATATGGTGGAGTGGTAGTTGACCCTACCTTTTTACGAAATATATCAAATGCATTTTCTGCGTCACTTCGATCCTCACTATCTTATTGGAGTAAGCAGGTAATACACGCTCTCATCAATAAGTGGTCAGTAGGTGTAAAAGGCGACTGATGAGTTGCATACTGCAGGGAAAGAAAGGGGTCTGGTTGAAGATACTGGAAGATCAAGCTGATCTTGTTCCAATTGCAATAAAGGCAAGTTGACTGTATAGTTACACTTATTGACCTTAGGTTAGCATCCGGTCTTTCTGAGAGCATAATATTCCATAAATCGTATAGTAATATAGTTAGTACTTACTATATCTATATGCCATAGTTCCTGAAAATAAAGAAAATTTCCCCTCTCTAGGACATTGTTTCCAGTTTGTTTGTTTATTTTGTTTAAAATATTACCGCTAATTGTATACATTTGATTTTTAAGGTTGATCTGTGATGTTTCTTTCAGGCAGGGTTTATTTATCATCATGCAGAACCAGGGTATGTGATGCTAACTTTCTGGCTTCCAGATGGACCTGCTGCTTTGCCTTCCACCTCGTTGCATCAAATTGGTGTTGGAGCATTTGTCATGAATGAAAAACGAGAGGTTATGATAAATTCTATTTGGTGCATTCTATCTTGGAAAAACTACTTACTGAATAAATAAATAAATAGATAGAGATCCTAACCGGTTTATGTAATTGTTTTTGTTCTATATGCCTTTTTGGACTTAGGTGCTTGTTGTGAAAGAAAGAAAATGCCCATCACACTGTTCAGGCATCTGGAAGATACCTACTGGTTTTATTGACAAGGTACGCAGAGCAGAAACTCCCTAGTAAATAAATGTATGATAAATAGCAGGGCAACGACCACATGGATTGTTTGTAACTTTGTCAACTCCATTTAATTGGATTTACCGTTCATGTTTTTGTCATTTCTGCAATTCAGTATGAGGACATATTTTTTGGAGCCGTAAGAGAAGTTAGAGAAGAAACTGGGGTACATGTATTGTGTCCTCTCTACGCTTGACTGCAGTATAATGTGATTTACCATGGAATGTTATTGTCTTTTTGTTACAATTGTGCCTACTTTTCAGATAGAAAGCTGTTTCCTGGATGTGGTCGCTTTCAGGTATATCAAATACACTTTGTTGAAGTTATTTGAACATTTATGTTGAGGGAAACGATTTTCTAATCGTGTTCCCTCTTCTCATATAGGCATGCACACCAAGTCACATTTGACAAGTCAGATATACTCTTTATATGCACACTCAAGTCATTATCATTTGACATCTCAGTTGACGAGTTAGAGATTGAAGTAGCACAGGTTTTCTTGTCATGATTCATATGTTCCAGCTTGAACAATATGGTTAGTTTAGCTTTCACTTTTCGCTAACGTTCTCTTTGGGCTTTGCCATTTGTAGTGGATGCCACTTGACGAATTTATCAACCAACCATTCCGTCAAGAGGATGAAATGTGCAAGGCCATAGTTGACATATGCATAGCGAGATATCGGAAGTGCTACACAGGATTTGCGGCTCATCAGGTTATGTCCAAGCTTGATAATAGGGCTGCTTATCTCTACTTCCAGGATACTGTGGAGGCAGCTGGGCTCCTCCCTGAGACAAGTTGGTATGAAGTTAGATTAACTGCCTAGAAAAGTGGAAATGTGCCCATAGCTCCATCTGCAAACAACATTCGTCAGGTTGAATTTTCCTTTCTTTTGTGGCATCTTCGAAAATAAGAAATGATCACATAATTTTTGGGACTCTTCATCTGCAACAGAACTGCTGAGGTTTCCAGTAATGATATTTCTGACCCCTTAGCTATAATGGTGGATACTGGAAGTGGATAATCTGAATCATCCTAACAAAATAATCGTGTATGTAGTGTTGATGCATGTATATTGTATGTATGGACATTTTGCAAATAATTTAGAGTGGGCAATCTTTTTGGTTATGAACACTGCATCGGGCATACCCATATTTGCTCAAGCCTTATAAATTACTAGTGGAATTGTCGCCGCACCCTTTAAGAGGAATTTTAGAATTAAAATCAAGTCATGTAAGTATGTACTGTATCGCTGTTTTTGTTGATCAAGATGCAGACTTTATGGAATTTTGGCAGATTTCAGCGTGCGTGTAGAGGTGAATAAAAAAACGACAGCTCGAAATATTAATTTTGTCATTAGGTACGAAATGCATGTTTAATTTCTGAATAAACGTGTTTGCTTGCGTCTGAGTGGGAGAATGTTGGAAAGTCCGAACATTTTGTTTGGAGCAGGACCACTGAGATGAATCTTCCCGTTTAAAATATCTTTGCATTTTGTGATAGTGCATAATTTGGACATTTTTATGAAATTTGTGGAAACGATTGGAATAATTGGCCGCCTTCTATTCGTCGGGGGAGGCTTGCAACGGCGGCGTCTGAGTGGGAGAATGTTGGAAAGTCCGAACATTTTGTTTGGAGCAGGACCACTGAGATGAACCTTCTCGTTTAAAATATTTTTGCATTTTGTGATCGTGCATAATTTGGACAGGCTTGCAACGGCGGCGGTCTGCGTCGGCGCCGGCTCCGTCCGAGAGCCTAATTGCAAACGATGCATTTATTTAATTTAACTTCATAATTAGAGAAAATGCATTTAGATTATCTCCAAGTATTTACCAAATTGAAATGTTCAAATATGTTTGTATTTTGTCATAAATAGTTAGCATTTGTCGTTCCGAGCATTTTGATATATCATTCATATTTTTCTGATGGGCAGACTTAAAATCGTTGATTTTACAACATTAATCATTTTCTGGAAATTGTTTAAACAAAAGACTCTTATATAAAAATGTTTTATTCCGGAGGACCGAGTTATATTTTTTTGGAAAGTGCGAGGACCTTACTGCAAGAAAGCGACGTCCGTAGGACCGAGGCATATTTTTTGGAAAGTGCGAGGACTTTGTTGCAAGAAAGCGGCGGCTAGAGGACCGAGTCATATTTTTTTTGAAAAGTGCGAGGACTTTACTGCAAGAATGCGGCGGCCGGAGGACCGAGTCACATT
The DNA here is from genome assembly GCA_947311845.1 of Poa pratensis. Taxonomy (NCBI): domain Eukaryota; kingdom Viridiplantae; phylum Streptophyta; class Magnoliopsida; order Poales; family Poaceae; genus Poa; species Poa pratensis. Next base: position 4,877,786 of record CAMZMU010000099.1, read on the forward strand.
TGTTGGAAAGTGCGAGTACTTTACTGCAAGCAAGCGGCGTCCAGGAAAGTGCGAGGACTTTAATGCAAGAAAGCGACGCGCACATCGGCCGGGCCGTCGGATCGACGATCAACGGCGCGGAGGCAACCGGGCACTGTAGCTTTCGCGACGCTACAGTGCCCGGGGCGCTGTCAGCTCGCGGATCTTCAGCGTCCTTTATATATTTAGGTATATTTATATGGGATTCATTTATGATTTAGAAATGTCTTAGCTAAAAAGGTGAAATGAGTAGATTCTATTCGAGAAAAGTATACATACCCCCCATAACTTCTCGGTTTCGGACAGAAAACCCCCACAACTCAAAAGTGGCTCACATAATCCCCACAAGTTCCTAAAACCGGACAAATGACCCCTAAACAATCTTAAGCTGTTTAGCTGGTGGTTTTGCACACGTGGCCTCCCGTGCTCCCTCCCGCCATTCAATGATCCAATTTTTTTTGTCTAGCCATCAGGCACAGACTCCTGCTATGCATGCCAGCGCGGCCACGAGGAAGAGGCGCGCGGCTGCAGGCGAGGTTGTGGCGGCCAATTAAGCGACACGATTGGCGTTGATCAGTCACTGCATGGGATGGGAGGCGTTCGCCGTCGCCGTGCCGTCGGAGGAGCCCGGAAAGACGGGACATGAGTACGTGACTTCTGCGGGGTGTTCGATGTGCACGAACACGTCGCCGACGCGTGCCGGGACCGGATGCACGGGCTCGCCGATGAGCTTGCCGGTGCCGGCGCCGAGGCAGAGTTTAATGTTATTGCAATTCTGATGGGTGATGACATCGAAAGAGGGTGCAAGTTGGTGTTTCATTTTCGTTTTTGTATGTATATTCCATCGATCATTATCTTGCAATGTCATCATGTTATCACTCTTTTTTGTTTTTGCCAATCTCTCTCCAATACACCGGCGGATCTACTTGGAGCTAAGGGGGTGCACAGGACACCGGGTAGGACAAAATTTCTTTGTGAAATTACAATTTTTCACCACACATGCACCCCAAAAGATTGATTTTATCTCTTGGTGCACCGGTAGGCACCCTGGTGCTCCAAGCTCTAGCTCCGCCACTGCTCCAATATTGGGTAGTTGGTACTCATACTTTTAGAGAGCGCTTTTGGTTTGGCATTTTTAATGCAACACGACTGAACAAGGTCACAAGAAAGAACAACCCTGGTGCAAGTTGGAGTTAATTGCTAGCAAGATTCAGAGTTTGCATATTAAATTATTAATCGATTACCCAAATGTCAAAACTTCATATTCTTCACTACATTGACTTTTGTTATCTTTATTTTCCCAGCGAACAAGACAGTTTTATTGATATTCATGATCAAGATATATTGTCATAAGGGCTCGGAAAAAGTCAAGCTAGTATGTTGCGTTTCTTAGCATATTAGACGCACATATATGTGATCCATGGCACAAAATTTATGAGTATGCCAATTAATATTACTACTTCCTCTGTTTGAAAATGTAAGACATTTTGATAGGTTTAAGTAGCCTACCAATACATCATTTATTTAGTAATTAGGTAGTTTTATTTATCACTTAGAGGATATGTAGACATACACAAAATCTACCCATGCGGCACGCACACACGTGTGCTAGCATCTTGTGCATATGCTATTAAGGAGCACATTTATGTATAAGCATTCGACTGACGGGTTCAAAAGCCTTCCAAAGTTGACTTCTTGAGACTTATGTGTTTTGGTGGTAGTTGTATGCATAGAATTTCATGTGGATCTAGGTAGCCGCATACCCTCTTTTGGAGATCCCACAAAAATATTATATATAATAATGAATGTTGCGCACATAATACAATAATACTTGAACAATTTCTTTTAAAAAATCATCTTTGTTACTGAGAATAAAATAATAATCGAAGCGTGAAAGGTGAATACTTGCCCTTCTAGTCTCGGTGACCATGAGTTTTGTAATCAAATTTTGCAAGCTTATGCACTACAACTGGGATTCTTTCATATTTCTTGTGACGACCGATCGCGGTCAAATCATGTAAGCCCTCTTGGACATGAAAATTAAGTCTTCTATTTTGTAGATGAATTGGACAATTTAGCATAAACTTTATTGTGCAACTATGTAATTTTTCTATCCCCTTGATTATAGATCCAATGTGTCAGACTAAAATTACATAATGTATGCAATGTTGAACTATTAGTTAATTAGGACCATTTTCAAGGTTCGGGTTTTTAATAGTAATTGTCTTGTTATACTAGCAAACGAAAGCATGCAAAACAATTTTTTCTTGATATTTCTAAACATATTATATTATTTAATTTTACATGCTTTCTTATCTTAATATTGTTGGTGCCGAAAAGAAACCGTGAAAACATTTAACTCTAGGCAACTTTTAAGATAGGTTACTATGCATACATCAATACACAAGAAAAGTTAAGCCCACATATATCAGTTATCATAGTGAACTAAAAATATTGTTCCAACACAAGTTAGATAACATGCACATCTCGAGAACAATGACATGAATTCCTATTATGATCCTGTGCACCTCAAGTTAATTTTAACAAGACACACAAGGATTCTCAGATAATGACTCGCCAAACACATCGCCACAACCCCCCCCCCCCCCCCCCCACCACACATACACACACACACCTCTGTCGACGGCGGTACCTGCCCGCGATGTGGCCTGCCCGGCGTCCACCGCTTGGTCCATGCCCTGCCCCCTCCTCCGGCATTCGTGCCCAAAGGTAACCCCTCCACCGCCTTAACCTCGTGCAGCCGGCCAGCTCCTCCCTAGATCGAGATCTGGATTCACCGCCCGCGCGGCGCATGCCTCTGCTAGCTCCGAATCATCCCACATACACCGCCATCTGCGCTTTTGGGGTCCTCTCGGTGAGGTGGGGTCCTCTGCCCATAGACGCCATCATGCTTGTTAATATTTATTTTATTATCTACCAAATCGTGTCAATTATCCATATAGTCGAATGGATTGAAGTGTTAAATTTCTCAATGCCTGTGACCTAACAAATGATGTGTGTCAAAAAGGTCAAGTTGCATATCAAAAGTTGTGGTCAGAATTGCTTGGTAAGCGAAGCCCCAAGAACGAGAGAAAACAAAAGGCTCTTCCAAGAAAAGAAAAAACAGCCTTGCTAGGCCCAACAAATGGTCAACTGCCTGGCGACTGGGAGTATGCATGCACTAGGAAAATTAAACGCCACTTCTGTTTCAGGGTGTCTACTGGAAAAGAAAGTGATTGGTCAATTGCTTGTAGAAAATTAAAGGGAAAATTTGCTCCTGGACACCGTTATTTTGTGTCCTTTGCCCAGACACACTAAACTTTCACGTCTTTGCTGAGTACCATTATAATTTTTTGGCCATTTGCTGTAACACACTGCACGTCCCAAAACGGAAAGGTCAATCTTTTGTTCCTGAATTGACCATCGTATCTTATCTAATAAAAAAATGACCGTCGTATGCCTTCGTGTTATGAGCGAGTACGTTCCAAGTAGAGGAAAAAAGGGTCAAGGAACCGGCAGCGCTCCGACCCGCCGCAGCGTCAGTGCAGCGCTCTGCCCGCGCCGCCTCACGAGCTGGGCTGTCGGTGTGTATCTCCACCCCGACCTATTAGACTCCGGCTGGAGGCGGCGCCCCGACCTGCCGCACCCTGCCGTGCAGCTCTCCTCCCCACCGCACGACGCTGCACCGCTGGGCTTGATCTCCTCCCTGTTGCTTCGCCTCGTCCCCAGACCCTGTGCTATAGTGGACGTGCAGTCCTTTCTGATCAACGGAAGGGTGCAGTTCAACTGCTCTCATGGCGTCCTTGGCGGCACACACGGGGCACGCATTGGCCTCCGTGATCCAACCCAACATAACTGAATGACCCAAAAAAAGTATGTTAAGTATTTAAAAATGGTCAATTCACGTGCAAACATCAACCTTTCCGTTTTCGGACGTGCGGTGTGTTACAGCAAATGGCCAAAATATTATAATGGTCTCAGCAAAGACGTGAAAGTTTAGTGTGTCTCGGCAAAGGACACGAAATAACAGTGTCCAGGAGCAAATTCCTGTTGGAGGCACCGATGGTAAAACGATGCATCGAGAAGGATGCAACTTGTATCTAAATAATTTTGTTCATCGTGACATCAACATATATTTATAAACAATGCATATATGAGATGTTTAGTACTTTGCCTCATCTAGTGCATTCGGTTCTCAGGACCTATCAAAGGTTGAGGTTCATCCAAGTGTGGTGATGACTTGTCCCGACCAATATAATATTCGCTGTAAAATTAGTTTATCATCTACGATCTTTTTTTTTGCGAAACACAGTACAACGCAGACGATCACATACATGCACACACACTCACCCCTATGAACACACGCATGCACACCCTATCTCTATGAGCACCTCCATGAGACTGAGTCGGCGGGTCGAGTCTTGAGATTGACGAAGTCACCACAGACATCTCGCTATCGACGGGAACGTCGCATCCCACTGAAAAATATTCTGCCTTAAATGAGAAACACCAGCGTCAAATCTGAGATTTGAACTCTGGTGGGCTGGGGTACAACTATCCTCCTAACCATCCTGACACAAGCAGGTTCTCGTTTATCATCTACAATCTGATTATGTTGCAAGTGGAATAAAGTATTGACCTGACTTTGTTTACGGTAGTTTATACCTCTTGAACCATGTGCCCGGGCATAAAAAACAAAATCTCATCTTAACTTCGGTCAACTTAATTTGATGATATTTTAGACATCTCTAGATAATCACATATTTATTTCTCAACACCCTCTAAGTTGAAACTATAGAACTTGTTTATGTTCATGCCTCCACTTTTGTTCGTCGGTGCCTCCAACATCGTTAGCACCTTCACAGTGATTATTATTCCTACTCCTCAAAGTGTGTCTAGGCTCCACTATATTTTCTTAAAAACAAACTGTTAGCGCCCGTTTTTGTCAGGTTGCCGCTCCAGGTTCAGGACTCGCCCGAGGAGGATTGACGACTTGGAGAAGACGGCTCAAGGGCTTAGAAGGCGACTCGGAAGACCTCCCGGGAAGGCAGCTCGGAGCACGGGAAGATGTAGCCCGGGAAGGTTTGGCAACCCGGCAAAAGGCGGCTTCCCGATGGGAACCTGGAAGCACGATGGTGAAGAAACTGGGAGACGAGCAAAAAGTCGGACTTGGGAATGCCAAAGTGCACGGGAACCGAAAAGCCAGTTGATTCTAGCACGGAGAGAAGGCAAGTTCGAGGTCAACACGGAAGGACAAAAGACGACTTCCAAAGGAGCCGGAGATGTACGCTTGAGTCCAGGTCTAGTACGGAGCCGACCAAGAACTTACCTAGTTTAGAGATAGAATTCGACTTAGACTACAAATTGTAATCCTTGTACAAGTCCAATACTTGTATGGGAAGTCCAACCACCTCATATACATGTGAGAGGTGATGGTCGACTAAAATTAAGCAAACCATCGACAATCTATTAATAAAACCCTACCTTTTATTCTCAAATCTTTGTTCATTCTTCCGTTACTCAGCAACTTTGCGTAAGTTCATTGAATACGACAACCGAACCCCGGAGCGGCCAAGCCCGCCCAAGTACAGCCCATCGTCGTCGAAACTGGGGCATCGGGTCCTAAAAAGCGTCGGCTTGTTGTCATGCTACAAACCGGCCTTCCGAGGTGTGAGTTGCGAAGTATCTCCCTCGTTGCTGTCTGCTGACACAAACGGAAGCTTTTTCCTTATTTCCTATCTCTACATCATTGATGCATTCAAACATTGGTTTATACAGTGTTTGCAATAAGAAAACATAGCGAAATTAAAAGCATGACAAAGCGCACATGAAAATAAACTGAAACAATATGAAGCCTATGTGACGCACCCGGCCTAAACCTGGAAAACTCACATGCGCTACGTGCAAAAAAAAGTAGACTATACGACTTATGTGGCAGCTCTTAACGTTCACCTTGTACATGGTGGCTATCTTTAAGATTCACCTTAATCTCAAGGTCTATGATCATAAGCTTTTGTGGGTTATTATTTCTCTGTCCTTCTCTCTTACACGGTGTGTAATTTTAATGCCATGCGGGTTCCACCTCAAAGTAAACCTTATACACTGTTATCCACTAGATATGCGGATCTCAGCTATGCTAAAATTCACCTTATACATAGTTAATGCCGAGACACAAATTTTTTGGGGCCAATCTACACTTGATAAATGGAGTTCGAAACCCTGTTCCCAGTTGGCGCCATCTGCAGCGGTAGTTTGACGGAATCCAGGACTTGGCCCGAATGTCGTTTGATCGAAATCAAAAGAGGATAAAAGACAGTTTCACATGAGAGAGTCGGGTATGTTCCTAGAATAAGTGTGAGCTGATTGGAGCTCCTGGATACCTAATTTCTATCTGTATAAAGCCTTTCTTCATTCTCGAAAAAAAAGAACTGTTTATTTTAGGACTAGCAAAATGCCTGTGCGTTGCAACGGGTACAAATTTAAAATTACGAGTGATATGTAATTTATCTCAAACACACAAACATTTGATAGAACCTCTATGCAGGCAAAACTTGGACTGATAAAATCACTTATATGATATGTAGTATAAAGGAACACATGCCAATATTAATCAATCCCTATATCAGGCATGTGTGGCTTACGCATGTGCTTTAAACATCCGTTGCTCCAACTACCAAGTTGCTGCCGTATCTACACACAATACATGACCTTCATTCTTTCATAAAAAACATGACCTTCATGAGTGTGATGAGATGTCATCGATAGATCATGGTTTTTATTCGGATAAACAAAAAGAGGTAGAAGCATCTGATTACCTACAACCTCCAGGGGTGTGGATTAGGAAGGACATGGTAGGGTGGAAACTCTACAGCTAATCGAGCTAGCTAGTACCTATTGCAGATCGATGCTCAAATCCTCGGCCGTTAGCCTCCACTGTTCCTTCCGATTTGCAGTCCTAGTTGATGAATACAGTTCAGATCAATGCAAATCTCTGTTGGCCTTCTTGGGGGATGCTGAAACTGCAATGCGGTCATTGACAGCAGTTGTAGTAGTTGCTGGTGGAAATGCAATATTATTTTTTTAATCTTTGTGGACATAAGTATAGAATCCATGGGAATGATTTGAGATTGGCTGGTCGGGTACATCTCACGGTGGGCGTTCGGGAATTCCCAAAATTTCGGGACGGGAAATTCGGGAAAAACAAAGTTCGGGATTCACAAATTGACTCCCAAATTTACATGCGAAAATTTGATTCCCGCCAATTCGGGATTCGGGAATTTCGGGATCGGGAATTCCTGGATATCCCGAAGTTCAGAACAGAGCAAAAATGACAGCAAAAGTTTCAGATTTCGACAGCATTTCAGCAGCATTTCACCAGCATTTTGGCAATATTTCAGCATAAAACAAGACAACCATAATATCAATTGAGCCAGCGGTGCAGCTTGCGTCGGGTCGGGAGGATGGAGGCGTCGGGGAGGGAAGGATGGAGGCGCTGCGTCAGCTTGTCTCCTTCGTCTCGTCGTCGGGTCGGGGACGTGGAAGACGCCGGTCGCCGGTCCGGCGATCCTGCCGTGCTGCGGCTGGGGCCTGGCCGCCAAGGGAAGTTGACGGCGCCGGCCGCTGGTGGAGTTTGGCGTGGGGAAGCGCCGGCCGAAGGTGCGCCGGCGGCTGACCTGCGCAGCGCACGCCCGCACCGGCACTGCGGCGGCTGCTCGGGGTCGGGGTAGGGGGACGGGGAACTGGTCAACTGGGTGAGATTAGAGATGGAGAACTAGGTCACGCATCTAGATGGAGGTGGGATTGGGCTCATGGGCTGAATACACGGCGGCACGCACCTGGGCCTCTGGGCTTTTCTATTTTTGGGATGTTCGGGTTTCAGCACACCAATCCCGAATTTTCCAAAATAATTTCGGGAAATCAGATCACCTTCCCGAGAATACGATCGGGATTTTCGGGTTTGGGATATTCGGGTTCGGGATCGGGAAATTCGGGATTCGAGATCAGGAAATATGCCCACCGTGAGCTACATCCTCCTTTTCCACGAATCCTACAGATCGGGTGTGCAGCTTCCTCTTTGGCATCCTTTTCAATCAGGAACCTGCCGCCACAACCAAATACTATAGCTATTTTTGCATCCTTATCTGCACCCACCGAGAGCCCGAGAGCGTCAAGGGCCTCGAGCATGTAGTCGACATCCTCACTGTTCAACAGGTTATCCACCACCGTTGTTCCCTGGTGAGCAAATGTTAGCTACGGACTGAGTTGACGTAGGCTTAACAGAGAACTGAACGACATGTTCATGTTTAGAACGAACAGAGAATTCAGTTCAGGTTCAGAACTTTGGCTGCTACGAATATGACAATTGCTTTGCCGGAGAGGCTCGCTGACGGCTACCGATGCTATGAGCATGATCACAAGATCATGGGGGTTCATTTTTGAAAGAAATGTATAGTTTGCTGCACGTGAAAAGATGGCACATGGCAAGGTCTTGCGAGCATCGAATGATCGAACTGAAGCACACCAGCACACCAGCAAATGAGAAGCAGCAGCAGCAGGCAAAGATGGGGAGCACCGCAAGCGCACTTGCGGGACGAGATCCTTCCACTGGCGGCAGAAAACGTGGGCAGTGGCCTACGTAAAGAAAGAGTAACGGCGTCCGCGCGTGGTGACGGAGGCGAAGACGGTCCTGGGGCGGCGGCAGCGCGCGGGGTCCTGCTCCGGCGCAGCGCGCGCTCACATCCATCCCATCGCCACCTCCGCCCAGCTCCTGATCCCGGCTTGCCTTCTCCGCCGGCAAGCCTGGCTCATCGCCTCCATCCGCCGGCCTGGAGGTCGATTAGATTTTTGTGCGAACAGAGAGGATAAGGACTCTGAGTTGATATCAAAATTTGTGAGGGGCTAAAACACAAAGCGGCCGCGACATACCACACCACGGTCGTTTACCTATATAATTAGTGGCATGTAATTCAACCTTTAATTTAATTAGTGTCATTTAATAATTATTAGGGACAGTTTTGGTAGGTTTGGCCTATACACTTTGTTGTTCTTGGAATAATTGGTATTTTAATGCTGATTGATGGATTATCGGACCGAGATTTGATTTGGCATTGATGTGGTGGGATGTGGAAAAAAACCGGTGCGGGAAAAAACTGTGTTGACGAAAGTCTAAGGGGTTTGACGAAGAAACGAATCATACCTTTTAGATCTTATAATATAAGATATAAGATAGATAGATAGAAGATATATAGAGATAGAGATAGAGATAATTAATCACAACAGACTGACCTGACGGGGAAACCGTCGTGGACCTATTTGCGCCGTGCAGATTTTATGGACACTCTTATTTCTCGGAGGCCCAAAGAGCATACAGTACAGCCCAAGTCAGGCTAAATCCATTTCGCACGATGCTTGGGCCCATGTTTTTTAGCGTGGTACTACCAAATTTGTCTGCTGGACTAAAAAACAAATTTGTTGGCCCACACGTGGCAAGGCTCAATTACTTGCGAAATGCACAAAACAAACTCTAGACGCAAAATTCATCACAAAATAACCTGTTTCGAAAGTATTTTTGAAACTAACATTATGCACAGCGCACGTGGTGGGAAAAACCTATATTCCGCGTAACGCGGAGGTTACAAACCTCTGCGTACCCCCCGACGACCATGGGCCTGGCCCAGTTCCTTTTTCTGTCTTCGCATTTCTTTTTTCGTTGTCTTTTTTGTTGTTTTCTTTTTCGTTTTTTTTCGAAAATTGTTCAGTTTTGAAAATTGTTCATATTTGAAAATTCTTCATTTTTGAAAATGTTCAGATTTAAAAATTGTTCATTTCGAAAAATGTTCATTTCAAAAATGTTCAGCTTTGAAATTTGTTTAGATTTGAAAATTGTTCAAATTTAAAAATTGTTCAAATTTGAAAATTGTTCAGATTTGAAAATTTTCATTTTCGAAGAATATTCAGATTTGAAAGTTGTTCATTTCGAAAAATGTTCAGATTTTTGAAAAATGTTTATTTCTTTTATTATTTACTTAAAACAGAAAAGAAAAATAAACTAACAGAAAAAATAACACTGCATGTTTATGGTCCGCAATCGAAGCGGCCCATCAGTGGAACTCCGCTGGCGGGAGGTACGCGGAGCTTAGTATCCGTCCATGTAGTGCGCGTTATAGGAGCTCCCCATGCCGTGAGGGAAATGGCATAGCATCGTTGTGACTATACCGGGCCATGGCCCGGTCTTTCTCGGGTTAAAACTCGATTTCCAGTGCATATTGGCGCGTTAGCTGGCCCATGGCAGTGCTTATGTTGATTTATTTTTTATTGTTTAGAGAATTTAGTAGACGGGATTACGAAGGAGGATTCCGTCCAAAATCTTGACAGAGGATTAACTTGCAAACCATACAATCGTCCACTTTGAGCATGCTTAACCATATTTCAGATAGACATGTTTACAAGCAATTTACAGATTGCATGTCACTTTTTTGCAATTAATTTGATATTTAGTGTTGATCAAGCAAATTTCCTATGCTATGTAGTTGGTGGTATTTTATTACCTTAATCCTCGTTAACTGTAGTTGCTATATGCCACCGATCTTGTTTGTACTCATTGTCTAATTCATATGGGTAGATGTTTTTAGTAAAATAGAACTACTATTTAGTGATAATATCACTACTTAAAATTTAATGTTTTAAAAACGTTTGGAGCCATGTGTTGACCAAGGATGTTTCTAAAAAAAATATTCATGAGAACTATGGTGAGGACATATGAGTTCGTTAAAAAAAAAAACTCAAAAGGCAACGGTAGTTATGGGCGACAACAAGCTTTTGAGAATTTTTAGTGATAAACTCACATGTCGTCATCATAATTCTCATTAATACCATTTTCAGAATTTTTGTTTGAGTAGGGACATTATCCCCAAGTCGTATAGTTTTATTTTAATATAAGCACATCTATTACCACCACCAGCAGACTGCAAGCAACGCTACGATGTGACGTTACACGAACAGCGCAGAACAGGCGGAAGATACCCCATGGCCATCGTTACATCGCAGGCAGTAGCACGTACCTTGGGATGTACCTAATCGATGCCGTGACGAAGCAGAAGCAGCTACTCCGTAGCTAGCACTCATCAGTGATGGTAGCTACTACTCGTACTCAGTGAAAAGGCTATTGCCTGGCACATGATTGTGCCATCAGTCTTCAGACACTCTCTACGTATGAGTGTACTACGGACAAGGAGCAATGTACTGCTGAGGATACGTCCGTCCGTCTCCGGTGACCTGACGCGTACAATCAAATGCATGTGTACAAACAGCGACGGGGTCTGGACCCGAGCGTATGAGCCGTCAGCTCACAAAAACATTCATAGCTTTGGATGAAATCCTGGATGAGGAAACGCAACACAATCTCGCTGGCTACCGGCCTACACGGATACACCTACGATTGGGAGGTTCATAGATTATGTAGGATTTTGTAATGCTTTGAAGGATTTGAAATTCTTTCTATGGATACTCATAGAATTGGGCTATCGAATTCTTATGGAACCCATTTATATGCCCTTCATTCCATACAAATTCTCAGCATTATTACGGTTTGAGAGGTTTAATGCACTTTTAATCTACGTTTCTACTCTCTCTCATCAATCTTCCAAGTTTTTATGTTTTTAATTCCTCTGCACCATCCAAAGAAATCTATTAAATTCATGTGTTTTTGAACCATGTGGAAATTCACTTCAAATGAATCCTGGAATCTCAATCCTGCCATTTTCCTATTACAATATTTTCAAAATCTTGTAATTAAAAAAGGTCTGAAGTAGTAGTGACCTCGGTATGCATTGAGTATTGACAAATGGCTCTCGACTCCATGGAGCCTTAGAAAAACAAATTAAAAAAGAGCATTAAAGTTTCAAAAACTGAAAAAATAATCCTAGATGAAGATAATTTTTGTATTTTATAACGTGAAAAAACTTACATCGAAATATCTTTATTTTCAACTACGCAGATTTGTATGTTGGTAGAATGCATAACTATCTACAGCTATGATTTTATTTTCAGAATCTTCTGAAACATTAAAATAACGATTTTCAAAATTTAAGGAAAGAAAAGCTCAGTTAGCCCCACACGTCAAGCTCGCTATCTACTGGCCTACACGGGTACACCTACGATTGGTGATGTTACGGGCCTCTTTGGATTGCAGCACTTTTGTAGGAATTTTGGAGAATTTGAATTCTAAGAAGAGAATCTGTGGAAACTCATAGTATTGGATTTACCAAATTCGTATCAATCCATTTTGTATGCCCCTCATTTCATAGAACTCTCAACATATGCTCAAATCTCATTTTTAACTATCCTTTGAGAATTTCCATGCAATTTCACTCTATCTCTTTACTCTCTCATCAATTTTCAAAACTTTATGCCACCATCCAAAGATAACTTTTACAAAATTCATGAGTTTTACAATCACGTGGGAATTCACTTCACCGTATATCTTAATTCTGGGCTTTCCTATTTCTATGATTTAAAAAAAATGTAATCCAAAGAAACCCTGAAAAATAGCTCCCAACCTCTAGGGAGCCTTTTTTAAAATTCAATGGGCAGGCCGCGATAGAACCGTTTGTGTTTGGACAGTGTTCCTCGGGTGTCCGGATGTGGAGAATGTCACTGATATTTCGACAGGTTTCTTTTTTTTCTGTTTACAGCGTCTACATATGTTGTAGACACCCATTTTCACAGTAAGAGCATCTCCAGCAGAGACCGAAAAATGCTGAACTAAAAACGCGTTTTTCAGTTCACGTTTTGCTCTGTTTCCGGTCCCATTTTTATCCGCACAGAAGAGAAACTGAAAACGAAACTGAAGATATTTTTTTTCATTCCCGCGAACAAACGGACAAACAATGAAGGTGATCAATGATTGCAACCAAAATGCGCCGACGGTGATCACCGGAAAACTGAAGTAAACCCTAGCTACACTAACCCTAACCATACCCGGGGCGCGGTGGCGGCGTCGCGGCGGCTCGGTGCCGCTCATTCCTCGTCGGAGGAGACGATGTCGACGAACTTCTCGTCCTGCTCCAGCTTGACGCGCTCCCACTCGGCGGCCTTCTCCTGCTGGGCGCGCTCGGCGGCGATGCCTTGCTCGAGGAGAACGGCGTTGATCTCTTCGTCGTGGAGGCGCTGCGCCGCGAGCTCCGCTTCCTCCGCCGCTGACCGCTTGCACAGGGTCGCCAAGACGGCGTTGAGCGCCTCATCGGGGACGAAGACCTCCTCGGCGAAGGTCTGGCCGAAGTTGGCGGTGGCGTAGCCGTCGAGCTCCTCTGGCTCCTACCTCCTTGTCCGCAACACCTGCGCGCCGGAGGAGCTTCCCTCGCAGCGCCTGGCTGCAGCGCGGAGGCTGTTGAACTCCTTGACGGCGTGGTAGCGTAGCTTCTCCGGCACCTCGGTGCCGGCATGGAGGAAGTGCCACGCCGCCTGCTTCCTCGCCGCGTCGCGTCGATGGGGGCCGGGAGGAGCTCCCGTGCTTTGGCGTCGTCTTCTTCGGCGGAATCGCGGCGCGAAGGTGGCGGATCTGTGCGGTGGAGCGAGTAATCGCTCGTCGGAGGAGGAAATTGCTCGTCGGCTGTGGCGGTGGGACTCAGGGCGTGACCTGAAAACACCGCCCACAGCCACTACTTATCAGTTCGGCCGCTGGGATTTATAGGCGCCCGAAAACTTTTTCGGACCGAGGAGGCTTTATGGGCTCGGTTCTGGCCCAAAAAACGGCCTGACCCCGAGCCGGAATTTTTCAGTTTCGGGTTTTTCTGCTAGGGATGCTCTAATGCTCTTAGGCGATGGTGCATTTTCTCGTTAGCGTCGGGGTCTTGGGCCATGTTACTCTGAGGCTCTGAGCCTTGTAAAATTATTCGGACTCGTTAAAATCACGTATTATTTCGTTGTCAATATAAATAATTGAGCACTACTATGTGCTCGTCGTAAAACTGTTTTACCAAATTGAGGTTGATTCAAATTTGCTTGTCAAGTCTCAGTCGATTCAGGGCAATTTCAGTTCCAGATCGAGCTGTCTGGCTCTAGATGAGTATTTTTTGCCAAAAATGGCCCTTTTACCGAACTAAACCCAGATGTGGCCCTTTTGTGAAACTATTGCCAAATCTGGCCCTGGGCTCGGCGCCAAATGGGCCGGCGCCGAAATTGTACAGCTCGGCGCCAAGATGGGCCTCTGCTGAACTGGGATGGGCGCCCATCCCAGTTCAGCAGAGGCCCATCTTGGCGCCGAGCTGTACAATTTCGGCGCCGGCCCATTTGGCGCCCATCCCAGTTCAGCAGAGGCCCATCTTGGCGCCGAGCTGTACAATTTCGGCGCCGGCCCATTTGGCGCCGAGCCCAGGGCCAGATTTGGCAATAGTTTCACAAAAGGGCCACATCTAGGCTTAGTTCGGTAAAAGGGCCATTTTTAGCAAAAAATACTCTAGATGATAGGTGTAGTGAATGGTCAAACACTTCCCATTCAGTTTGCAGCGAGAAAGCTAATTTTTTTAGCGAGAAAGCTAGTAGTTATTAGTCTCCCCACTGGCCGGATCTGCTAACCCATAACATATTGGCTGCTCATCATGTGCTCCGTCGCCGGTGCCGGACCACCCCCTCCACCGGAGCTCCTCTTAAGCTCCTCGTGCAGCTCCACGATCAACGGCTTCCACAGCCGAACTCGGGCGTTGATGAACCAGTTCGCCACCTGACAAAACGCAGAAAAAATCACTCAAAAAGTCAGGCGCGAAATTCACTTATGAACAAGGTCAAGCATGATGCATCTGTGCTCGGAACCTATGTCTGTAGAGACGAACTTGTTGGTACCTGGTTCCTGGTGAGGCCGCTCCGGGCGGCGAGCATGTCCTTCTCGCTGTCCTGCGGATACCTGAAGGGCAAAAAATCATCGTCAGATCATTAGCACTCAAAGAAATGTAGCTTCGCCGTGGCATCGATCCATCTGTGCAGGAGCTTACGGGTGGAGGAAGTTCTCGAACAACCAGGCCTTGAGCACGGACACGCTCTTCTCCGGCAGCCCGCGCTGCGGCCGCCAGTCCTGGTGCGGCGGGCGTCGCCGCACCGCCAGGTGCTTCTGTATGAACGCCGACTCGTCCCAGCTGCTGCTCTGCTCCATTTTCACGGCAGAAATCATCGAAGATTCCGCGCGGTGGGGCTGGTGACTGGATTGTCCTGCCGCCGCCATGATCTCGCCGGTGATCCGACGCCTCAGGGCGCGGTACGACGACGACACGGCGCAGTGCGCGAACGGCGCGCAGATGCTGCCGCCGCTACTACTGCTGCTGCTGCCTGACGGCTGCATCAGGCCGCTGAACTTGGCCGTCGTGCTCTGGATCTCCTCCAGGCATTGGTAGTACTTCGCATCCATCTGCACATCATCAGGGATAGTCATATTTCGCATGATAAATCTTGCGGTTAACTCTATGAAAAGATCGTGAAGAAGAAATGCTCACTAGCTGAAGGATGTTGAGGAGCTCGCTCCTGACCCTGTGAGCCTCCCCCCACCGCGCGGCGCCGTGCGAATGCTCCTCGAGGGAAGCCAATGACTGGTCTCTGGAGCTCACCGCGGAGCAGCTCGACGCGCCGCTGACGGGCGAGTCGGCATCGACGTCCGCGACGCCGCGCAGCACGTGGCCGACGGCGTCGTTCAGCGCACACTGCGCCACCGGCGCGTACGGCGAGCGCGCCACCACCACGGCGAAATGCACCGGCCAGAAGCGCGGCTGCGGGCGATACGCTTGCTGCGACTGCTCGGACGACTGCACGTGTCCGCTCGTGTGCGTCACGGCGGAGCGGCTCGGTCCCGGCGAGAACTGGTCGGTGCTGCTCGCCATGCTGTCTGAGGAAGAAACAGAGCACAGAACCATGGCCCGAGCATCCGACTGGCCCTGGCAGGTGAGGATCCCCCCACAGGAGCGGTCATAGCCGCCGTCCATCTCCTCCGCCGTTGGCGTCCGCGCGCTGAGGTGATCGACGCGCGGCGGCGGCCTCTGCGCATGCGGAGCAGACGCGTAGAGCTGGCCAGCGAGGGAGGCGAGCATCAGGTTGTTCGCCGTGAACTGCGCGCCGATGTCCGACGCCGTGGGACCGCCGGAACAGAGGCCAAGACCGTACCGGCCGTGATCAGGCGGTGGCATGCTCTGTTCGAACGGCGTCACGTCGGCCCCGAGCATGCCGCCGCCGCCGCTCGCCGCGAAGTAGCCGTTCATGGCGTCCACACCAAATTGCGGAATCCACAGATTGCTGCTGCCCATCGCAGCCTCGGAAACCTCCAAGAACTGCAGCCACGGATTGCGGATGTCTGGCCCTGGAGACAGCAATCTGAATCAGATCATTGCACACTGTTCTTACCAAGATTCCTGACAGATAATACTACAGGATCAGGCTGTACTAGTTCGCCGCTAGAACCAACCGTGCAAGCTCAACAAAGATTCTTGCCATGAAGTTCAGGTCAGAAAAAGTGGGGACGAAATTGAGAAAATGTAAAAGATGTTCCACCTTCAGATAAGATCTGTTCATTTCTGAAAGATTAAGGTACGGATATTATTAAAATGTTCATGACCAACTTGCAAGGGAGTAAAACAAGAGCAAACTTATATGGTGAGAAATACAAGCAAATCATGTACTAGATGCAGTTGTTGATCACAACTCAAAAAAGAAGGGAAGGTCTTCACAAAAGGAGAAATTAAGAAGGGTATAAATTCCGAAGATTCAGCCCTCACACACACGGATCCTAAAATGGAAAGATAATCACTTCCAAATAGGATGCATACAAGGAACAAGAAAACAATTGGGGCAGGAAGGTGTTCTCACTCATCAGTATGTGTCTAATGATCAAAGAGGAGGAAAAAAATCATGCAAAGATCAGAGACACCAGAGAAGCAGCTCTCACCTGAGCTTGACACCGGGTCAGCGGTTTTGCTCTTGGGTTAACATCTCTCTCAGAAAAGCATTGAAGGAAGAGGAAGCAATGAGAGCCTCTACTCCTCCTTGTGGCTTCAACGCTCAAACGCAAGAAACTGAAGCAAGCATGCAACTCAACTCCAAAGCATGGGGAGGGCAAGAGGAGGAGGCCAAAGCAATGGCTCCAAACCTTGTATGATGGGCTCTTTTAGCAGGGTGTGGGCAAGACGCAGCAAGCTACAGGGCCACGCTCATTATCATCATCAACCTGATGCATGCAGATGCAATGCCACAACTTTTCTTTGAGGTGAAGTGAGCATGCAAGCAACAACTTTGAGCTAACACGAGGAGAGGAGACAACAGAAAGGAGGGAAGAAAGGTATGGGCTCCGGTGCGAGGAGGGAGGGAGACTAGTGTTTGTGAATGTTGTGGTGAGAGGAGGATAATTTTGTGCAGCCTGTTCAAGGAGTCTCTCTCTCCCTCTGCATTCATGTTGTTTCTTTTTTCGTGTACCTGACCTCAGGCCACTCCATGCAAATGATCAAGGCAGCCAAAAGATCTGGAATCTCTGTGTGCAGTGATGCAGCAGCAGCAGCTAGGCCGTAGCTCCTGTGTTGGCAGGCTGTGTCCTGCCCTACTGCTCTCTCGTCACCACACCCTGAGACAAAAGAGTACTGCTCCCGAAGCCACACCACACCAGCACATTTACCATTAACCACCGGCTATGGAGTAATCTTGTACCTCCCCTCTATTACAATGCGTGTGGTGTTGAAAGCACATATTTCACAATTAGTTGCGGCCACAACCCATTACCAGATATCCCACTTCGGAGTTTTCAAAAAATACTAAATAAATATCGGACATAGTTTATGTTGTATCTTATGCATCTAAAAAATTTCATCCCAAAATATGAAAATATGTGATCTTTGCAAAAAAGACAAGCACTCTAGTGAATAGTATCATGTGCTATTCACACTTCATTTGTTTTTCTTTAGGTCACATATGTTCATATTTTTGGCTGAAAATTTGTGGATGCACAAGATACAACATAATCTAGATTCCAGATTTATTTCATATTTTTTGAAAACTCTGATTGAACATCCCACAAGGGGTTGCGGGCGCAATAGTTGCAAATTGTAGTTTCCCGTGTGGTGTCCTCGTTTTTCCTGTTTTAACTTTGATCACTATAATCTGACTAATAATACATGAGCCACTTATTATAACATTTGTATAACTAATTTTTTATTCGAATTAACTTTTTCATGATATATGGACCACATTTTGTTGGTCGAAGATGGTCAAATTTAGACCTCGCAAACATGTGCGTTACCTAAACTTTAGGATTTGTTTGGTCCAGAGTAAAAATAAGGGCTGACATAGGAATACAAATTTTTGAATGATATTATTAGTCCATTTGATTTAGTGGAGTAAAAGGAAAAACATAGACAAATTCCTAACTTAGTTTAAAAAGAGAACGCGGACAATTTACCATCCACTTGGACCTTTTTCAAAAATTTACGCACGAAGAACAATATCGAGACCTTCAGTGGCATAATAACATTCTAACTATACCTTTTCATGTGGTTTGACTATGTTTTGACCTTGTTTATTAGGATTCCTATGTTTTTCCTATTCAAGTGAACCAAACACTTAGGACATGTTTAATTCGTAATATTTTCAAAGCACATGAATAGAAAAACACTGGATTGAGTATCATGTCTAGTTGAATCCTACATAATTTTAAACATACAGAAATATTCGTCAAGGAGTGTTTGAATCACAGGAAAACAACGAAGTTGTAAAAAGAGGTTTGATTGGATGAAAAATTCCTAGAAACATAGTGCAATGCAATCTTATGGGAAAATCCTAATATTCTAATCCTATCAATCACACGCATCGAAAAAAATTCTAAGGATCAAAATCCTCCAAAATTTATACAAGATTCTTTTGAATCAAATGATGCCTTGACTTTATTGATTTTTTTTGCGTTTTCCGATCCATTTTTTATGCATGTATTCATATTTTACTGATATCTATTACTGTATTTTTTGGAATTCTAGGAACCAAACGCAACGTAGAGAGATGACAAATGTCTCTGAGCTCCACGGAGCTTGTTTTCTGAAAAAAAACGAAATCGACATTTTTATGTTTCTGAAATTCTGAAAAAAATTCGTGGGTGTAGATAATGCCAAGATCCACTTATGTGCAAAATCTCAATGAAAAGATCGTCGTACTTTGGTCTGGAAAAAATGATAAATTTGTAGATCTGGATCGGTGAACAGTGTCCAAATTCAAAAAATTAAAACTTTGCCAGATTTTTCATAAATCAAATGAACACCTTGATCGATCTTAAGCAGCGATTTTACCCTCCACAATTGTTTTGACCTGAAACAAACTCACTTATCCGTTAAACAAAATGCATCCTCGTTGATCCATTTCCACAAGAAAATTATACATATATATGGATTATAATTCTCCAAAATACTTCCAAAGATCTTTCTTGAACCTCGAAAGGCTCGATTGTTTTAGATAAACCCCATAGAACGGCGTTTCTTCACAAAAAAAATCTTCTAATCAACACTCAAAATTTACTCGCTGCCAAGAACTTGTGTTTTATTTCTTCCTATTGTAAGAAGGTTCTTGTAATGGCTGGTTTCATATAATATATGGCTTATGTCTTTTCCACACGCACAAAAAAATACTCGCTGCCATGAGGGTTTTAAACGCTATAAGAGCATCTCCAACCATGACCCTCAACCCTCTCCCAAACGTCCGGGCAGACAACCCGAACTAGTTTTCGGCCGAAATCCATCACCCAACCATCCACCCCATAGTCAGCCCAAACGTCTGGGCAGTCCGCAAACCCCAAAGCCAGCCCATATGTGGGGAGGGTTTGGGGCGCCCGGACGCCTCCGCCACGTCGGACCTGGCAACGCGGACTGATGACGTGAAAACACACGTTCGTTGGGAGACCCCAAGAGGAAGGTATGATGTAGTGCAGCAGCAATTTTCCCTTGATATCTAGCAAGGTTATCGAATCCAGTAGGAATCAAAAGTGCTTCAGAAGGTTGTTAGTGGCGCCGTTTACGACAACTGACGTGGAACCTGCACACAACATAATAAAACTATTTTTGTCCCAACGAAACAGGAAGGTTGTCAATCTTCCCGGCTTGCTGAATACAAAGGATTAAACGTATGGTGTGGAAGTAATAATTGCAGAAAATAACAGATAACAGATGCTTGCAGTAGGTGTTTTTATCAGTGTAGAGGAATGGACCGGGGTCCACAGTTCACTAGTGGGTCTCTCCATAAAAGATAACAAGCATGTTGGTAAACAAATTACAGCTGGGCAATTGACAAATAGTGAGCGCATGACAATGCAATATATGATAAGCTAGTTTATTGTAGTATTTATTGGGCATTACAACATAATACATGGGCCGCTTACCAGCCGCATCCATGCCTAAATAACCCACTTCCGGGATAGCATCCGTGCTCCCGTTAGTATTAAGTTGCAAACAACAGATTATTGCATTAAGTAAAGTGTGTAATGTAAACAAATGCATTAGACCTAACAGACGTACCCTTAAGCTAAACATCGGTTATTTTATCCCTAGTGGCAATAACACATTCACAACCTTAGACGTTGCTGTCACTCGCCCAGATTACCGGAGGCATGAACCCACTATCGAGCATAAATACTCCCTCTTGGAGTCACAAGCAACTACTTGGCCAAAGTATCTACTAGCAACGGAGAGCATGCAAGAACATAAATAAAACAGTAGATATATTGATAAATATCTTGATCATAACATCACTATTCATCGGATCCTAGCAAACACAACATGTAGCATTACAATAATATGATCTTGATCATGTTAGGCAGCTCACAAGATCTAAACATGATAGCACAAAGTGGAGAGACAACCATATAGCTACTGCTATAGACCCGTAGTCCAAGGCTGAACTACTCACGTATCACTCCGGAGGCGGGCATGGTGATGTAGACCCCTCCGGCGATGATCTCTCTCTCCGCAAGGTGCCGGGAAGAGCTTCAGAACCCTTCCGAACTAGGGTTGACGACGGTGGCGGCGACGGAATTTTTCGTGGATAATTGCTCGGGTGTTTAGGGTTTTCAGGAGGAGGTGAATAAATAGGCGAAAGGACGGCGGCTGGAGGCACCTGAGGGGGCCACACGCCACCTCGGCGCGCCAGAGGGGGAGGCGCGCCCAGGTGTGGTGTGGCCGCCCTGGGTCGCTTCTTCGTACGCCCTTCGGACTTCGTCTTCGTGTCGGTGAAATATTGGGGTACGTTGATTTTCGTCCAATTCCAAGGATATTTCCTTAACACTGTGTTTGGTTGCAGGGAATTGGAGCAGGGAATTGAATTGGACACCAATTCCAAATCCGAGATGGAAATGAATTGGCTTCTAATTCAATTCCACTGTTTGGGTGTGTTTGGAAATTTCTGTTGGAATCAAAGGAAGGAACAGAAGGACAGTGAAGAGGAGCCACGAGAGGCTAGGGAAGGGCCAGAGAGAGGCCGACGTTCCCCGTCGGCGTTCACCTGGCGCCGGCGAGCGAGAGGCAGGAGCGGCTGGACGCCGGTGACCGCGCGCAGAGGCGTCGTCGTCTCCCTCCCATCGCGCAGGAGGCGCCTTCGTTCCCTCCCGTGCGGGCGGGGCGGGAGAGGAGAGCTCGGGAGGAGGGAGGGATTCCTCGGCCGTCGCCGCCACCACCGCCGTGTCCACCTCGAGGTGTCGAACAGAGAGGTCACGCAGGAGGCGCCGTCATTCCCTTTTGTCGATCTAGGGTTAGCATGGGTGCGGGAGAGCGGCGGGAGAGGAGAGCTGGGGAGGAGAGCAGGAGCATGTGGCGGCGGGGGAAGGCAGATGCAGGGGTGGGCGGCGGCGAAGAGACGGGAGGGAGACGGCGGGGGCACGCGGCGGAGCAGAGAGGGAGGAGACGAGGGAGACGTTTCCCAGCGATTCCGAGCTGGTGAGTGATACGTCCAAAACGTATCTATAATTTTTGATTGTTTCATGCCATTTTTATGCTTTTAGCACTTGTTTTATATTAAGTTTATTATTTATTTGGACTAACCTACTAATAGTTGCAAAAGTGCACAATGTTCTTGTTTTACTCTTTGATGTGTAGAAATTATCAAGAATACAAGAGGAAACCTTGTTGGAGTCGAATTGGGACTTTCCTGAAATCTGTCTGAGAACTTTTTACGAAGATTGCCAGTTTGACCCTCGAAGATGACGTTATATGGAGACCTGGCTGTTACGAAAGTTGTCACAATTTTCCATACGAAGATTTTAAGCCCGAGATCAGCCCAATCGGAGTTCGGACGCGGCCTGTAGGCCCGTTTTGGTGGAACCCTAAAAGGGGGTGACGGAAATCCGAGAAGATATATAAAGGGAGGAAACCTAATTCGTGGAGGACTCCTCCACCCACGAATTTCAGCCACCAAAAGCCACGTTTTTGCCTCCCCCATGGATCCCATCTCCATGGGGGAGGGCTCCCAAGAAGCCATGAAGGAGGGAGGCTAAGGGGCGGCGCTCCCCAAGCTTGCCGGCGGCGGGGAAAGGAGTTCCCCGCACCGCCGCGCCGCCGCGCCTGCGCGCCGCGCTGCCCCTCTCCGCCGTCTTCACCGCCATCTCCATCACCATCTCCTCCTTGTATTCAGTGGTTCATCCTCCCACAAACCTCTGTACCGTCCTATGTAAACATGGTGTTTGATGCTATAATATTTATCCTATGATTTACATCATGTTTCCGTAGTTTATTTGTCTTTTGATTGCTTAATTGAATGCATGAGGTTCATTAGAGTTGTATGTCTATATGGTGCTGTCCTTTGGTGTCCATTATATTGTGCGCGCATGGATCAAACACCCTAGGGTTGGTAGTATTTGTAACGAAGCGGGGGAAGTTCTGCCGGAGTGACAGAAACCTGAGAACGCGAACCGATTAGTTGCACGTATGGGAGTAAGAGGACCTTGAACTTAAGGCTATGGTTGGGGAAACCTTAATGCATTGTTAGTATTTGCGGATGCTTTCTAACAATCCAATCATATAGTACTTGTAATCCCAAGTAGTGGAGTGCATGTATATTTAGCCTCTCCCACATAGAAAACTGCATCGAAGACAATGAACCAAGTACCTTCACTAATTAATCTTGGACAAAGCCACCACAATTACCACCACTTTTCCACACTCATGGTACTGTTAGTATATGGTTACTTAGTGTATTTTATTGCTGCAGCACTAACATTTACTTTCTTGTATTTATTATCTTGCAAAACTACTCTCATACCCGTATTGCTACTAGTTTATTTCTAGATAATGCAAACGTTTAGTGTGCGTAGAGTTGTATCAGTGGTTGATAGAACTTGAGAGAATACTTATCCTACCTTTAGCTCCTCGTTGGGTTCGACACTCTTACTTATCGAAAAGGCTACACGCGATCCCCTATACTTGTGGGTTATCAAGACCTTTTCTGGCGCCGTTGCCGGGGAGCCATAGCGTAGGTTAATGTTCTTGTGTGCACTTGTTTGCTTTATCTCTAAGTAGTTTTTATTTTCAGTATTAAGTTGTTCTTTATCTTACTATGGATAGGGAATGCGAATTACAAAAAAAATTAGGTGTAGTTGTTATCTAAAAACGTTTTCAAAAAGAAAAGTGATTGGAAAGATGAGTAATGGTTAAATGGGGGTCGACCTTGAACACTTGTGTTCATGCCTATGAAACCAAAACAAATCTTTCCATGGAAGCTTTTCATTAAAAACATGTAAATATTGTAAATATTGTGTATATACCTCTGTACATAAAAATAAAATGCTAATTATAGTCTAGTTAATTGAAAGTTGATAGTTTTACTTTGCTGTCCAGAAACAGATTTTCTGTGCTCCACCGTATTAAATGTTTAAAATCACCAGAACGTGATCTTGATCTGAAATTTCTTGAGTGCAAAGTGATGCTTATTAGCTTTCTTTCATTAGACTAACTTTTTCTGATTTAAGGTACGTAGATAGGTCGAAAAATTCGATCTTTACTGACTGTTCTGTTTAGACAGATTTTGTGCTTCTCTGTAAATAAAATCGTGATAAATCTCAGAATAGTATTTTGACTTGAAAATTTTTGTGCATAAACCTGAGATTATTATCTTTCTTTCATTAGACTAAAGTTTTTCGATTTGAGCTACTTAACTATCTCGTTGAATGCCATCTTTACGGACTGTTCAGTTTTGACAGATTTCTTTGTTTATTCAATATTGTACTTGGTGTTGTTAGTTTCATTAGTTTTTCGACGGACAACGGAAATCATGAACACCTTAGTATATACAGTGGCTAATGTTGAGTAAAAATTATAAAACTTGTCAATGCTTGAACATGAGTGGATTTTATTTAATGAGTACTAACCCTACTAATGAGTTTTGTGAAGTTTTATGTGGATGTAGCTTATAAGATCTAATCAATATGGTGATATGAGATGAATAAGAAGACGCAAGAGCTCAAGCTTGGGGATGTGTAGGTGCATCCCAAGAACATATTCAAGAAGATACAATCATCTAAGCTTGGGGATGCCCGAGTCATCCCCCTATTCATCAACTAACATGAGGTTGTCTCGTTCATACTCTATATTACCCGTCCACATGATATGTATTGTCTTAACTTGTATTATAATTGCTTTTATATGTCTTGGTTTTACCTTCTTTAGTTTTATTAGGCTCCTTATTTGGTTTCGATTGCTTCTTTACTTTCACTTATAAATTCAAAATAACAAAAATATTTTCTTTTGTTTTGCTTCTTTGTTTGGTTCTTTATTTTAATTTTATTTGGGTTTTACTTTTGATTTTTATTTAGAGTTTTCCTTGCTGTAGCTAGCATGTTTAGGTCTTGCTTAGCCTCTGGTTTCTTAGTTTATCAAAAATAAAGTACCAAGTTTTATCCATTTAGCTTAGTTGATACATATGTAAAAAGTGATTTTCTGTTTTCGGTATCTACTGCTTATTGCGCGATTTTTCATATTTTACTGGAAGCTCTAAAAATCACAAAAAATTACTGATGTTGTAGCACCTAATCCTCTGCATGTACAAAAATTGGCTAAAATTTCGGGCATGTTTAAGTGCACCTAAAAATTGCGTTTTCCAGCTGCTGTTTTTCTGGACAGATTCTGACTTTTGTTGCAAGAGTGGCCTCTTTTCGTTTTCATTTGATTTTTAATGGTTCTTACCTTTCATTTATAAGTTGGCCATTTAAGCAACCTTTCTGTAACTTAAAAACAAAATTTTATTTGGTTTAATAGTAGCACTTGGGAAATATTATCTATTGTACTAATGTCTAACCGCAGAAAAGAATGGGAAAGTTTTTGTGTTGAAGTTTTTTCACAGAGAATGAAGGAACACCAAACTATGGAATATTGAAGAATTACCAAAGTCATAAGCTTGGGGATGTCCCCGCATCCCTCTTCATCAATAACCCCACGGTTTGCAAACCTTTAAACTTTGTTTTTTGAGCAACATAGGAACTTAACTAAACTTGAAGCGGCTGTATTTTATTATCTATTTATCTTAGCATCAAACACCAGTTACATTAATAAGTGGATCGTCACATATTTTATTTATCCTCTGTTTTCAATGTTTACTTGGTTAATGGATTACTTGTTGAAACTTAAAAATGATGTGTGAATAATACTGTTTAGTAGTTTATGTTTTCTTATGGTTAGTCTCAACTAGCTAATAGTGCATATTATGTTATTTTGATATCAACATGCATTGTCCTGTTCATAAGATGGTATGGTATTGTGGTATCCTCCTCTGAATAATTCACTTGAATCGACTTGGCACATGCTCACACATGTTATGACTGAAAAATAAAAGTCAATTAAGCCTTGATGATCTATTTTGCCTCAGAGTTTTAGTATCGTTTTTATGCCTCCGTTAATTTTATTTTGTCGCAAGCATGATTATGACCGTTATCGCTCTCGTGGTTGTCGCTTCCCAGTCTATTGCTAGCCTTCACTTGTACTGAGCGGGAATGCTGCTCGTGCATCCAAATCCTTAAAACCAAGTTATCCCAAAGAGTCCACCAAAAAATTCCTATGCATGGTATTTCAAGCCATTCCAAGTAAATTTGCATGTGCTACCTTTAAAACCTTCAAAATATTTCTCTTTTTGTGTCAATGTTTACTAGCTCATGAGGAATTAGTGTGGTTATTCTTTATTCTATTTGTCAAATGGACTTTTACACCTGGACTAGTGGCATATACATCCGCTTATCCAATAACTTGCAAAAAGAGCTGGCAACGGGGTGCCCAGTCCCAATTAATTACAACTTTAACCAATTAATTCTCTTCACACTTTTGCCCTGATTCATCAGTAAGCAATGACAAACAGTGAAATACCTGAATGTGTGTAAACCAAAGAGAAAGAGGGATGATCTGCCTTGCTGGTAGAAATAACGTCCTTCATGGGAGCCGCTCTTAAAAGTCCGTTTGACAGGTAGAATACTGTTCTCACCCGCTACCATTCGTTGACAATTAACAAACACCTCTCAAAACATTTTTACCTCTGTTTTTAAAAAAAAAGCTCTAGCACGTGTTAATCCCTGCTTCCCTCTGCGAAGGGCCAATCTTTTATTTTTATGTTGAGTCACCATCCTTTCTTTGAGCACTTCTTCGAGAGCATAGCTGTCGTTCTTAGTGTAATGTGCTTGTCCCAGAATACGATTAATTGAGGTAAACTATGATCTTTATCTTTGATATTTATATCTAGTCTTCACTTGAACTTCAGAGGTGCCTTGGCATTTATGTTTTGCTCCACAATTAAGGGCAAGCGAGATACCACTCTATCATGCTTTATTATGGTCATTACAATCTTGTTGATGTTTATAAATTTCATGTTATAAGCTCTTAGTTCGTTGATACTTTTCATTAGGAAATGATTGCTAAGTTTTATTATCCATACATCATGCAATTGTTAAAGACCTGATCATAGCATTTACAATCAAAAATTATTTTGTTATCATTTACCTACTCGAGGACGAGCAGGAATTAAGCTTGGGGATGTTGATACGTCCAAAACGTATCTATAATTTTTGATTGTTTCATGCCATTTTTATGCTTTTAGCACTTGTTTTATATTAAGTTTATTATTTATTTGGACTAACCTACTAATAGTTGCAAAAGTGCACAATGTTCTTGTTTTACTCTTTGACTAGTTGAATTTAGGCGCGCCGTCACGTCGCGCCCTGAGTGGATATTTCGGTAAATATAATTTGTTTTTTGTCTTGGTTACGTAATATATTTTGTGAATAGCGTTTGTTAAATACTTAGATTTGAAAGTCATTTTAGTTTGAAATAATCAAATCTGGAGTTTGATCATATGCCACAAATAGGCAACGTTTATTTTTCGTGTTCATATTGATATGTATCATATGCCACAAATATGCAACGTTTATTTTTCATGTTCATATTGATATGTTAAGGGGAAGTTATTCAAATTTAAATTGTTTTAGTGTTTACAAAATGATCATGTTTGAAAGAATCAAATTGGAAAGTTGGTAAGGTTTGATTTTTTTTTTTTAGAAAAAATTAGGGTTGAAAGAATTTAAAATTTTAGAAGTCTTAAATCTGAAATTTAGTTTTAAATGCCAATGTGGTTGTTTTTTTTCCCATAGATAAATCTATCGAAATATCGACCAATTTGAAATATTCGAACATGTTTTTTTTTTTTTCTTTTTGAAGTAGTTATAACATTTTTTTGTAAGCATTTAGATGTGTACTGTAATTTGTTTTTTTCTTTTTCAGATAGGTATTTGTATAAATAATTCCATTGTCTGTTTGCTTTTCTTTAAAAAAAAAATCTGTCAGGCTAGGTCCACGCCGACGTCAGGGTGACGCGAGCAATGGCCGAGCTTGTCACGGCGGCGACAGCCACGGTGTGTGTTTTTTTAAATACAACTCCATTTGATTAGAGGGAATGTATTTAGGTTTTCTGTAAATTTTTGCTAAATTAAAATGTATAAAAATGTTTGTATTTTGGTTGTATAGTTATCATGTATTTCTTGGACGGTTTGATATTTTTGTCACATTTTTTCTGATGGATAGATTTTAAATTATTAATTTTGCAATTTCCTTTTTTTTGCAGGGGAATTGTGTAAGCAAAGTGAGCTCATATGTTAGGGATTCAGCAATTTCTTAAATTCCTGTGGATAAGTGTTTGTATCTTGTTGTAAGTAGTTAGCATGTATTTTTTCTGGAAATTTGTATCTTGTTGTAAGTAGTTAGCATGTATTTTTTCTGGAAATTTTGATATTTTTGTCATATTTTTCTGGTGGATATATTTTAATTATTGATTTTGCATTTTTTTTCTTAGATAATGTGTAAGCAAAATGGGCACATGTCAGGGAGTTTAAATTTTTTGGCACGCCGTGCTATTGATGATAAATTTTATGTTGATGTTCGTTTCTCTCTGTTTTAGTTGTATAATATATCTTGCAAAGAGAGGTGACAGTTTTGTTTTTTTGGTGTTGTGTGTCGGTTTGAAATGTTAAAATTTGTTTGAAATTTGTCGTTCAAAGTAGGTTCAAAATTTCAGCAATTTTAAATGTTCCAATATATATAGTTTACGTTTGTAGATTGACATATATATATTTTTTTCCCTGGAAATTATGTAAGCAAAGTGGGCCCACATGTCAGGAATTTAGCAATTTATTAGTTTTTTGTTGGAAAGTGTTTGTATTTTGTTGCAAGTAGTTAACACGTATTTTTTATGGACATTTTGATATTTGTTATCATATTTTTCCTGATGAATATTCTTTTAATTATTGATTTTGCAACAATTTTTTTTTTTTATGTTGGGTAAGCAAAATGGGCTCACATGTCAGGGAGTTTCAAAATTTGGTAAATCTAGAAGATCTTGATATATTGTTTGAAATAGTTTGAATTCTAATTTTAGCATTCTTTATTGTAATGTGTTTTTTTGACAGGTGGGTCCCACATGTCAAGCTTTTATTATTTCTAGAAAACAATTACGGAAATATTAAAATCATATATTGCTTGAATTAATTTGATTTCTAATTTCAGTATTTTTTACTGTATTTTTTTTGACAGGTGGGTCCCACGTGGCAAGCTTTTATTATTTCTGGAAAACAATTACGAAAATATTAAATCAATCCCCATAGTCAGTTAAAATCGAACACCATTTAATCGGAAGGAATGCTTTTAGGTTTTTTTGTAAATATTTGCTAAGTTGAAATGTTTAAAAATGTTTATATCTTTTTGTAAATAGTTAGCATGTATTTTTGTGGACAATTTTTTTTTCGTCACATTTTTGTGATGTATCTATTGTAAATTATTGGTTTTGCAATATTTTTTTTCCTGGAAATTATGTAAGCAAATTGGGCCCACATGTCAGGAATTTAGCAATTTATTAGTTTTTGTTGGAAAGTGTTTGTATTTTGTTGCAAGTAATTAGCACGTAGTTTTTATGGACATTTTGATATTTTTTTTCATATTTTTCTGATGGATAGGCTTTTAATTATTGACTTGCAACAATTTTTTTTTAGATGTTGTGTAAGCAAAATTGGCCCACATGTCAGGGAGTTTGAAAATTTGGTAAATCTAGAAGTTCTTGATATATTGTTTGAAATAGTTTGAATTCTAATTTTAGTATCTTTATTGTAATTGTGATTTTTTTTTAACAGGTGGGTCCCACATGGCAAGCTTTTATTATTTCTAGAAAACAATTACGAAAATATTAAAATCATATATTGTTTGAATTACTTTGAATTCTAATTTTAGTATTTTTTACTGTAATTGTTTTTTTGACAGGTGGGTCCCACGTGGCAAGATTTTTATTTTTCTAGAAAACAATTACGAAAATATTAAAATCATGACAGTGGGGCCCGGCGACGTCATCATGACGTCAGCAATGCCATGGTCGGCATCGCTGGGATCGGCCGAGCTCGAGCGAGCACGCTCTGGTCGACCCAGCACGCCCGCGAGGCTGGGACCGTGCAGATCCACGCGTGGTCGTCGAGGGGAAGCGAATGGGCGGCGCGGCGAGCCATTTGGCCGCAATCGCCGGCGGCGAGCGTATATGCGCGCGGACGCCGACGACGGCGAGGATTATTCCGGCGGATGTGCTATGTTCTGGCACGCCAGAGTCCGCTAGAATGAAGCGGAGACGGAGGCGGAGCTCTCCATGGCCATCGATCTGAGCGGGGAGGAGCGTAGCGACGGCGGTGAACGTCGCGGCGGCGAGGAGCTCGGGCCGTCGCAGGAGAAGAAAGAGGAAGGGGAGTTGTGTGTGCTCTTCACACGGAGGTCCCTGGAATTTCTGGAATTTACGAATTAGTCCTTTTCCTCGTAAAACTGTGGACTGTTTATTTTTTTCGGTTTGTGCGGGTGTTTTTGCAAAACTGACACGGGCGTGTGGTGAGGGCCGTGCGATCGCCGAGCGACGGCTCGGATCGAAGGGACACTGTAGCTACTGTAGATCTGCAGTACTCGATCGCTGAGAGAGCGAGGAATCGCTCAGCTTTCATATAGTTAGTGATAAATCCATTTGAATTTGTAGAAGAGTTAGAAATTTACTGAGTCAAGTTTATTGAGAGAGTTACCCACTTTTACAATAGGGTTAATCTGCTATTCCATTACTGTTGCTCCATTATCAAAAGAGATTGATATAAATAAAATAAATATTGTAAAAAACAGTAGAAGAGGAAATAACATTGTATTTCCCGTTTCATGCGGATAGGAAAATGTTTTTAGCCCCAAAGGATGGACCTCATGCTGAGCGTTGCGTCTGGCCCAAGATGCCGCTCGTTCGATGGAGTTCAGAAAACCGGGGCGGTGTCCCCTTAACCTTTGTCAGGGCATGGCAATGGTGGCGGTGAGCCGTATATCGGATAGCGGTGAGGCGACACAGGCTGCGGCGGCAAGACGATCAACAACTGAGATGTCAGCCATGGCGATGGTGGTGTTCTGCAATAACCGTGTCTCGATCTGGATGAGACACCACACTACATAATTCTTTAGCTGCTCCTTATTCGTGTTAATCCTCCCTTACTGACTGTGGATGAAGAGCTGTCGTAATTGTAGCTGGACAACGTATAGGACAACGTATAGGGTATAGGGGCTCCTCCCTTTTTCCAAATTTGTCATCTCACAATGGAAAGCACGACTTGGGTTTACCTAAAGGACTTGTGCATTTATTTCTACTAGTAGACGTGCACGTGCCAAGCACGTCTAATATTAGAAATTTCTATATTCATACAATATTGAAACAAAATCAGCTTTTGCGTGTACTTTGGACTCTTTCCCGCATCCTTTGATGCCGGAATCGTTGTACTTTGGACTCTGTCATTTTCTTCTTCTATTGCAAGTCGACACGCAAAGCTTTTGCGTGTTCGCAAAATAAACAAAATCAGCGAAATACAATAAGATCAATGGAGATAATAATGTACTAACCAACACATAAAAAAGAATGAATAAATGCAAGAACAAATGCCAACGATAAGCAAAAGAATCAACGTGAGAACTTCGATCTCATTTGAGTAAATTCAATAAAACTTTCACCCTCAATATCTGAACTTGAGTAGTTCTGCAATGGGCAATGACATGTCATATTGTGAAGGACAGAATGTGCCACTAATCTGTTGCACCAAGCAAACACAAGCTGCACGAAGTGCTTGTTCAGAGCAGTGTTGAACCTTGGCGCCGCAAATGTTGAAACTCTCCCTGAAGAGTGAAGGTGGTGAATAGATCAAAGCCTGATGCTTTTAAAGGTAGTACAAACTTGGTACCATCTGCACACAAAATGAATAGAGAGATCAAAATTACCAAACATTGACACCCAAGCAGACGGAACCAAACTTGCACTTTGCATTCAAAATCAACTGAGGGAATTCATTGTCAATACTATTTCCCAGCCGTCCATCTCTCCCTTTTTTTTAACTTTGTTGTACGACAACATTGGATGCATAGAAACACTAATTCAAACAAATATACGTCTCCCAATTTGGCAAAGAAAAAACAGAAAGTCTGATAATTAAGAGAGAATTACCTAATCCAATGGCTCAAAGAATGGAAATATCCCATGCGGCGTCAGATTTGAAATGAAAACTGTAGATATTACACATTAAAAAAATATGAGCAGGTTAATTAACATGCACTACCTAGTAATGCACAAAGTAAAACACATTCAAATTCTAACCAGATTGATAAATCTTTCCAAATCGCATTAACAAAAAATCCCTGTAGGGGCTATCTGCTCTTACCAGCGACCTATATATGCACCTTTTGAACTGTGAATCCCCAGAAAATTCAGGGAACACAGCTTATAACTTATGGGGCTATCTGCTCTTACCAGCGTCCTATGCACCTTTTGAACTGTGAACTGCCAGAAAATTCAGGGATCAGGCACTCATATCTGAACAAATTGAGGGCATGAGGCTACATGTCGACCAAAAACTGATGATTTGCCTCAACTACACTGGCTGGCCTTGGGAACCTGGGAGGATTGTTCTCATCATCTGTCTGATAGAAAGTGGGCTTGGGAGCCTGTGACTGAATCTTGTATGACGGTGGCAAAAATTATATACACAGTACTATACTACTGCTCATCTATAGGACCGACCTTGGACCGGTCCCTCTCTCCCGCAAGAAGAGAGAGGCGATTTGTGCGCCCCCCGTCTGCTCCCACCTCGCCGCCGCGGATCCGCGCGATTCCTCGCCTCCGCCGGCCGCTTCGGCGGCGGGAGGCTGGGGAATCGCCGGATCCCGGCGTGTACATAGTGTAGGAAGTAGTTGGGCTTCAGCTGGCGGCGTCTTGGAGGCGGAGGCTTCGTCGGCGGTGTATTTGCGGCGGCGTTCGTCCCCTCTGTGGAGCTCCGCGGAGGTCCATGGCGGAGCGTCGTCCTCTTCTTCGTGCTCGCGGCCCTGGGGTCGCCGTGCGCGGAGTTCCCCCCTCCAGATCTGCTTGCGGTGGATCTGGTTGACCTTTTGGTTGCAGGTGCTGATGGCGCGAGCGACGACGGCGATGGAGCAGGCTGGAGGCCTCTCGAGGTTCGAGTTTCGGAAACTTCCCGTCCGCCTGGGGGATGCTCTGTTCCAAGGTTTCTAGGAAGCAGCGGCGGCGGCGCGTATCCGATGCGGCTTCTTCACCGGCGACGTCGACGCAGAAGAATCGATGTGTAATGTTTATCTTCTGTTTGATTTCTTCTGCCTACTCGATGTAATCTGCATCTGTAATCTCGCAAAAAAAAAAATACTACTGCTCATCTCACAAATAACCTAGGTAGTCTCAAGCTACTGCTTACTGCTTCGTTGGATACTGGAGTATCTCGCTGGCTACTGGAAAAGCGCTCGATGGTCGGATGGT
The DNA here is from genome assembly GCA_947311845.1 of Poa pratensis. Taxonomy (NCBI): domain Eukaryota; kingdom Viridiplantae; phylum Streptophyta; class Magnoliopsida; order Poales; family Poaceae; genus Poa; species Poa pratensis. The sequence continues at coordinate 4,911,125 of CAMZMU010000099.1, forward strand.
GATTCAGCTGATCGACCTCGTCCCACCACCGGAACTTGGCCTGGACCTTACTCCTCACCACGTTCACGTTGTACAACTGCGTCGGGTAGAACAGCACCCTCGCGTCCGTGCCCACCGCCGCCTCCTTTGCCTTCCTCCGCCCGCGCGACCGGCCGACTCCGCTCCGGCCATGACGAATCGGATACTGTGGGAAAACAACTGCCTGATTTCGCGCGGGTGCGAGGGCTTCGAGCGAGCTGCTCTTGTCCAATACAAATTTTAGGGGATCGGAGATGGTGAAGAGCTAGATTGCCAGAATTCGGGTGAGGAGTCTGACGGTGGACTTGCCAAAAGAGGCCGGAGACAGAGAGGGAGTAGGAGGGGAAATTGCAGGGAGCCCAGTGTCTAGCGGCGCTTCCCGTCGAAGTCGGCGCGCGCATACGGGCTCGACGTCTCCGTTCCGTCCTTGGGCAGCAGGCTCCGTGCCTCCATCACCTCCACCACCAGCTTCCTCACCGTCGCCTGTTGGAACCTAGCCCTAACTCTCTCAGCTCACGGACAGAGGTAGAAGAAAGGGTGGACTCTGAATTTTCGGCGCACAAACGCCTCGCCGCACTGACGACGTTTTTTTGTATTTCCTGCCGAGCTCAAACTCGATGCACTTACATGGACACACGCACACACGCAATACTACCTAGAGGAGCTCTTGCAGCAGCGAGGCGAGCTCTATCCGCGGCCAGCCGAGCCACATTCGGCACGCGGAAACTACACCTCTCTAGACTACATCTTACTCATCTCTAGCTCTCGTTACACACAGCACCACACAGGCTCTTTATAGCCCAGCTTGCATGCATACGGGAGCAACAACTCCCGAGCATGCAGCAGCACGACCAGGCTGCTCCACTCGCCCACGGACGCTGCGCACGACCTGACCACGAACGCACTGCTGCGCGTCCGCCCACCTCGTTTCCGCTGCGCGACTCTGATCCGCTTGGTCCGGCCACATCCACGACGCGCTCAAAACGCGAGCGACGCGGCCTGCCCAACAGAACGCAGCGGCCAGCCCCTGAACGCCAACGGCCTGGCGTGGTTTAGTGCTAACATCGCCCTCATCCAGCATGTCCCAGTGACCTCCTCCACTCCTCTACACTACGACTTGGAGAGATCTGAATCACCTTCTGCTCGGCACGACGGGTGAGTGGGGCGAGATGAATTTGGAGGTAATTTCCGGGGCATCCATGTCCGACCAGGGCCATCGTGTCCTACGGCGCCCAGCGTCTGCGAACCACGGAGGAGCAGCGGGCGCGGACCTGGAAGCGCGAAGGGTATCTCGATGCCGACAATGACCTTGAGCAGGCCCTGCAGGACCGCGGCGAGGTGCCCGGAGGTTCCGCCGATGACCCAGAACTGCTTGTTGCGCCACCACTCCTCCTGCCGGATCCCCGTTGACCTCGAGCAGGATGAGCGTGACGCTGATGAGGATAGGGTCTTGAGGAGGAGGAGGCGGCGGCTGCTACGGCTGCCACGGCTGCCGTGGCGAGGCAAGAGAATTCCTTTTGCCTGTAGTATATGAATCGAACATAAGAATCAAACATAAGGGCCGATCGTGGCCGATCATGATTGCTACATTTTAAGCTAGTAAAAGTTGTTTGGTGCTCGACATGGGACAATCTGGATGATTGATTAGAAATTGAACGAACAAGATTTAAAGTGTTTGGTGTTCGACATGGGGACAATCTGGATCATTAATTAGAAATTGAATGGATAAGATTTAAAGTATCCCACCATGTTTGCTCTTTTAATAATAGTATAGATGTGTAGAAATTATCAAGAATACAAGAGGAAACCATGTTGGAGTCGAATTGGGACTTTCCTGAAATCTGTCTGAGAACTTTTTACGAAGATTGCCAGTTTAACCCTCGAAGATGACGTTATATGGAGACCTGGCCGTTACGAAAGTTGTCACAATTTTCCATACGAAGATTTTAAGCCCGAGATCAGCCCAATCGGAGTTCGGACGCGGCCTGTAGGCCCGTTTTGGTGCAACCCTAAAAGGGGGTGACGGAAATCCGAGAAGATATATAAAGGGAGGAAACCTAATTCGTGGAGGACTCCTCCACCCACGAATTTCAGCCACCAAAAGCCACGTTTTTGCCTCCCCATGGATCCCATCTCCATGGGGGAGGGCTCCCAAGAAGCCATTAAGGAGGGAGGCTAAGGGGCGACGCTCCCAAGCTTGCCGGCGGCGGGGAAAGGAGCTCCCCCACACCGCCGGCGCCGCCGCCGCCCTGCGCCGCCGCGCTGCCCCTCTCCGCCGTCTTCACCGCCATCTCCATCACCATCTCCTCCTTGTATTCAGTGGTTCATCCTCCCACAAACCTCTGTACCGCCCTATGTAAACATGGTGTTTGATGCTATAATATTTTATCCTATGATTTACATCATGTTTTCGTAGTTTATTTGTGTTTTGATTGCTTAATTGAATGCATGAGGTTCATTAGAGTTGTATGTCTATATGGTGCTGTCCTTTGGTGTCCATTATACTTGTGCGCGCATGGATCAAACACCCTACGGTTGGTAGTATTTGCAACGAAGCGGGGGAAGTTCTGCCAGAGTGACAGAAACCTGAGAACGCGAACCGATTAGTTGCACGTATGGGAGTAAGAGGACCTTGAACTTAACGCTATGGTTGGGGAAACCTTAATGCATTGTTAGTATTTGCGGATGCTTTCTAACAATCCAATCATATAGTACTTGTAATCCCAAGTAGTGGAGTGCATGTATATTTAGCCTCGCCCACATAGAAAACTGCATCGAAGAGAATGAACCAAGTACCTTCACTAATTAATCTTGGACAAAGCCACCGCAATTACCACCACTTTTCCACACTCATGGTACTGTTAGTATATGGTTACTTAGTGTACTTTATTGCTGCAGCACTAACTTTTACTTTCTTGCATTTATTATCTCGCAAAGCTATCTCTCATACCCATATTGTAGTCTAGTATTATTTCCTAGATAAAGTAAACGTTTAGTGTGCGTAGAGTTGTATCAGTGGTTGATAGAACTTGAGAGAATACTTATCCTACCTTTAGCTCCTCGTTGGGTTCGACACTCTTACTTATCGAAAAGGCTACACGCGATCCCCTATACTTGTGGGTTATCAGTGAGCTGGGAATGTTTTGCGGTCAGTTTGTACATGAGGATTCCGCCGCGGAATCTTGGGCCGTTTCCACGAGAGGATTCCCAAGCCACCCCAAACAGCGGAATCGGTGGAATCGACCCCAATTCCAATTCCCTGCCCCAATTCCCTGCAACCAAACACAGTGTAACAGGTTTTCTGAAACGGAAAAACAACAGAAAACAGGAACTGACACTGTGTCATCTTGTTAATAGGTTAGTCCCAGAAAATGCATAAAAAATGTTATGATGTGTATATAAACATGTAGCAATAGGTATAAAACAAGCATGGAACATCAAAAATTATAGATACGTTTGAGACGTATCACGGAGCTACACAATTTTCCCCAAATTAGACGGAAACCCTTGCTTCTCCCTCTTCTTCCTCCGCTCTGTCCACTTTGGCTGCACCTCTCTGCTCCGCCGCCATCCCCTTCGTGTAACCGTCGCCGCCCCGAAGCTACAGCTTGAGCAGCGAAGTCCTCCGCGGTCGTCGGAATCCGTCGCCGGAAGAACCTCGCCTGGGCGCTCCGCTTCCGGTACGTTTTGCATCGCTCGACATCCACCTCGCTCTCAAAGTCTTTGTGTAAATGCCGGAGCCGGTTTTTGATTCATTGTTCATGTATGTAGCCATGTATTCTTCGTCCGACGAGGAGTACGATTACTCGGCCATGGATGAGTTTGTTTACAACGAGTTCATCGACGGGTCTAGTGATGATAACATGTCTGAGGATGGAGACGAGGTGGCCGCAAGGTCGATGCTGAGCATTCAAGAGGAGTTAGAGAAGAAGGAGGAGCATGTTCTCAGCTTCCGAGGATCGATCAAGGGGAGAATCACGGTGGCTCGTGATTGGATCAAAGGCGCTCGAGATCTCTATGACGATTATTTCCTCCGTCCGAAGCCGATCTTTCATGGGGTTTTTTTTTTCCGGCGTCGGTTCCGGATGAGCTCAAAACTGTATGCGCGCATACAGGATGAGTAACTAAGTATGATGATTACTTCAAGTTGAAGTATGATTGCTGCGAAAAACTATCTTTCTCCCCTATGCAGAAATGCACCGCAGTTTTGAGAATGCTTGCTTATGGAAAAGTCGCGGATGCTATTGATGAGTATGTCCGGATGGGAGAGAGTACATGCATTGAGTCCATGGTGAGATTTACATACGCTGTGGTGCAGGTGTTTGGACCGGAATATCTGAGAGAACCTATTGCCGAGGACACCGAAAGGCTTATGGCCATTGGAGAAGCAAGAGGATTTAGGTATGCTTGGTTCAGTTGACTGCATGCATTGGCAATGGAAAAACTGTCCAACGGGGTTGCGTGGGCAGTACCAAAGTCACAGCAAAGAGGCAACAATCGTACTTGAAGTTGTGGCATCTCAGGACTTGTGGATTTGGCATGCGTTTTTTGGCATGCCTGGTTCCCACAACGACATCAATGTGCTTCAGCGGTCTCCTCTCTTCAAGAGACTATGTGATGGGATGCTCCTCCATGCAACTACACCGTCAACGGGCACGACTACACCATGAGATACTATCTTGCAGATGGTATCTATCCTCAGTGGGCGGCATTTGTGAAAACTATAAGCAATCCTACTGGTAACAAAAAAATGCCAATTTACAGGTGCACATGAGGCTGTTAGGAAAGATGTTGAGAGGTCATTTGGAGTGCTGCAAGCTCGTTGGGGTATAGTCCGTGGAGCCGCACTGGTGTGGGATCCGGAGACATTATGGCAGGTCATGACTTGTTGTGATTTTGCACAACATGATTATGGAGGACGAGGGAAAATGAGCTGCTCACACAGATGATTTTGAGAAGCCAGGAGTGCATGTCCACCTACCTGAACAAGATGCGCAGCATGTTATCAACTTCCTTGAGATGCATCGATAGCTTCGAGATGAATAAGTGCACACCCAACTACTCAATGATATGGTGAAGCATATGTATGTCTTCACGGGAAATCAGTGAATTTCCGTAGAAAGTTAAGGGCCGATTTTGAGGACCATGATTGGAGATGCTCTAATCAGTGCTGTATAAATTTACACTGCCAAGAGGACGACCAAGGACAGTGAGGGCTTTGCTGTGCGTGAGGTAAACTCTGTTAGCTATAGTTACTACTCTCTGTTCCTCTCAGGTTCTCAGCCGGCCATAAATGGTGTGAGCGGTCTGCCTACTAGATCTCGCTAACCTCATCGATCCTGACCATTCATTACCAACCTTCTCAATGCTGCATTCTCTCTACTGTGTGCTGTTGTGTTCCATCGCCTCTGCCTCCACAGACACAAACCTCTCCACAACGGACCTGGCCTCCTCTAGTATTTTTGGCTCTATTTTTGGATCCGTGTAAAATGAAACTGGCAACGGAACACACGGTGCAACTTTTGTTTCGAATACCGTTCCACATATATTTTTTGACTATGAGTTAGCACGTGTTTGTCGCGCTGTTTATTTAGCATCCGACAATACAACCCCATGGTTTATATGTTTTTGGGTCGTTGCTTGTGGGGATTGGATAAGGGTTTACGTCGTTAATTTTGGTAGGGCATATGGCGTTTTTTTCTTTCCATTTGGCTATACAGAAATGATATTGTGTTTGATAAGGAATTCAATCTTGTATCTAGGTGTTGTTCTTTTCAAACAGTTTTATTGCGTTCATGGGGTTTTGTTACTCATGGTGTAGCATAAGGAGCCGAGTCGCTTGTAAGAATGTTTATGTCCTCTTTCGGTGACAGTGCCAGTAATAGTTTCTTGGTTCTCACAGTGATGTTACTTGTATTTATTTCTATAATATATGATGGAAGGGGTGTATCATTTTTCATAGAAAAGTTAGCCAAGTGGCTTGAAAAACGTATGTCAGCTTACAATGCTAAATCCGAAGCCTAGACACTAAACACTACAAACACAACACAAAAGGGTCTCGTCCAAACTGAACATCGAAACTTTTTCTTGACCAACGTCTGTCATCTCTGAAGAACAACATATTCAACCAAACTCTCCATGTCAATGTACCCTCCACCTTGATTGCATAAAGGAATCAGCGAATGGGGGGTAGGATTTGGTCGGTCGGTGGGGAGAAGCTAGGGTTTCCCGTGCCGACTCAGATATGGACGCGTGGGCCAAATTTACTCCTTGCTATGGAAGAACAGGCCGAACATAAGAAAGCTTTTATTTTCTAAAAATACATAATTGGATAATTTTACCAGATCACGCACCACTTGTAAGCACGACCTACATGTGGCAAGTAGTTGAGAATAATAAGAAACTCTCTTTCCACCGAAATCAACACATTTGAAACAAGATTTAGCAGTCTTCGGAATGAATTTTTTTAAAGAAAAAATCCATTCAAAAGATCAAAGAATAATAATCACCTAGAAGACATTGAGATCCAACCTCATGGCACAAATTAATAAAATGCATCCACTGTCTCTTTCTTTCCCTAATGAACCAATTGACATCTAATTTTATTTATCCATTCAGTCGTCAAGAACGTATCGTTGAGATTTCGCATTTATTTTATTTATATGAAAAGAGAGCTTTCTCAACTTTCATGGTATTGTTCACCGAAATGAATACCCTCATCACTGTCTTTGCATGGCTGTCTCCATAATAGCGTTAAGATAGGTTTGGAGTTTGGACGGCATCCACATTTTATGCGGAGTGCCAAAATTTATGCCGCGGATAAATAATTTGAAACTTATGATAAATAATTTATGTATGCATGGGCTGTTGCCACTGTGCGCGTAGCCGTGGTTTTATGTGCAATGCATGGCATGTACCCGTGCACATGGAGGTGATCCGCTGCAAAGATTTTAGCAGTAGCCTACCGCCCGGATCCCAGGCCCTCCTCCTGGCTAGTAGCCTAGTACAGTAGGCTAGCAGCTACTACTTGTCAGAGCTTATGAACTCTCCCTGGTCTAGGATGGTGTGCGACACATCGCTTAAATTATTGTCTGCCTACACCAGTCACATGATTTTTTTTTTAATAAATATGACCCTCTGCTGAACTTATTGCTAAAAATGGCCCCCTCCCGATTTCATTGTCAAAAATAGCCTGACGGGATGCTAAAAAGCTGACAAGTGACACCTACCGCCATATGGCGTGGCGGGAGGAACATATCGCCGTACGCAGTGGCGGAGGACCCAGTAGGGCAAGGTAGGGCAGCCGCCCTACCATGATTTTTGCAAAACGTTTGTATACGTACGTATCTGATTGTATTCTGTCACATTTTTTGCAAAACGTTTGTATGCTTTAAACTTCGCCCGACCTCACTTTTTTCCCGTCCTCCGCCACTGGCCGTACGGATTGGCGGGAGGGCCTTTCCGCCCCTGTAATTGGCGAGAGGAGGCAGGCTCTAGCTGTGTGTATTGGCGGGAGGTACTAGTCCATCGTGTCAGAGAGCTAACTCGTGATGTTTTCTATTGTTCTTCATGAGAGAGAGAGTGTGAGCCGAGGGAGCACTCACGCGTGAAAATGAAGCCAGGCCGAGCCTCCTTTGCCTCTTTTTTTTTGAACAAGGGGAAGGACCCCGAAGGGTCCAGACTGCATTAAACGGTGGGATTACAGATTACAACAACGACCTCAAAGAAAAGGAAAATTACAATCAAGTCCCTGGCTATTAGTAAAAGGACCTTAACTAAAGAAAGAGGAATGCAATAAGGTCCTACACCACCGAGAACGAACAGCTCGACACAGCGGCCGTCAGCACCATCACCGGGGACGAGACCACTTGAAGACGGAGCGATGTTGGGAGCCGCAGCGGAACTGATGGAGGGCCTCCGTAATGGCACGCCGGCCTGGAGGTTGAAGATGCTATGGCGCAGGAAGCACCACATCACGGAGTGGCCCCCTCGGCCAAGAATAACAGAGGCACAAGCTCGCCACCGTTGATGAACTCCGCAACTCGCAGCCAGAAGTTCTCCCCATGGAACTTCAGATCCAACTCGCCAGTCCTTCTTCCCGCAACCACTGCGGCGTAGAAGAACGAGCTCTTCAGCTCCAGAAGCTCCACCATAAAACCTAGCTTCCCGCCGCCGAGTGAAAGGCGCCAATCTGCCATCGAACTCTGAGCTCATGACACTAGCCAGAGGAGGCAGATCGAAGAAGAAGATGCAGCAGAAAACTAGGGCCTGGTGGAGCAAAGGCAAGGAATATACCTAATCGCTAAAAGACGATACATGCAGAGGCTACAACTTCATTTGGCCTGCCTTTCCGCCATTTGCATCGTCGGGATGACGTGGAAAGCACCACTCAGCGTCTCAGCCCTTCCGCCACCTGACACCGTTGGGCCCACCATCTCTTGCCATTGACAGTGACGGAATGGACCTCCCGCCACTCCGTATGGCTACAAGTTCCTCTCGTTATGTGCTACGGCGGAATGTGACACATGTTACTTTTGTACACTCCCGTCAGGCTATTTTTGACAATGAAAATAGGAGGGGGCTAGTTTTGACAATAACATTCGGTAGAGGGTCATATTTGTAAAAAAATCCCAGCCACACACTGCTGATAGGCTGAAGTGCATCTAAACATCGAGTAAGCAAAATTGAAGGTTGAAGTGCATCTAAACATCGAGTAAACAAAATTGAAGGTTATTGCTGCACCTAAATCCTAGGACCTAGGGTCGATGTTTTTAGTAAGAAAACATCCTGATTAGATATCACGATCAAGCCTGATAACAATGGCTGGAAACTAAATTCAGGTGCAGGGAGAGGCAGACGATACCATCAATATTGGCATGTTAGAAGCAGACGCGATCAATATTTCTCCATAGATTCAGGACAGTATACCATTTTACTAGTATGTGCAATGTCAGTGTTACAGATCACTGAGACGAGAGCCATTGCCCAATCATCACACCAGTGTCCAACCTGACGACTCCTGAAGTGCTGTTTCAGCACATGATACAACGTGAGCTCTCCTGCTGCATTGGTTCATACGCAATTACTTGTCTAACTATGACAATATCACCAATTTTTCCCACACAAGTCTTCAACTTATCGACAATGGCACAGAATCTTGGGAGCAAACCCTCAGTTAAGTTACATACAGAAACAAAAGTATGTGCACTGATGATAATGGGGCTGAGATTATTATCTCAAACTCTCGAGGCCACTAAAGTTAGCAATGCAGTGTCAAGTATATAATCAAAAGCATATTCACACCTCAGTTAGTAAGCTGGAGTCATTCAGCACAGAAGAAAAGAACTTGCAAGTTCACCAATTTAAGTCGGTTCTGGAACACCTCCGTAACCAGTACAAGCCAATGCGACAAGGTGAATTTCGCAAGCATATGGCTCAGAAGAACACAACATGAACAGGTGCCGTGTTGCAAGAATCCAACAAGGTGCGGAAAGCAAGGATGACAAGATGCATGTACTTGAAACAAACCAGTGAAGTCTCAACTCAAACCTATGAAGCTATTACTCCTCTCTATGACTATGACAAGAGAACATCGAACATACTCCCTCCGTTCTAAATTAATTGACTTCCATTTGTCTACACATGGATGTATCTAGACATGTTACATGTATAGATACATCCACACGTGGACTAATGGAAGTCAATTAATTTGGAACGGAGGGAGTAGTTTTCAGTCCCAGATCAGCTCCACATGGAAGAACAGGTATATCAGAGCCCGTGTCTAAGGAATCAGGATACTAGCATAGGCAGCGGCAAGGCTCTGATTTCTGACTTCACCAAGCACTTCTCAGTTTGATACAAGCTATTCGATTCTATATACAGAATCTATACAAGGTGGAATTCCGCAAGAATCAGTATTTTGCAAGGAATTCTTGCTTCTCTTTGTTGACAGGGAGGAATTCTACTTCTACTTCTCTATGCAAATGGCAATGACTTATTTGGCACCAGCAGGTACGCTGCTTATGGGCTTATTGAAGGCCAAATTTATTTTTCTTATTCCCTAAAGAATTGTGGGGGTGCAGAAACAATACTATACTACATGCATGTCCATATTAAGGCAGTGACGGGCGTTGCACCACCAGAACATGCGACTTGCTCTAACTGGAGTGAACAGGGGTAGCGGTACTTCCGTCTTCTGTCAGCACAGGGACGACCACGGCTGCTTTCTCTCTAGATGGAACACTAAGCCAATCTTTCATCGAGTCGTAAACAGTAAATCCTATGGCTACCGATGGGACAACCTGTAAAAAAAGAGAATTCAAGAAAGTTTATACTTTGACCTTGAACATAAACTGTACAAAGAAAGAAGATGCATATTACTACATATGCTAATATGCATAACTATATAAATCAGTTGTTATTCAATGTAGCACTTATTTTCACCTATAACATAGCGATAAGAAAAAAATAGACTGAATGTCCAATTAAAAACTTCTTAAGCATGATCATGTAGATGGAGCAACAATCATTGGTGAAATACTCCAAGCAAAGTATGCTTGAGCCTATTCTATTAACTAATTAACATAACAAGTGAGAAATGAACAAAACAATTTGGAGATTTGGAATGACAGTGTTCTTAAATAATAAGTAAAAGGCTGCATAAAGTCAACTCCAAATATATAACAGATGGGAATTGCAGTGTTCCAATAGCCGCATTTGTCTTCACATTTGTCAGCAGAAAGGAGCATGACATTTTTAACTACAAGTAAAATAATTAGTGATACAAGTGTCTCACCTTCAAATAGTTGATAGATAGTCCTGAAAACAGTTGCTTCCAACCTTGATGTTTTGCTATCATAACAAGACTTCCGAATGTTCCTTTTCCATTGGCAAGGTTGGAGGATGAGAACGCCTGAACCTAAAAACAATGCATCAAAATCATTCTTTAGAACAATCAAGATATTTAAGAACCACAAACAGTGAAAATATTATACCTGCATTTGCCGCCTAACAACATCAAGGGGATATGTTATTGTCTGTCCTAATAAACCAGCAACTGATCCACAAGCAAGTTTTGGTGTTATATCTTTTCTGTGCTCTTCAGGAACATGACTCTTCATCTTCTCATAAAAATAGAATTTAAGACCCGAATAAGGAAAGATTCCATATAATGATGGAGCTGGAGAGCAAGAAGCCAGTCAATATAGCAACAGAACTAATCTTGGCCTTTAGCAAAATGCGAAATTCAAAAATACCATACCCATTCCACGGTATAGGCCTTTCAAGCCATTTTGCTTGTATATTGTTTTCACACAATCAAGGATCCCTTTATAAACCTGTTCATAGGCCTTCGATTCTCTTAAACCGAGGTTCACTGCACCTTTGACCTGCAGCTGATTATTAGTCAATTAGTGTTGGATTGGGCAGTACTGTGCCACAACTGAACGAAATGAGTTAATTTTAATAGAAGCATACTAGAAACTAGAAGATCCCCTCAAACACTACGACACCAGTATTATGGTATAGACAAAAAAACGGCGCTGTTAACATGTGTGGTACATCAGAAGATAATATTTAAAACCACACTGGAGAAGTGTCATTTCCTCATACAAGGAGTAAAAGCCAACCTGATAAGCCAACTTTGTGCGAACCAGATCAAGAGGATATGTGCATATAACTGCTGTTCCTCCAGCAATTGATCCGGCCACTAGATCAAGAATAGGCCCTTGTTCAACATTAGGAAAACCAAGAATGATCCATCGCCGATACTCTTCATAGGCCATGTAATGCAAAGCTGCATAAGGAACAATTCTAGCAACGCTGGCACCATTTCCCCTAGGAAAAGCAATTCAAAAGTCAAGCTTACATTTGCACTATACATTTATGTATGCATAGGCTACATTTATTACGGTAACTAAGAAGAGACAAACCTGTAAAACCCTAAAGGACCTTCTGCCCGATAGATTGTCCGAAAGGATCCAACCAATCCAGAACCACGGAACTCCGCTCTTCTAGTCTGAGAGCAGAAAAAGAAAATATTAGAGGATTACACAACTACCATGCAAAGTTACAGGGAGGTGGGTGTGTACAAGCATAAATTTCGAAGTCAGAGATAACCAGGAAATTTAAGCTCCTATTTAGAACTCATGAGTGCAACATTCTTCAGTTGAACACTATGTTCACAGACCACGTTGTTCAAGACTATTATGGTACTGCTAATATTATGCAGCAAGTAAACTAAGTTAGAGATCAATTTTGCTGTGTGTTCCCCGGGAGATTCCATTTTGCATAGAATCGGTTTACGATTCTTTTCATCCTCTTAACCAGAACCATGAATTGTAATCCTATTCACCAAGGTTATGGTAAAGTAGAAATACAGCCAGTAACTATAGTAGCAGTAAGCTATGTTCACATCAGGATCATCAGAGATATTTGCTAATCCAGGACCTTCTTCCTTCTAAATATCTCCTAGACCATGATTACTGACCATTACTCAATGAGTACTCCAACTTCTAAACAAAAATGTACAGTAGCCTTGCCTTGCCAGAAACTTCTTGCATTTAATTCACAAATTGATATGATCGTATCTTCTATTCTCACAGCATGCTCAACAAGACTGTCAGGAACAAGCATAAATAGAGACTTGGGTCAAACAGTAGTTCAGCTAAGCAAGAATTAGTGACAAGGATTTCAGGTCTTCCTAACCAAGAACCTCAGGTACAATTTAATAATCATGAATTCCCAATTTTTACTTCTTCTAACTCTGAACTTTTTATAGAGGTCCGAACATATTGATGTTTAAACTAAGCGGTGCTAATCTTTGTTCGACTAAATTAACAGCTAGCTTCAGTTTGCCTAGTGTAATACGTTACACACTAATCTCGAACCTTCATGACATCTATCCATAAATAGTTGAATTTATGAAGTTACCAGATTGCATCTCCGACACAAAGAATGCGCTACAAGTTGCAAGCAACCATGTCCAAACGTGAAAACGCTTGTACCAAATTATCACCAAGAAATTCTGTACATGGTCCATGCTCTGTGACAGTACGAAGCACCTACCCAAGGATTCCGTGCGAGTTCTATCTGTAACGATCATGACTCAAGAAACCCTCACGGCATTTCAGGGAATCGGGCATATATCCTCCGACATGGAGCCCATCGTCCAAGATTCGTCGACAACACGAGCCTCACAAAATCTCGTCTAATGGAATAGCGAGAACAGTCGGAAATAATAGCATAGCTTCAAGAATCGTGACCCCTCGTCCTCAAACAGGACAGCGAAATCGCGAGTCGGAATTAACACGGGCGGGGAGAGAGGATCGGTAAAACTTGCCTGGAGGAGGATCTTGATGCGCTCGAGCGGCGCGACGGCGGACTTGGCGACGCCCCCGGCGACCCCGCCGGCGATGAGCTCCCGCACGGCGAGCGGCAGCGCCCCGCCGCCTCTCTCCGCTGCCTCCATTACGCCTCCGCCTGGGCCGCCCGTCCGTCCCCCGCCTCCCTCCTCGCTTCGAGCTATGGCGGGAGAGGAGCGGAGCGAGGCCGGAGGCGCGCGAGAATTGGGCGGAAGAGGAGGAGACGAGGGGAAGCGAAACCTGCCAAGGCGGAGAGAGAGAGACGAAAGGGAATGTGTGCGCTCCGTGCGCAGGGCGCGCGGGCCCATATGTAAGTGGATTTGTCGACCACGTGGAAAGTACTTTCTTTTTGTAACAAGTAAAGAGGAATCGTTAGTTGTTGCGGAATTGGAGTTGCCTGGCTGGTAGTAGCAGAGCTGCCCATGATCGATCTCGCATGATCTCGATGAAATGTTTTAAGCATGCTCAAGTGTGAGGTTTCATAATTTTGTATGCAAATAGATCTGTACTTTTGTCCTCCAACAGCACACTGATGCCATAATTTAGGATTGCCCATAGGAAACTATTTTATTCTGACAGCCCAAGTTTTTGTGAGAACTCATAATGCATATCCCCCTCCCCTCGCATTGTTTGATCCTAGCCGATTTGCCTTCGTGCCGCTTTATATACCGTCGTTGCTAGTTAACACGAGAAATGACAAAAACAGATTTTGAACCAAAAAGAGAGTTATGTTTCCACCTCGTAACTATAATCTTGAATGCCCCGGCCAATGTTGCCGCGGGGCCTCTCGCTACTGCGTTTGTGTTGGTATGCTTGTGTCTGGGCCTGCGTGCCATGTTTTGCTGTGTGCTGCTGATCATCAGGTCTGGGGTGTTGCTTGTTGCTGCCTCGGCATCAGTGGCTGGATTGGTGGCGAGGCAGTTTGTTGCCAGTTCGGTGTCTTTGCATCCAGCTAGCGTATTAGGGCTGCTGCCGCTGTCGTTGTTTGTCGAGTTGTTTTCTTTCCTGTCAAATGGAGGCTGATAAGCTGAGGTTGTTGAGTGGTAATGTTCGCGGGTTTAATAGCCAGGCTCGTTGTGATGCAGTTTGTGAGTTAGCCAGGGACACAAAGGCCACTCTGGTTTGTTTGCAGGAAACAAAGCTCCAGCATGTTGACAGGCATATTCTCTCCAACGCAATTGGCCCCGACTTCGCGGATAATTTTGCTTTTCTTCCCGCCGACGGCACACGCGGAGGCATAATTCTGGCAGCCGCGGCTAAGTGTTATACCCTCTCCAATGCTGTGCTCACCGCTAATTCAATTTCTGCCACAATAACAAGCGCGGAGGACGGTTCCTCATGGACAGCTACAGGTGTTTATGGGCCACAAGGTGAAGCGCAGAAAAACGCCTTCATCGACGAGCTGCGTGCCATTGCTTTGGCCAGGCCATCTCGATGGCTTTTGTTTGGCTATTTTAACTTGATCTACCTTGCGGCTGATAAGAACAATGGGAATTTAAACAGACGTTTGATGGTTCATTTCAAGGCTGCTTTGGACTCTATGAGGCTGAGAGAGCTGAAGCTAAAAGGGTGCAAATTCACTTGGTCAAATGGCCAAAGGAACCCGACTATGACAAGAATTGATCGGTTCTTTTGTTCCGATGATTGGGATGTGGGCTTCCCATCCGCGATCCTGCAGTCCTTGTCATCCTCGCTCTCCGATCATGCGCCGTTGCTACTTGTTGGGGCAGCGGAGATTCCCAAGTTCGCCACTTTCAGGTTCGAGGCGTTCTGGACTCGGATGGAGGGCTTTCATGAGCTTGTGCAGCAGTTTGGGAGTAGGAAGTGGCCACGCATGATCCCCTGCGGCGCTTTCATGTAAAGCTCGAGAGAACCGCAAAAGCACTCAAATGTTGGCACAAGAAGATTTTTGGCAACTTGAAAATGCAGACGGTGGTGGCAAGAGAGATCATTGGCAGGCTAGACGTTGTGGAGGAGAATCGGCCTTTGTCCACGGAGGAGATCAGATTGTGGGTGAGTCTTCGGGCGAAGATACTCGGAATTGTCTCAATAAACAAAATCCGCATCCGCCAGCGCGCGAGGCTGAATTCCATAAAGCTTGCTGATGCTAACTCGCGGCTGTTCCACCTCCGCGCAAACGGACGAAGGCGCAAAAACTTCATTCAAATGCTTGCTACTGCAAATGGTCTTGCAGTGACACATGAAGAGAAGACGGAGGCCGTGCGCGCGCATTTCAGCGAGTTCCTTGGAGCGACGACAGCTAGAGAAACAACTTTGAACTGGAAGCTTTGGGTTACACGCCTAGGGATCTGTCGGAGCTGGATGCGCCGGTGGACATGGACGAGATCAGGGCTGCTGTTTTTGCTCTACCAGCGGAGAAGGCGCCGGGTCCGGATGGCTATATTGGTCGTTTCTACCGTGTGTGTTGGGCATCATCGCGGACGATTTGCTAGCGGCCTTGTCTGCCTTGATGGAACAAGGGGGGCTGCTTTTGGGCTGCTGAATAAGGCCAACATTGTATTGCTTCCTAAGAAGGAGGCGGCGGAGGTGATTGGGGACTACCGGCCAATCAGCCTGATACACAGCTTCTCCAAGATCTTTTCTAAGGTTTTGGAAACCCGGCTAGCCCCCTTGCTGCCCGAGCTAGTGTCCCCAAGTCAGTCCGCCTTCATCAAAAAGCGGTGCATACATGACAATTTTTTGCATGTGCAAGGTTTGATCAAGGAGATGCATAAAGAGAAGACGCCGGGATTTTTTCTGAAGTTAGACATTGCAAAGGCTTTTGATTCTGTGAGCTGGCCATATTTGCTTGAGTTGCTTGAGGCTATTGGGTTCGGCCCAAGATGGAGACGATGGATTTGCCTTCTCCTCTCTACAGCGACCTCCAAGGTCTTGCTTAATGGGAAACCGGACCATCGATTTGTCATGCAAGAGGGCTGCGGCAGGAAGACCCTATCTCCCCCATGCTATTCATCCTAGCAATCGACCCGCTGCACCATTTGTTTCAGCTTGCCATGGAGGAGGGCATTCTTCGCCCAATTCGCGCAAGGCCGGTGCGGTTCTCTATCTCGCTATACGCAGACGACGCCGACATCTTTGTTGGTCCTGAGGCGCAGGACATGCGTGTGACTAGCAGAATTCTTGAGGCCTTTGGAAACACTAGTGGGCTGCGGACAAATCTTGCCAAGTCCGAGGTCTTCCCAATCCAGTGCACAGAGGAGCAAGTGATGGCAGCCTTGGCAGTCTTCCCGGCCAAGCGTGGAAATTTTCCGTGCACTTATTTGGGGCTGCCGCTGCACCATTCAAGGCTCAAGGCGATCCACTTCCAGCCACTCCTGGACAAGCTCGGCTCCAGGCTGGCCGGATGGTGGGGGAGACATTTTACTAGAGCTGGCCGGGTCTTGCTGTGTCGATCGGTGCTATCTGCTATGGTCCTATACCACCTCGCGGTTTTCAAGCTCCCAAAATTCATCATCAAGAAGATTGAGAAGATTAAAGAGGATTCTTGTGGATGAAGCCGGGGGCGGCGCCAAGCGCTAGGCCGCACTCTCTTGTCAACTGGAGCACGGTCAGCCGGCCAAAAGATCTTGGCGGTCTCGGCATCTTTGACATTGAGAAGTTTGGGCGTGCAATGCGGCTACGTTGGCCGTGGTACGCTTGGCAGGAGCAGGATAGGCCGTGGCGGGGCATGTCACTTCCTTGTGACGCTAGGGACATGGAGCTGTTCAGGACCTCGACGGACATCTCTATTGGCGATGGCGCCAGTGCTCGTTTTGGCATGATAGATGGCTGCCGGGAGGAGCTCTCAAGCTGCAGTTCCCTGCACGTTTTGCCATCACCACAAGGAAGGCACGTTCGGTCCAACATGAGTTCAGGAATCAGAACTGGATGAGGGCGCTGTTTCGAATCTCCACGCCTTCACAACTCATGGAGTTCACCAAGCTTTGGGAGGTGCTGCAGGAGGTGTTGCTGCAGCCTCGGCCTGACGCGATCACTTGGCGGTGGACAGCTTCTGGAATCTACTCCACAGCATCAGCTTACCGGTGCCAGTTTGTGGGAACTTGTCCGCCCTTTCGCGCGGCCAAGATTTGGAGGGCAAAGGCGGAGCCAAAGTGTCACTACTTTGCTTGGCTTGCGCTTCACGCAAGATACTCACGGCGGACAATTTGGCCTTACGTGGATGGCCCCATGACCCAATATGCAAGTTGTGCATGATCCATCCCGCGACAGTGCAGCACTTGCTTCTCGACTGCAGCTTCACTTCAAGAATTCGGGAGCTAATCTTCGGGTGGAGTGGAAACATCGGCTTGGCTCCGCCACCTTTGGGACATACCCTGGACGGATGGTGGTACAGCATGACCGCCGGAATCCCTAAGGAAAGAAGGCGTGAGGCAAGCGGAGCTTTCATATATTCGATGTGGGGAACATGGAAGGAGCGGAATAGGCGGGTATTCCGGAACACCGCCTTGCAGCCGAAAGCGGTGGCGCACCTGGTCTGGGAGGAGATACAGCAGCGTGCATTTGCACACTCTAGGGACCCGGAGGCTAGATTTTAGTAGTTTGCTGCTGTACTTTCAAAATGAAATAAGCATCGGCTTTTTGCCGATAAACATCTGTACATAAAACTCTATTCTATCTAATCAGACGGCAGGATCGACTGCTTTAAAACTCAAAAAAATCTTGAATGCTCACATGCTCAAGAACCCAAATGGACAAAACTTTATAGAAGGTGAACTTTCAACAAAGCGCGGCGAAACTTTCAGAATCTTGGTCCCCTGTTCATAACTCGGATTCTTAGCGGTAACTTTGCACTTGAACATCTTCACCTGCCAAAGCACGTAAATAAAACAATAAATATTGACATAGAGTCAACACATCAATTACTAGTACCACATGACGATTCATAGTCTGCAATTTTTGTCATGGTAGAGTCTTCTCTGCCCTTTCGCACTGAGCAGCTCAGTAGGATAAACAACACCACCAAAGCCGACACAGTGGAATACACCATACCTTTGATGGATGTGAGGTCGATGAACAAAGCAAAACTCTAGATAATTCACCTACATGCAAGGCAATGAGCTCTGTTGACGCAAACTTGAGAACCATAGGTAGCAGACAAACTCAAAAGTGTGAAATCACTACTTTTGCACACACATCTGTTAATTTGTAGTCTCTTAAAACACCATTCACACTCCATAGAGACACTATTGTTGTGTTCATGAGGCAATACAAGAGCTTTTTATATCGGCAGTAAATTTAAATAGCTGCAAAAAGTACGAAAGATAGATGCACTCATGCTGTAGTGTTGGACATAATGTATCTAAGGTATATACATGAATCGGGAACCAGAATGAAGATAAATGCCAGACCCTACAAAAATATGTGATTGGCAAAAAAGTCGAAACAGATTATTGCTTAATATTTCTTCGGTGTTATCAGCGTAAAATAGACCATAGATTTATTTAAACGCAAGCACAACATCCAAGTTGCAGTAATCATGGTCAAGAATGCATATGACATTGGTCTATGTTATTAGCTTCATAGTATTTTTTTTGTTTGTGTCGAATATTGTGTACGAGTTGGGTTACGTTTGGACATGGAGTTGTATTAGGTGTGGATAGGATACGAGTAGTATCAGAGTCGAACTCTTGTAGCCTGAGCCTCTCCCATATAATGAGGGGGAAAGGAGAAAACCTAGCCTCCAGGGTCGCTCGTGGCGACTCCGGAGGCGCCCCCCGCCGGCACCAGAGAGAACCTCCCCTGTCGCCCCAGCTAGCTCGCCGCCGCCGAAGGAGGCCGTCCATCGGCGGACGGCGGCGGCGAGGCGTGTTCCGCATTTTTCTCTCTTAGGCCTTCAATCCTCTTCCTTCACCACCAAACCATGTACGCCCTCGCATCTACAAAGGGATGGTGCATTTGCCGCCGGGAGGCCAGATTATGGCGCAGTACGCATCGAACCTCCGGCCAGTTGCAAATCGTGCTATTCCGTGCGGATCTCGCCGTCTCCCGCTGGCCTCGTGATCTGCCGATCTGGCCGCCGCCGTCGGCCTCCTGAAGTGGCAGGTCGCTGGCGTCCCGATTGGACCAGCATGGCCACTTGCCTGCATCACGTTCATGGCTAGCAACCAACCCAGGCGTGCATGCTGGATGCATGCCGATATGCGAGGCTGTATCCGCGCAGGCAAATCCAGCCTAGCATGACGAACTGCATGCAGGACACGCCGGAGTGTTGGCGCAGACTGGACGATGCGGTGGATTGTGTGCTCGGTCTTCGTAATGGTGGTTGGCGGTCCTAGGATTCTAAATTGCGCCAAGACGAAGATTTGTCTGACACCTGTCCGGCCGGAGTGTCGGGTTCCGGCTCCGCCGATGATCTCGCATGGGATTTTATGCCTAGATACCGCTGGATCGGATGGATTCGGTCGCGCCGGAGGGAGCGGCGTGAAGCTCTGCTTCTGTTGCCATCATGGGCAAATTCATGATGAAGTCAGAGGCGAAGAATTTCATGGAAGCAAGATTGGAGGACTAGTAATGGTGATTCGAGCTTTTGGCGGTGATGAGGAACTTGCTTGGAGCTTCAGGACTCATAGCAGCGGTATGTAAGTGGGGGCGTCAGCACAAGTGAAGTTCAAAATCTTACCTTTCAGGATAAAAATCCAAGGTCTGGGCTTAATTGGTTGTGCCTGACAATGGCCTTGTTGAAGACATGTTTTGAGAGCGGGGACTATCTCCAGGGTGAAAACCCAAGATCTTTGATCGGGCGACGACGGCGCTTGTGCATTGTTTCTTTATTGAAGGCGTTGCTTTTGGAGAACTTAGACATCAGGTGTTGTCTTGATGGTGGTTATGCTGCTACTGCAAAGACTGTAACTTTTTAGCGGGGCTTTTCTTTTTTAGTTTCTTATTCTTATTGTTTTTTGGTTGTGTGCATCCGTAATACCCTAGGTTATTACGTTGTTGCAGAGGCTGGGTGTAATTGGTATCTCCGCGATATTAATATATACTCTTTATCTAAAAAAATATAATGAGGGGAGCACCACACGTGTAACCTATGACTACTTGATAGTAACAGACATGCAGGGGAGCCGGCGGCTTGTGCCGGCGCCTAGGGCAGCCAGGGTTGCGGTATCGATGGGGAGGTGCGCCCGTAGTCATGCCCCGCAGATGTAGGCGAGTTCGCCGAACTGCGTTAACAAATCTCGGTGTCATCATCGTGCTGTGATTGCTTTGTGTTCTCACTAGATCAGTTATGTGCCTACGACGATAACAATTGGTAGCAGAGCGAGTTTGAAGGTCGCGGATTGTTGATCTGGAAGAGGCGCTTGGTATGAGATCTGGCACGTGATTGTTGATCTGGCACGTGAGATTTGTTTCGAAGAAAAAAAAGGAATCTGGTAGACTATGGTATTTGGTGCATGGAGGTGGCGACATAGCAATGGAAAAAAGGCATTGGGAGTTGTGGGATAAATGCTTGGTGCACCCACAGGAACTACCAGAGAAGCAATTTTCATTCAGATTTGTTGCTCCATTTGCACTGGTTTTATCGGAAAGTCGACAGATTGGCGATGTGTGTATAAGGCTGGGAGCAGTCTGGAGTACGTCGTGGAGAATCATGTACCAAAAGGTGTCGATCATTGCACGTTGGTGCTGGGCTGATATGTGATGACGTGAAACACACGTTCGTTGGGAGACCCCAAGAGGAAGGTATGATGTAGTCAGCAGCAAGTTTTCCCTCAGAAAGAAACCAAGGTTATCGAACCAGTAGGAGCAGCAACTCTTCAGAAGGTTGTCAACGGCGCCAGAAAAATAGTGTTGTTGATGGGAGTCTGGACTGTTGACGTGGAATCTGCACACAACACAATCAAACTACTTTGCCCCAACGAAACAGTGAGGTTGTCAATCTCACTGGCTTGCTGAAAACAAAGGATTAAACGTATGGTGTGGAAAATGAGTATTAAATTGCAGAGAATGAAAAAGGAACAGTTTGCAGTTTGTGGTTGTTTAATCAGTGTAAAAGAATGGACCGGGGTCCACAGTTCACTAGTGGTGTCTCTCCATAAAAGATAACTAACATGTTGGGTGAACAAATTACAGCTGGGCAATTGACGAATAGTGAGCGCATGACAATGCATATACATGACATGTTGACTACTATGATATTTAATTGGGCATTACGACATAATACATAGATCGTTATCCAACAGCATCTATGACTAATAATCCACCGCCGGGTTGTCATCCGAGTCCCCATTGGTATTAAGTTGCAAGCAACGGATAATTGCATTAAGTAAAGTGCGTAATGTAAACAAACACATATGTCCGTGGACATAGCATCGTTAGGTTATCCCTAGTGGCAACAGCACATCCACAACCTTAGAACTTTCTGTCACTGTCCCAGGTTAAACGGAGACATGAACCCACTATCTAGCATAAATACTCTCTCTTGGAGTTACAAGCATCTACTTGGCCAAAGCATCTACGAGTAACGGAAAGCATGCAAGATCTTAAATAACATATAAGATAGATTGATAATCAACTTGACATAATATTCAATATTCATCGGATCCCAGCAAACACAACATGTAGCATTACAATAATATGATCTTGATCATGTAGGGCAGCTCACAAGATCTAAACATGATGGCACAAAGTGGAGAGACAACCATCTAGCTACTGCTATGGACCCGTAGTCCAAGGATGAACTACTCACGCATCACTCCGGAGGCAGGCATGGCGATGTAGAAGCCTCCGGTGACGATTCCCCTCTCCGGCAGGGTGCCGGGAAGAGGTTCTGAACCCTCCCGAGCTAGGGTTGACGACGGCGGCGTCTCTGGAACTTTTCGTGGATATTTGCTCAGGTACTTAGGGTTTTCGCGTCGGGGGGAATAAGTAGGCGAAAGGGCGGCGGCTGGAGACCCGAGGGGCCCACACCACCCCAGGGCGCGGCAGAGGGGGGCCCGCGCCCTGGCCACGTGTGGGGCCCACGTGGCTCCTCTCCGTCGCCTCTTTGGTCCGTCAGGTGAGTTCTGGTAAAATAGGGACTCCCGTGTAGTTTCGTCCAATTCCGAGAATATTTCCAGACTAGCTTTTCTGGAATACAAAAACAGCAGAAAACAGGAACTGGCACTTCGGCATCTTGTTAATAGGTTAGTCCCAAAAAATGTATAAAAGTGATATAAAGTAGATGCAAAACATGTAGCAATTGGTATAAAACAAGCATGGAACATCAAAAATTATAGATACGTTTGAGACGTATCAGCATCCCCAAGCTTAGTTCCTACTCGTCCTCGAGTAGGTAAACGATAAAAACAAGATAATTTTTGAGGTGACATGCTACTATCATAATCTTGATCATATAATATTGCAAGGCACATGTAAATGAATGAAGTGATCCAAGTCAATGGTCTATAATTTGCTATCAAATAGATAATGAGTAAACAATGAATCACACAAGCTAAACGTTTTCATGAATAGTACTTTCGAGACAAGCATCAAACAGTTTTGCATAAGTGTTAACTCATAAAGCAATAGTTTCTAATAAAAGGTATTTAATCAACACAAAGGAAGAATTTAGTTTCAGCATTTGCTTCAACTTTCAACATATTTATCTCATGGATATTGTCAACACAAAGTAGTATAACAAGTCCAATACATTGCATATAACGCATGTTGTAACAAAATTGACACTAGTGTTTGCTTGTGGAAGACAGAAAGAATAGGAAAACTGACTCAACATAAAAGTAAAAGAAAGGCCCTTCGCAGAGGGAAGCAGGGATTAAATCATGTGCTAGAGCTTTTAGGTTTTTGAAAGCATATAGAGATTGCATAAAATATTTGATACTCCTCCCAACCTTGCTAACACAAGCCATGGCTAACCGAATCCTCGGGTGCCTTCCATCAATCACATACCATGGAGGAGTATCTATTTTTGAGAGGTGTTTGTTAATTGTCAACGAATGGTAGCGGGTGAGAACAGTATTCTACCTGTCGAACGGACTTTTAAGAGCGGCTCCCATGAAGGACGTTATTTCTACCAGCAAGGCAGATCATCCCTCTTTCTCTTTGGTTTACACACATTCAGGTATTTCACTGTTTGTCATTGCTTACTGATGAATCAGGGCAAAAGTGTGAAGAGAATTAATTGGTTAAAGTTGTAATTAATTGGGACTGGGCACCCCGTTGCCAGCTCTTTTTGCAAGTTATTGGATAAGCGGATGTATATGCCACTAGTCCAGGTGTAAAAGTCCACTCGACAAATAGAATAAAGAATAACCACACTAATTCCTCATGAGCTAGTAAACATTGACACAAAAAGGGAATAATAACATTTTGAATAATTTAAAGGTAGCACATGAAAAATTTACTTGGAGTGGCAAGGAAATACCACATATAGGTAGTTATGGTGGACACAAATGGCATGGATTTTGGCTCAAGGATTTGGATGCACGAGAAGCATTCCCTCTCAGTACAGAGTTTAGGCTAGCAAGGTTATGTAAGCAAACAAGAATATCAACCCGTACACCAAGTTTTATATGACAAACATATTGCAAACGTTATAAGACTTCATACCGTCTTCCTTGTTAACCAAACCCTGTTATTAGAAAATATCTAGACCTTAGAGATACCACGATGCAAACCAAATTTTCAACAAGCTTTACGGTAGTTCTTCACTAATAGGCTTAACTCATGTGATGCACAATTTAATCATGATCTACTTGTTAACTCAAAACAATTGACAAGCATCAAGTTATCCATTTTAGTGATCTACAAGATTAAGCAAGTTTTTCCTTATACCAATTACCACATGCAACATTTTCTGAACCAACCAAACACCAATCAATTTATTTCATCAACTCTCCAAACAAATATAAGTGAAGCAAGAGAGTACTTTCTACAAAAGAAAGCTAATAGCTCTGACAAGAGATACATGAAAACAAGAGCTAAAAGCTGAACAGCGCTAGATATGAATACTCAACAAATATAAGTGAAGAATAGGAGTATTCTCATGAAAAAGCGGAGCGTGTCTCTCTCCCAATCAAGAATGCTAGGGTCCAGTCAAGCTTTATTGAAAATAAAAGTGCAATACTGAAAATAAAAAGCACACAGACGCTCCAAGAAAAGCACATATGATGTGAAAGAATTAAAATATAGTTTCACTAGAGATGACCTGATAATTTTGACGATGAAGAAGGGGATGCCTTGGGCATCCCCAAGCTTAGACGCTTGAGTCTTCTTGAAATATGCTGGGGAGATCCATGGGAGCCTCCCCAAGCTTAAGCTCTTCACTCTTCTTGATCCTATTATATCATCCTTCTCTCTTGACCCTTGAAAACTTCCGTCACACCAAACTCAAAGTAGATCTCATTAGAGGGTTAGTGCATAATCAAAAATTCACATGTTCTGTAAAGACGCAATATGATTTGTTACTTTAAACATTAGCTACAGCCACTGATGTTATGTGAAGCTCTTCCACCCAAAAAAGAATTTCACTCAACACTAGTAAAAGAGAGAATGCGAAAAATAAAAAGGCATAATCTGTCTAAAACAGAACAGTCCGCAAAGACGAATTTTTTCGAGGCACTTACGACGCTCAGATCGAGAAACTCTGAACTAATGAAAGTTTCAGACATTCATAAAGATTACGCACAAAAATTTCAGATTTTTTAACAATCTGGTGATTTTAGGAATTTCGTACAGTGAACAGCAAAAATCTGTTTCTGCGCAGCAATCAAAATTAAGCATCATCTTATCATTAGAGGCTACTCTTGGCACAACAATGCGAGAAAATAAAGATACAAAGGAGTTGCTACAGAAGTAAACAAACTCCTTGACTCAATAAAAGAAAAATTGCAGAAAAATAAAATGGGTTGCCTCCCATAAGCGCTTTTCTTTAACGCCTTTTAGCTAGGCACAAAGCATGCATCAAGTATTACCAAGTGAAGAAGCATCAACATTGAGGTCGGAAGTTTTCTCAACAATGCAATTTATCTTGTCTATGTAGTTTCGGAATTCCCTTTCTCAATACCTCTAGGCTCATCATTTTCATCAAATGGGTTCTCAGGAACAATCCAATCAAAATTCTTTTCTAGTGCCTCCTGCATTCCTATAAGCTTAAAAGGTATAGGTATTTTAACTTCCCCCTCACCATTAGTTTCCTTAGTGTACTTGAGCCTCTCTTTTTCAAGTTTTTCAAGTGTATTAACAACGTCAATACAATAACCAAGCATCTTGTATTTAATAAAAACTTTTCTAGCTTCCCTAGCAACATCACCAAATTCTTTAAGTAGGGTTTCTAAAACAAAATCTTTCTTTTCACCATCTTCAGTATCATGGAGTTTTAGAAACATGTGCTGCATTATGGGACTAAGGTTGACAAATCGAGCTTCCAACATGTGAACTAGAGAAGCTGTAGCAATTTCATAATTTGGAGCAAGTTCTACCAAGGATCTATCTTCAAAATCTTTAACCATACTAACATGATTCAAGAATTCCTCAATGTTATCTCTTCCAATGATAGACCCACTACCCACAGATATTTCTTTTAAAGTGTACTTAGGGAGAAGCATGATGAAATAATAAAAACCAAACAGAAAATAAACTAGATGCAAGTAACTAATTTTTTTGTGTTTTTGATAATTGAAAGCAAACAAGATAAAATAAAATAAACTAAGCAAGACAAAAACAAAGTAAAGAGATTGGAAGCGTGAAACTCCCCTTGCAGAAGACTGCTGTCTCCCCGGCAACGGCGCCAGAAAAATAGCTTGATGACGTGAAACACACGTTCGTTGGGAGACCCCAAGAGGAAGGTATGATGTAGTCAGCAGCAAGTTTTCCCTCAGAAAGAAACCAAGGTTATCGAACCAGTAGGAGCAGCAACTCTTCAGAAGGTTGTCAACGGCGCCAGAAAAATAGTGTTGTTGAGGGAGTCTGGACTGTTGACGTGGAATCTGCACACAACACAATCAAACTACTTTGCCCCAACGAAACAGTGAGGTTGTCAATCTCACTGGCTTGCTGAAAACAAAGGATTAAACGTATGGTGTGGAAAATGAGTATTAAATTGCAGAGAATGAAAAAGGAACAGTTTGCAGTTTGTGGTTGTTTAATCAGTGTAAAAGAATGGACCGGGGTCCACAGTTCACTAGTGGTGTCTCTCCATAAAAGATAACTAACATGTTGGGTGAACAAATTACAGCTGGGCAATTGACGAATAGTGAGCGCATGACAATGCATATACATGACATGTTGACTACTATGATATTTAATTGGGCATTACGACATAATACATAGATCGTTATCCAACAGCATCTATGACTAATAATCCACCGCCGGGTTGTCATCCGAGTCCCCGTTGGTATTAAGTTGCAAGCAACGGATAATTGCATTAAGTAAAGTGCGTAATGTAAACAAACACATATGTCCGTGGACATAGCATCGTTAGGTTATCCCTAGTGGCAACAGCACATCCACAACCTTAGAACTTTCTGTCACTGTCCCAGGTTAAACGGAGACATGAACCCACTATCTAGCATAAATACTCTCTCTTGGAGTTACAAGCATCTACTTGGCCAAAGCATCTACGAGTAACGGAAAGCATGCAAGATCTTAAATAACATATAAGATAGATTGATAATCAACTTGACATAATATTCAATATTCATCGGATCCCAGCAAACACAACATGTAGCATTACAATAATATGATCTTGATCATGTAGGGCAGCTCACAAGATCTAAACATGATGGCACAAAGTGGAGAGACAACCATCTAGCTACTGCTATGGACCCGTAGTCCAAGGATGAACTACTCACGCATCACTCCGGAGGCAGGCATGGCGATGTAGAAGCCTCCGGTGACGATTCCCCTCTCCGGCAGGGTGCCGGGAAGAGGTTCTGAACCCTCCCGAGCTAGGGTTGACGACGGCGGCGTCTCTGGAACTTTTCGTGGATATTTGCTCAGGTACTTAGGGTTTTCGCGTCGGGGGGAATAAGTAGGCGAAAGGGCGGCGGCTGGAGAGGCCGTGGGGCCCACACCACCCCAGGGCGCGGCAGAGGGGGGCCCGCGCCCTGGCCACGTGTGGGGCCCACGTGGCTCCTCTCCGTCGCCTCTTTGGTCCGTCAGTGAGTTCTGGTAAAATAGGGACTCCCGTGTAGTTTCGTCCAATTCCGAGAATATTTCCAGACTAGCTTTTCTGGAATACAAAAACAGCAGAAAACAGGAACTGGCACTTCGGCATCTTGTTAATAGGTTAGTCCCAAAAAATGTATAAAAGTGATATAAAGTAGATGCAAAACATGTAGCAATTGGTATAAAACAAGCATGGAACATCAAAAATTATAGATACGTTTGAGACGTATCAATATGATGCGAGGTGGAGCATGATTGTCGTCGAACAAATTCGGCTAGGTTGGACTGGACAGTCTGACGGGACAGAAGACGGTGAAGATCGGCGGCGACGACGTAGGAGCGTGAGGGCTGGTGGTGTCTGAATTCTGTGGCGTGGCAACACGTGGCGCATGCGCGAGGGATGCGTGATTCGACATGCGATGACGCGGGGTTGATTCAAGATGGTGCACACATGAGATCTTGAGGTCGACGGGGCGTGGGGTGGATTGATCATCTACCAAGGATTTATATTGAATGTGGAGCTGGAGTCTCTGGCGGAGATTCCACTCGGCTGATGGAGGGGCTGTGGCGTATGCATGCGGAGAGTCGAAGCCTAGTCAGCGGGAAGGCGAGAGGCATGTGGTCCGGACTATAGCTCAGGGTCTGGAGAGATGCGTGGAACTCGGCATTGGCCGGGTATGACTGATGGTTGTCTGCAGTGGGGCCTGAGATGGTGTGGGTACGAGACCCAGTAGATCTTGACCAAGATTGTGGATGCTCGACGCGGTGATAGCGGCGAGGCGTGCGGTTAGCACCAGACACGGCGACAGACCAGGGCACGGACGGTCAGACATGTTGTCAGACATGTGTGCAAGTGGTGCTGAAGCAGTGACGAGTATCAGGTTCAAGTTGGTGACTGGGTCTATGGATATTGACATGTCAGGTGATAGACAAAAGTCGGCCATAGGGAATCTGAGAAAGTGTTGGAAAATCTGAAATGTCGGAAGCTTGGAGAGTATATGGCCGTATATTCTGTGATGTTCAGTGCATGGCAAAGTGCGGATGACTAGATACAGAAGGAGCCGAAGTGATATAGCTGTGGGACATGTAGAAGACTATCCAGGAGGAGACGACTGTGAATTGACTCAAGGTGACTAAACTGCGACGGTGAAATTCGTTCAAGGTGAAAGCAATTTCACGCAGATCAGTGGTCAGTGTGTGATAGTGTTGAACAGGAAGAAGGGACTACAGTTGGAGGTGGAAGTCACGTGGAGTCTGGGAGTAGCAGTGGAGCTCATGGAGACAACCAAGTCCGGAGTACATGGAGGTTTGACGCATTGACGAATTCAAGGTGGTGGAGAATATTCGCCAAGGTGGAGTTTGTTGTGTTTGTGTCGAATATTGTGTACGAGTTTGGTTACGTTTGGACTTAGATTTGTATTAGGTGTGGATAGGATACGAGTATCAGAGTCGAACTCTTGTAGCCTGAGCATCTCCCATATAATGAGGGAGCACCACACGTGTAACCTATGACGACTTGGTAGCAACAGGCACGCAGGGGGAGCCGGCGGCTTGTGTCGGCGCCTAGGGCGGCCAGGGTTGCGATATCAATGGGGAGGTGCGCTGATACGTCCAAAACGTATCTACTTTCCCGAACACTTTTGCTATTGTTTTACCTCTAACGTGTGTGTTTTGAATACAACTAATGCGGACTAACGCTGTTTTCAGCAGAATTGCCCTGGTGTCTTGTTTTTGTGCAGAAAGTCAACTTTCGGGAAAAACACCAGAAAAGATCGCAAACCTCCTATTTTACCAGAAGACTCACGGAGCCAGAAGGGGAGTCAGAGATGGGCCACGAGTGGCCCAAACCACAGGGCGGCGCGGCCTGGGGCCCACCGCGCTAGCCACTAAGGAGGGCGACTCGGGCACCTCCCCGAGTCCCCCTTTCGACTACTTAACCCTCTCTGACATAAAACGCGAGGGGGTCGTCCACTTCATCCAGAAACATCACCGTACGCCGCCGCCATCGCGAAACCTATTCCGGGGACCAGAAACTCCGTTCTGGCACTCCGCCGGGACGGGGAATTGGAGGAGATCATCGCCATCATCATCACCGACGCTTCTCCATCGACCATCCATGTTTCCCCCATCCATGTGTGAGTAATTCCCTGCTGTAGGCTGAGGGGGATGGTAGGGATTGGATGAGATTGTTCATGTAATAAGTTATAAGATCATTAGGGCATGGTGCCTAGTATCCGTTGTTAGTACTTATTGATGTTGTTGCAACTTGTTGAGCTTAATGCTTGTCACTAGGGCCCGAGTGCCATGATTTCAGATCTGAACATGTTATTGTTTCATAATGATATGCACTGTTTATTGATCATACCTGCAAGTTGTATACACATATTGTTGTCCGGAACCCGCGGTCCCAAAGTGACAATAATTGGGACAGCCGAGGGGAATGGCTGCGATGCGAGGATCACATGTGTTCACGGCGTGTTAATGCTTTGCTCCGGTACTTTATAAAAGGAGTACCTTAATTACCAGTAGATTCCCTTGAGGCCCGGCTGCCACCGGTTGGTAGGACAGAAGATGTTGTACAAGTTTCTCATTGCGAGCACGTACGACTATATACGGAACACATGCCTACGTTTACTTAGTACTTGGATGTTTTATCATTATTATCTGTAATGCCTATGTCTTGATTATTATATGAGCTATCTTATCCATGCAGCGCCCGTTCATCCATCCCTATGCCTACAGTGTTTTAATCCTACTGTTTACTGCAATCACTACTGCTGTCTCTATTTACTGCTGCTATTATTTCACCGCTACTACTGCTATAAAACTGTTGCTACTGATAATCTGTGTCGAGCAAGACTATTCACAGGTGCAGCTGAATTGACAACTCCGCTGTTAAGGCTCTCAAGTATTCTTTGGCTCCCCTTGTGTCGAATCAATAAATTGGGTTTTACTTCCCTCGAAGACTGTTGCGATCCCCTATACTTGTGGGTCATCATGCGCCCGTAGTAATGTCCCGCAGATGTAGGCGAGTTCGCCGAACTGCATTAACAAATCTCGGTGTCGTCATCGTGATGTGATTGCTTCGTGTTCTCGGTAGATAATTACGCGCCTACGACAGTAACATAGATGGTATGGAAGGTGTGATAACATGGAAACCATCATTTACTACCTTATAAAATCCCAAATTGTGGGCTTAGTATATTTGACATTAATAGTTCTAGTTATATGTGTATAATACCGTAACAGAACATGTTATCATTATCATCTAGCTCTTCATTAATTTTTGCGGCACATCAACTTTTTGCCTAAATGAATTTACTAGCTATGTTAGTCCCACTATGAGAGGTCAAACATACACACATCCACATCCATTGGAAGATAATTATCCCGGAGAGTTTATAAATTCCATCTGCATGACGAAAAAATCAATTAACTCTGCGACCTTCGTAGAAGGGTTATCTGATTGAGCCACATATGGGCGAAGTCGCTCTATTCGCGTATCCAGTTTTCTCTCTAGATGAAAGTGTCGTGCCCATTGCCTATACTTCGGATCAGCTCAGTCATCATAACATCACTACCTTCTAACACAAGGCCAGATCCACGTCAGAGAAGATTCAAGTTCTACCATTGTGTTGTCTCCATTAGGATTGTAAACAACCTTCTTTTTTTTTCTTTTTTTTTTTGCGGGATTGACCGATCGGATTACACAAGGCCTTTTACAAGAAGATCCAGAAAACATAAGATATTACAACTAGGCCCCCAGGATCCCGATGAAGCAGACGATGCAGAACGTATCGCCGGCGCGCCGCCACCACTCCTTCCTCGTCGCTGACGCCTTGGAACAGAAGGAGCCCCTCCATGGCCGGGAAGTCGACGAAGCTTGGTTCCACAGGAACCTCCACCCTGCGCCGTCAACGCCATCACCTTGCAGCAACTCGTCTCGATCTTCTTCTGATTTGACATCCGGAGCCGCCGCACCACGGACTCCGGTGAGGGAAGGCCCCACACAACAGCTGCAACGAGCTGCGAGCAGGGACAGAGCGGGCGGCCCGCGGCGAAGCTCCGAGAAGATCCACCGCCGAAGAGGACGACCCCCACCTGCAAAAACCACTCCGACTGCGCCGCCGTCTCCACAACGCCGCCGGCTAGAAACCTACTAAGCCCTACACTATATACACGACGGGATCCGGTGTTCCCCCACCCTCTCGCCGCCGGAGCGGCCGCCGGAGGGAGGGGAAACGACCGAATCGCCGCCGGCGAGGTGGGCGAAGCAAGCGCGCTCAGAAATCGCGTCTCAGCACTGTGCGGGGAGAGGATAAGGTCCAAGGTCCAGGCTTAACAACCTTCAACACTCTAACACTAGAAGTTTAAATATTCTGTAGTAACATCCAGGCTTGACGTGCCAAAGAGTAAGGTTAATAATCTCGATTTCGCGGAATCCAAGTCCACCCATATATTTCGGCATCACCATAGTGTCTAAAGACACTCTTCTTTTTCCACGTTTGCTCCCCCAACAGAGGCCACTAACTAAGAAATTGATTTTTATTGACAAATACCTATGGAAAGTTTAAAGCAGACCATTTGAGTATGCTGGGATAGCATGCGCAATAGATTTAATCAGAACTTCCTTCCCACCTGATGACAATGTTTGCTCAATCCAACCTTTCATCTAGGGATGAAAACGGAGCGGATGCGGACAGAACTGGGTGGTGCCACATTTGTTTTCATTTTTTTGCGTAAACGGAAACGAATACAGAAACCCCGGAAACAGATACAGAAACAAATATTATCGGAAACAGATACAGACCGAATATGGTGCGAACACGGAACAAAAAATAGATGTTTTCCGAAACCAAGTGACCCCTTGAATAATGCAGGAAAACTTAAGCAAACGAACAAACTTATCAATTTTATAAGATGAAGTAAATTAAATTATAATATAGTGTTTATAAGTTATCAACTTTGATAAAAAATACCTACTTTATCCCTAACCCTAGTGCAACACTGAAATGCCGAATCAGGAATGCCTTGAGAGTGAGATGATATGCAAGTACGTAAAGCCTAAACATGGTCACTTCATATACTTTTCTTTTTTTGTTTAGATCTTGGTCTTCATATGCAAAAAAGGAAAGTTCCTTATTTCCGTTTCCGCGGTCATTCCGCCGGAATACGCTGTTCCGTTTCCGCATAAAAGTTTCCGTTTTCCGTTTTGCAAAATTCCGTTTCCGTATTTCTGTTCCGTTTCCGTTTTCCCGCAGAAAAGTCGGAAAGTTTCCGCTCCGTTTTCATCCCTACTTGCACCCATTTCTAAATACTATCACACAAATATTTGAAAGAACCATTCTTGGCGGCGTCAACATCATTTGACAAACTAAGGTATTTCCCGTTTAGAGATTCATTAGAAACATTTAAAGCAAGCTTTGATCTCGTCATGAACTGCATTAGTGCACTCCTTGCTAAAGTGGATAGAACTCTTCTTGAAATTAACTCTCTGACCGGTCGCATTGCATTAGGAATCTCGCACCTCTGTGATGGACACGAGTCCCTCCATATTTGCCTTTGCAAATAGCTAGATGTCGCCTAGTTGGTGTAAGTTCTCCCAATCCTTCTCCATTAGAGAGTACCGAAAAAGTAAAAGAATGGTTACCAAGGTTTTTTTTAGCTCAGGTTGCCAAGCAGTTGGAAACACGAAGTTTGCCTACGGAAATTAAAACCCAGCCTGTAGGTAACGGAAAAGAAAAGGGCCTACTGGCCCACGACGAAATGAAACTATTGGATGCAAAGACAGACTGGACTCCAAGCCGAGTCCGCACCGGAGCCCGCTAGGGCCCCCGGTTCCTCGGATCCCTAATTTTTCCTTCACGCAACCACCCAGAAATCCACAGATCCCCCCGCCACCCAAGCCGACATCAAAATCGCTCGTCGCGGCGAATCGGAGATTGGGTCGATGGCCGGAAATGATGAGTCTTTTTCGATGAAACCGTGCGGCACCGGAAGTATGGAGGAGGAGTGCTCGCTGAAGATTTGCCCCACCAAAAGGAAGGCACTGACAGCCAGGGGCGGAGCCAAGAAAAATGCATTAGGGGGGCCAAAGCAGAAAATACAAGTATAAGGGGGGCCAGAGCAGAAAAATGCATAGGCATTAGGCATAAAGAACCAGGGACCTATGCAGAAATACCAAATCTCAGGGGGGCCAAGGCCCCGCTGGTCCCCCTGTCTCCACCACTGCTGACAGCGGGGCATCTGCATGCTCTCAAGGCAGGCGCCTCAAAGAGGAAGGTGGGTGACTCCTGTTTCCAGGGGGATATAGCAGCGACGGACGCTGTCTTCTCCGAGGAGGTGGACAAATGTGCCGATGCTACTGTGGAGGCCGGCGAGACAAAGTCTTTGCACCTCCGGGGTGATTCCTTGGACGATCCTGAGGATGAAGAGGTTGATAAGGAGGTTGTTGAGGAGGAAGGGGATGACAACAAGGAAGAAGACAATTCTGACGGTAATGAGATAATCTCGGACGAGGAGTTCCAGTTGACGTTGGCCGAGAACAAGGAAATAGTTAAGAAATACGTCGAGGGTATGTTTCTTGGTCGTGATTGGGGACTTTCTAAATCCATGGATATCTTTTTGGGTTCTGACGATGAAGGCGGGGAAGACGAGGTCGTCCTAAATGATGCCAGGGTTGATGCCGTGCACTGAAACTGAGATGATGATTCACTTGTATTGGTCCACCAGTGCTTCGATTTGTTATCTACCTAACCTGATGTTTATTTACCCATGTAAACGATCAAGTGCTCCTCTATGTTATGGATCCCTTTCATGCCTTCATGATTCCGTGATATTGGTATCAAGTTGGGTTGTGAGCTTATTAGAGGCAATGATAATCAAATGATGTGTGTTAGCTTGCTAGTGTGTTGCGGCTCTGTTCTCTATTAGTATGATCCTATATTTTTCTTGCGGAAGAGGTGCCTGTTTTTCTTGCTTTACTGGTTGTGAATCATTTCGTTCTTGCTATTTACAGAAAAAAATTCATTTGAAATGTTTGTTACGTACTTCTACTGTTGAAGAGTTTGGTTTAGTTGGAGTTATTTCATAAACTTATTTCCTACTAGCTGTGTTCCATAACTCTTATTGTGGGGTTGAACTAAAACATGAAATGGAGGGAGTACTAATTATTGCCCAAAGTTTTTTAAAAAAAATGCCCGCTCTTTTTGCGAGTGAACTCCCCCATCAGAATTGCTACTCGTCAAAGTGGGCGGAAGGAGGTACCGAGGAGGGAGGTACCAGCCACATGATACCCACTCATTCCTGCTTCTTTGGGTACTGGGGTAACTGGGCGAAATGCTTTGGTAGAGTAACTGGCCTACTACCGACATATGTGATTCTATCGGACTGCCTCTCAGCTTTGGCCTGCAACAACAAATACTCTTCACGGAACTTTCTCAAGGATTGCAATGTTTCTTTTGTTCTGGGCTCTTTATCAAGTAGAAAATAATACTAAACACGCTTGTCACCGAGCTCATCGAACGTCTCTTCAAAATGAGTGCTCTATTCTTCACATCAGGGAACACTTCTAGGGAGCCCAAGCAGGAACATTCCGTTCTTGCACCTTGTTTTCCATGTTCCTAACAAC
Source organism: Poa pratensis (assembly GCA_947311845.1). Classification (NCBI taxonomy): domain Eukaryota; kingdom Viridiplantae; phylum Streptophyta; class Magnoliopsida; order Poales; family Poaceae; genus Poa; species Poa pratensis. Next base: position 4,946,261 of record CAMZMU010000099.1, read on the forward strand.
CCTCAATTTGCGTCTTCCCCACCAGGCCCGGTCCAAACAATAATTAGTCCTGGGGCGATCTAAATATTACAATCCTTACAACTACTAAGCTCACTAGAATTCCTTTGCTCTCCTTGCTTCCCACAACCATCCAATGAAACAGCGACACGTCATCTATAAGGTTGAGCCACTAATCTCTCTCCCCATGTGTGTATGTTCGTTTTTTCCTTGTGCATACATTTTTCACTTTTTTTACATGCTCCAGTCAAACTATCTCGCGCTTTCTTTGTGAGAGCTCTCCTGCAGCAGGTTCCCACCTCACTCGGGTGGAAGAATACAAGCGGGAAACATCGATGCTGAGGCAGTCTTCGCGTGTCGTGCTCATCGTTGTTAGCCCGGATCCTCGATTTACTTGTTGTGCTCGCCCCTTCTTCCATGTGAGTTTTCAGTTGGAAGGACCAATGCATGTACAACACCCGCTTCCTCGATGTGGAGTGAGGTGGGATTACGGATCCAAATGTCGTCCTTCTGGTCGCCACTATAGCTGTCTTTCTTGCCCGAGATATAGAGGTGGTGTCGAGTTGGCTGAGCGGAGGAAGTTATCACGCGGGGTATGGTGAAGGAGCGATGGCGTTGTCTCCTCCGGCTGATTTGGGGACGCCCTCAAGGCTCAAGCCATGCAGTTTGAGAGCACGTCGATCGAGGGGAGCACTTGTAGGGAGAGCGGTAGCAATGGTATGTCATTATTCGACGCCAAGTGGAAACAAACTTAGGCGTCCAAATTTCGCATCGCGTGTAAGAGGGGATTGCACATGAAACCATTTTGGTTGTCGCTTTTGTTGCACAAAATCACAACATTAGATTTTTTTTGTGTGCAGGTAACATCAACAATTAGGGTAATTATTTGCACAAAACACAAACGCATTCCTCGGCCTCTTTATCGGATAATTAATAACTTGGATCCATCTCCTTATTTGTTCCCCGGCCTTTTTAAGGGCCCATCTCTTTAGTTGTTCCTTGGTATATTGATCTGGAGTAGGATCAGAATGACTGAGATAATTGTTGGATCGAAAAATCCTTCATTGATGGCTTTTCACGCTTTTACTAGCACTAGCTATTGGCCTGCATGCTATGATCGTCGGCTCCTTCCATTGTGGCCCTCGAATTGGTTGTTTGCAGTACTGCATGTTAATGCTATAGAGAACTATTTCCTCTAAGATTGAGCTCAACCTGGAGGCGCTGTTAAACATGTGCCAATGCAGCAGGGTTCATGACTTGACGAAGACGCCTAAGGTGCTTGATATACCTAAAAAAGAACCCAAGGCCATCCAAAAGGGATTGGATGATGTTGTGCAGATTCTTATATTACTGAATCTTGTTACGGTTTGACAGTCCGTCGCACAGGTGAGTTGTTATTAGAACACGCCCACATAAGTTTTCCAATAGCATGACTCCACGGCACCTCCTTATATAGTGTTTTTGTAAATTTCAGACATTGCCCGACTATTAAGACCCTGTTTGTTTGAATTCTGCTTCTGCTTTTGGACTCCAATAGCAAAAACCCAAACAAACAGAGTGAAATGGAAAAGCGCTCTCTACAAGCGTGGTGCGAAAATGCACCCGAGAAGGGAAGGCGGGCGGAAGCAGCTCCAGAGGTGCTTCCCACATCCCACTGCTTCCTACTCAAGTTCTGAATTGATGTTCGTTCTTGCCCACTGCGTTGCTGATAATTACAAGCCCACTGTCATCCTTAGCCTGTATGACGTACGGTACGTGTTCGCATGGTGTATGTTAGGTGTATGTGTAGCTAGTCCAGCCATGATGCATCTCACATAAATATATTTCGATTTGAAATAATTTGTATACGAAAGATGCGTGTCTCGACGAGTAGGTTTTATTCCCGCGATTGGTTTCGAGTTTCGTGGACTATAGTTTCCTAATTTTGGACGAAGTTCGTACAATTTTTAGACGAATTTTATTTAATTTGTCGCACTTGATGGTCTGTTTGAATTTTAATTTCAGGAGTAAATTGCTCTCGTCGTCTTCTAATACTTTCATGTTGTAACTTTTTCGTTTCGACGGATAGATATGAATAGATCTTGTACGTGTTTACACTCTCCTTATTAAAACTAGTTCATGGTGTGGTCGTGTTTGCTGCACCTTGAAACTTCGTCAAACCATATCTATATTAGTACTCCCACCGATTGGAAAAGATTGACACAAATTTCTCTAAATAAAGATGTATCTATATTCGTGACAGCGCTGGCGCCGCTCCTTGCCCTCTTCTTCTTCTTGTGCCCCAAGCGCTGGTGCCCCCGTCATGAGGAGATCAGTGACGAGCCCCGCCTCGCCGTTTCTCGTCCGGCGCCGTCCCCGTGAGCTTCTCCGACGTTTCAGTGAATATTTCCAATATAACACACTCCAGAAAATTATTTCAATACAAAAAGTAAATTGAGAAATCAACTCCTAAAACACTAAAAAATAGCTAATCCGTTTCAAATCAGGATTTATACAACATCTCCGGCACTCAGGGATATTACAGACATTTCACTCACAAACCTACAGCTAAAGCCATACCTGCCAAACATCAAATCTCTACTTCCAACAAGTGCTTCCCACAGCTACTTTTTCACAGCCCACCAGCTACAACCGCTTCTAAACAGCTATAGTCCAAACAAACAGACCCTAAGGCAATTCAACTTGGTTGATCCGCGAGGTCAAATTCCGTAGAAAGGTTGGCCATTGGCAAATTTTTGTGTATGATTATCGCTAAAGTAGAAATATTACAATGCTACCTTGTTCCACACTCACCTATAGAGCAGGTTCTGGCTGCCACGCTCACACAACCGAACATTCATACTTTTATCGGCATCCTGTTCCAAGAGAAGTAACATTGCAAACACAGTCGCTCAACATCAAGCTCTCGTCTATGTATACGATTGAGCTAATCAAGCCACATCATGTCCCATGCTTAAACTACGACGACTGGTGCTACTGCGTACGATACCACCCCATCTTGTAATAGTAATCCAAGCGTAAGTAGAAATGACACTTTTCACGGTCAAAGCCAATAAGTGTTAAAATTTGGGCCCATTTGAGGCAGCCCAATAAGCAATTCCAGAAAAATCTCAAAGCCCATTTTTTTGGCAGCACACATGGGAGTGGAGTGGGCGCTAAAGTTTAGTCCCACATTGCTAGTTGGAGGAGACAAACACCACCTTATAAGGTGGAGTGTTGTGACACTTGGTAAGCTTGTGAGAACAAGAGGCTCTCTCGTGCGCACTCCTCCTCCGCGCCGCTCGCACGCCCCGCACGACGCGCCGCGCCGCGCCGCGCCGCGGGTTGCGGGAATCTCGCCGAGCCGAGCTTTATTTTTGCAGTCCGGGAAAACGGTTTGGACGGACGCGTCACAGTTAGTCGGTTCGGGTCGCTCCCGGATCGTGGGCTACTGTAACCGACCTAAAACGTGCGCGACGTGGACTTGGCCCACGTTGTACCCGTTAGGGTTTTCCCGAGCCGCACTATATAAAGTCGTGCGCTGCAAACACCGAACCAATCTAGGTTTTGCCAATCTCGTGCCTTGCGCCGCCACCGTAGTCTACTCCATCCCGTGCGCCGGCGTGCACCGGCGAACGGGACAGCAGGTCTCCGGAACCGCTCGTCCTTGTGATCCTGTACGGGAGAGGGCGAATAAGGTTTTTGGGAAGCGCTCCGCGCGACTGCTTTCAAGTTCTTCATCACGGCTCGACTTCCTGGACGATCTCCGGGTCCGCGGGCGACTCGTCTCCAACGTCGTCTCCTTCGAGCTGCTACCGTCGCCGCTCAAGCTGCTGCCGTCGCTGCTCCAACGACTACTTCCTCTACAACCGTTCGGTACGTGCGGCGTGTTCTGAACTGTTTTGCTATGGATCTGTTGGCGTATGTGTTGCTGCTGTTCATGTTGATTAGTACATCTAGTATGTTCGTATTCTACATGTTAGTAGCTGGTGTAGTTATGTTTAATATTCTGGAATTAATCATGGAATTATTGCCTAATTATCCAACAATCCAAAAACCTTATATTGTTATAGGCAATTTCCTGAGTTAAACATGGGACATCTATCTGATGCGCTGAGGCCGGACAAGTTTACCGGTGTGGACTTTAAGAGATGGCAGTACAAGACCACACTGTGGTTGCGATCTCTGAAAGTGTTCGAGGCTAGTGAGGGTTTACCTGAAGGAACTATATCTGACGAGGATCAGAACAAGTTCAAGGAAACCAATACTGCCTTTGTGGGACTCGTTCTGAGTGCTCTTAGCAACAAGCTGTTTGATGTGTACATGCACATTACAGATGCCAAAGAGCTCTGGGAGGCACTGAACGCTAAGTTCGGTGTAGCAGATGCTGGCAGTGAACTGTACATCATGGAGAGCTTCCATGACTTCAGGATGGCTAACAACCGTTCTGTAGTCGAACAGGCTCATGAGATACAGTGCATTGCTAAGGAGCTTGAGCACGCTAAGTGTGCCTTACCTGACAAGTTTGTGGCTGGATGCATTATTGCAAAGTTGCCCTCTTCATGGAGGAACTTCGCCACAACTCTCAAACACAAGAGACAGGAGATATCGGTTGAAAACCTGATAGCGTCTCTTGATGTTGAGGAGAAGGCTCGGGCTAAGGACACTGCTGAGAGAGGTGGTGAAGGTCAGTCTAGCGCCAACATGGTGCAGAAGAACTTTCACCATGGCAAGAGCAAGGCAAAGAGCAAGCCTTCCTTCAACATGCCTACCAAGACTACTTCTTTCAAGAAGAAGAAGATGCTGAACAAATCTGAGCTAAAGTGCTACACTTGTGGAGAGCCCGGACACTTCTCTGTGGACTGCCCAGATCGTGCAGACAAGAAAGGGAAGAAGCATGTCAACGTCGTGACCGCTAGCAATGCTGATGGGTACGGTAATTTACCGATTGTGCTTTCAGTATTTCAATCTCCATGTTGGTGGATTGATACGGGTGCTAATGTTCATGTATGTGCTGACATCTCTATGTTCACTTCTTATCAGGTCGCAGATTCAAGCGTCTTAATGGGGAATGGATCACATGCTTCTGTTCGTGGTGTTGGCACGGTAGATCTGAAGTTTACTTCGGGGAAGATCGTGCAGCTGAGGAACGTGCAGCATGTCCCTACTATGAACAAGAATCTTGTTAGCGGCTCCCTTCTATGCAGAGATGGGTTTAAATTAGTCTTGGAGTCCAATAAAGTAGTTGTGTCAAAGTTTGGACAATTTATTGGTAAAGGGTATGAGTGCGGAGGCTTGTTCCGCTTTTCATTATCGGATTTTTGTAATAAGTCAGTAAACCATATTTGTGGCAGTGTGGATTCGGATGCTAATGTTTGGCACTCTCGTTTATGTCATGTTAATTTTGGTTTAATGAGTAGACTTTCCAGTTTGAGTTTAATTCCTACTTTCACCATTGCCAAAGGTTCTAAGTGCCATAGCTGTGTGCAATCTAAGCAACCTCGAAAGCCTCACAAGGCAGCCGAGGAGAGAAACTTGGCACCTCTAGAACTCGTACATTCGGATCTATGTGAGATGAATGGCGTGTTGACAAAAGGTGATAAGAGATATTTCATGACTTTAATCGATGATGCTACTAGGTTCTGTTATGTATATTTGTTGCACACTAAAGATGAAGCTTTAGACTACTTTAAAATTTATAAAGCTGAAGTAGAAAATCAATTAGAGAGAAAGATCAAACGTCTTAGGTCAGATCGTGGTGGCGAGTATTTCTCCAACGTATTTGATGAATTCTGTGAGGAACATGGTATTATTCATGAGAGGACGCCTCCCTATTCGCCCCAATCAAACGGGGTTGCCGAGAGGAAAAACCGCACGCTGACCGACTTGGTGAACGCCATGTTGGACACTGCTGGTTTATCTAAGGCATGGTGGGGGGAGGCTTTGTTGACTTCGTGTCATGTCCTGAATAGAGTTCCTAACAAGGATAAAGAGAAGACACCTTACGAGGAGTGGTCTGGGAGAAAACCATCACTTTCTTATTTTCGTACTTGGGGATGTTTGGCGAAAGTCAATGTTCCAATTCCTAAGAAACGAAAACTTGGACCGAAGACAGTGGATTGTGTCTTTCTAGGTTATGCTCAGCGGAGCATTTGCTATAGATTTTTAGTGGTTAAATCTGAGATACCTGATATGCATGTTGATACTATTTTGGAATCTCGTGATGCAACATTTTTTGAGAACATGTTTCCTATGAAGGATATGCATAGCATTGCTAGAATTTCTTCTGAGATATTTGCTGAACCTAGTACATCTGTTGATCATTCTGAACAACCACTTGTTGAGGAAGTCCTTGAGAAGGATGACAATGAATCAGCTCCCAAGAGGAGCAAGAGACAGAGGACTGAAAAATCCTTTGGTGATGATTTCATTGTGTACCTTGTGGACAATACTCCCACGTCCATTGCAGAGGCATTTGCATCTCCTGATGCTGATGACTGGAAAGAAGCTGTCCATAATGAGATGGACTCGATTCTTTCTAATGGAACTTGGGAATTATCTGAACGACCCTACGGCTGCAAACCTGTGGGTTGTAAGTGGGTGTTCAAGAAGAAGCTAAGGCCTGATGGTACTATTGAGAAGTACAAGGCACGGCTTGTAGCCAAGGGCTACACCCAGCGCGAAGGCGAAGATTACTTTGACACCTATTCACCTGTTGCTAGACTCACCACCATTCGAGTACTACTTTCCCTGGCTGCCTCCTATGGTCTTATCGTTCATCAAATGGACGTAAAGACAGCTTTCCTTAACGGAGAGTTGGAAGAGGAAATCTATATGGATCAGCCTGATGGGTTTGTAGTAAAAGGTGAAGAGAGAAAGGTGTGCAAATTGTTAAAATCTTTGTATGGGCTGAAGCAAGCACCTAAGCAATGGCATGAGAAGTTTGACAGAACTTTAACTTCTGCAGGCTTTGCCATTAATGAGGCTGATAGGTGTGTATATTATCGCCATGGTGGGGGCGATAGTGTTATATTATGCTTGTATGTTGATGACATACTGATTTTCGGTACAAGCATGATAGTGATAAATGAGGTCAAGTCTTTCCTGTCAAAGAGCTTTGATATGAAAGATCTGGGACAAGCTGATGTGATCCTGAACATTAAGCTGATTAGGGATGAGAGTGGGATTACGTTAACGCAATCACACTATGTTGAGAAGGTCTTGAGCCGCTTTGGTTATATAGACAGCAAGCCTTCTCCAACACCCTATGATCCCAGTGTGACACTCAGAAAGAACAAAAAGGAAACGAGAGATCAATTAAGATATTCTCAAGTGATCGGTTCACTCATGTACCTTGCGAGCGCGACGAGACCTGATATCTCTTTTGCTGTGAGCAAGTTGAGCAGGTTCATGTCTAACCCGGGTATTGATCATTGGCATGCACTTGAAAGGGTCATGCGCTATCTGAACGGTACAATGAGTTATGGGATTCACTATTCAGGGCACCCTGCGGTGCTTGAGGGATACTGTGATGCGAACTGGATCTCAGATGTTGATGAGCTCTACGCCACAAGTGGATATGCATTTATTCTTGGAGGTGGCGCAGTGTCATGGAGGTCTTGCAAACAGACCATTTTGACGAGGTCAACCATGGAAGCAGAACTTGCTGCTTTAGATACAGCTTCTGTTGAGGCAGAATGGCTGCGTGAGCTCTTGATGGACTTGCCGGTGGTTGAGAAACCATTACCGGCCATCCTTATGAACTGTGACAACCAAACGGTTATTACGAAAGTGAACAGTGCTAAGGATAATGCGAAGTCATCAAGACACGTCAAGAGACGCTTGAAGTCTGTCAGGAAAATGAGAAACTCCGGAGTAATAACTGTTAGTTATATTCAAACAGACAAAAACCTGGCAGATCCCTTTACGAAGGGACTATCACGTAATGTGATAGATAGTGCATCGAGGGAGATGGGGTTGAGACCCGTGAGTGTTACACCATAGTGGTAACCCAACCTATGTGATCGGAGATCCCGTGAATTAGGACCTGGGAAGAACAAGCTAGTGGTTTAACTGAGGAGAGTTATTTTATAACCCTCTCCGTGGGAAGATGCATAACTCTCACATTCTGTAAGGCAGGTTGGCAATATGCCTTAATGTGTTTCTGTTGGCTATTCGTAGCAAAGGTGCTATCCTACAGAGCGACCTTGAAAGAACACACCTATATGAGTCCGACTGTTAAACGTCGCAGTCTATGAGATTTGGGTGATCTCTAGTAAGCTCATGAAGAGACCAGGGAGTATGACGCATATGCTCCACCCGCGGGGTAGGCTACTGGCAGCCACGTACTGGTTATGACTTTGAGTGAAGTCTATTGGCACCAAACTTGCAATTCAAGGTTCGTCCATTGTTCAAGTTGCTGGTAGATGTAGCTTGAAGCTCTAGGCGGAAGTTCAACTTAACAGTCTCTGCTGAAACACTGGTATATAAACAAGAAACGAGGTTTGGCAAAATCTCTAAATGGGAATTTGAGATCTGGTGGGGGATTGTTAAATTTGGGCCCATTTGGGCAGCCCAATAAGCAATTTCAGAAAATCTCAAAGCCCATTTTGTGGCAGCACACATGGGAGTGGAGTGGGAGCTAAAGTTTAGTCCCACATTGCTAGTTGGAGGAGACAAACACCACCTTATAAGGTGGAGTGTTGTACACTTGGTAAGCTTGTGAGAACAAGAGGCTCTCTCGTGCGCACTCCTCCTCCGCCGCCGCTCGCACGCACGCACCGCACCGCCCGCCCGTCTCGTCACGACGCGCCGCGGGTTGCGGGAATCTCGCCGAGCCGAGCTTTATTTTTGCAGTCCGGGAAAACGGTTTGGACGGACGCGTCACAGTTAGTCGGTTCGGGTCGCTCCCGGATCGCAAAGACACTGAACCAATCTAGGTTTTGCCAATCTCGTGCCTTGCGCCGCCACCGTCGTCTACTCCATCCCGTGCACCGGCGAACGGGACAGCAGGTCTCCGGAACCGCTCGTCCTTGTGATCCTGTACGGGAGAGGGCGAATAAGGTTTTTTGGAAGCGCTCCGCGCGACTGCTTTCAAGTTATTCATCACGGCTCGACTTTCTGGACGATCTCCGGGTCCGCGGGCGACTCGTCTCCAACGTCGTCTCCTTCGAGCTGCTACCGTCGCCGCTCAAGCTGCTGCCGTCGCTGCTCCAACGACTACTTCCTCTACAACCGTTCGGTACGTGCGGCGTGTTCTGAACTGTTTTGCTATGGATATGTTGGCGTATGTGTTGCTGCTGTTCATGTTGATTAGTACACCTAGTATGTTCGTATTCTACATGTTAGTAGCTGGTGTAGTTATGTTTAATATTCTGGAATTAATCATGGAATTATTGCCTAATTTTCCAACAATAAGAACCCATCTCCCATGCATACATATCATCAGTTGGGCGCCTGAACTGCCTTGGGGAGCACTGCCATGGCCAGCTCGGGAGCAGAGGCCTGCGGCAGGGCACGGCACTCAGCGGGCACCACCACCTGATTTCCACCGTCTTCCTCCATCTTGGCAGCCGCGGCGCACTCATGTACGATGTCGAGCAGCACCGTCTCGAGGTCCTCGGCGTCGGCCCACCCGCGCACGTCGGCGCGTACAGCGCGGCGGTCGGCGACTATGAGGTCCCACACGGGGTACCCCTTCCTCGGCATCATGTAGTCCCGCTCGGCCAGCTTCAGGGTCGGGCAGTAGTCTCCCCTGCCGTCGCCCAGTACACCACTCTCCTTCTCCTCCTCTTCCCGGCCTCCTTCGACAGTTCTTGAAGCATCCTTTCCATCACCTTGCCCTGAATATATTTTGCCACACAGGAACACACAACATTTAGTGAACTGAAATCTAGATCTAGCAAAGGCACACATTCTCTGAGGTGTAGTCACCTTGCACATGTTGGGAGGACAGGTGGGGAGGGTGCAGCCGTGGGTGCTGCCGCAGGAGCCATGGCGGAAGGCGTGGTGCGGGGAGATCCTGAGGCGGCCGGCCGCGTCGACGTGGGCGGGGTTGGTGCTGATCTCCGAGAAGTAGCCAGCGAGGCCGTGGTGCGCGAGGACGGCGTCGATGAAGAAGGCGTTGGCGTCGCTGAGGATCCGCAGCTTGCAGCCGAGAGCGTGCGCGGTCTCGATGGCGGCCACGACGTGAGGCGACAGCGGCGCCGTCCTCATGCTGCCCGCGATCTCCTCGATCGACTTGCCTTGCGAGTGCAGCTCGCCCATCATCGCGTCCTGCTCAAACAAAAACACAACAAATTCATCAAAATAGTAGACCTTTTTATTTGGTTTGCGTATGTGTGCACACTCCACACAGGCTGCAAACACGCTAACGTAACGCTGCTGATGTGGTTGATAAATCTCAATTGTTAACGGAGGAAAAGGGGAAACTGACGTGTGAGACTAAAAGAGTTGTTCCAAATTGTTGTTATTAGGTGCATATGTGAGCAGAGACACGTACAAGAAACATCATGTACAAATTCGAAACGGAGGCTTACGATGGCGGAGTTCCATGGAGGTGGAGCAGGAGCTCGTCGAACCGCTTGGTGGCGCCAAGGGCGTCGACGACCCAGTTGTCGCTGTCGCAGTCAATGATCGTCTTGTCGAAGTCGAACACCACCACCACGCCGGCGCCATTGCTCGCGGCCATTGCTGCAGCTCTTCTCAGAAAGATGTCTAACTCTCGACCAGAACAGAGGAGCCACGCAAGTACGTGCTCAGAGAGAAATGAATGTGTGTTGCACTGGTCGGATGGAACGCCATGGCCGAGGTATTTATAGGACCGGGGCAGGCACATCACGGGACGGCACGGCCATGAATCGAAATGGCAAAAGGACGAAGTACTATCGCTAATGCGATCTCATCACACACGGCAGCTATCTAGCGTCCTCCTAAATACTCCAACTAATGCGCCGTGATGCCGTCCGCACTATTGCGTCCCGTCCACGAGATCGGGGATCCTCCTTTTCCACGAAGGCGATCGGGCTAAATTTGGGCGACGCACCAGCTAAAGGAGGCCGGATTGATTACTAATTGCCAGGATTGTTCTTGGGGATATTCTTGGAGCAGGCGAATGAATGGGCGATCCAGTGTTGTGTCTTCCTTAACCTCGCCGCCACCGCTTTTCAGGCGGTTATAACGGCTCATGCGTGGCGGACTCTCCTTTTCCCAGATTTCCCGTAGAAGAAGACGGCTCTGCCAGCTGCTTACCAGTTGCGGCGCCGTAAGATCTTAAGAAAGCAACAAATTGGCACCAGCAGTCCAGCATAGCTAATGCACAATCATGTGAGATTTCCTCAAGCTTTAGCCAGTCATTGCAAACATATGATTCGGATTTGCTTTGAGATAAAAGAGGTCCCTGCCCAGGCGGACAACTTCTTCATGGTCCAACATTCGGTGAAGGCGCTGCACATGCGGAAAGTCCCTGCCCTTTTGCTCAAACTCGACATGGCCAAGGCGTTCGATTCCATTGCCTGGCCGTTCGTGTTTGAGGTTTTGCGGCACAGGGGCCCAGATGGTTAGCAAGATTCGCACTGATGCTATCGTCGGCCAGCACCAGAGTTCTGGCAGGGCCTGAACTTCTCGATCCCGAAGGAGGCGGAGGCGATGTTCTTATCGGCAACCCAATGCACCCTGGGGAACGGCCGGCGCCTTCGTTTCTGGAGCGACCCGTGGATAGATGGGCGCACAGCGCAGCAATTGGCACCGACTCTGTGGCAATTCGTCAAGAACAGAGACAAAAGGCTTACGTGGAGGAGGCGAGACTGAACGACAGATGGGTCAGAGGGTTTCAGCGGCCAATTAAATGTGCAGGCGGTCACAGAGTTCTTGGATCTATGGGCTCTTGTGCAGGAACAGCCGCTCTCCGAGGACGACGATGCAGTGCGCTGGCGGCTCACGGCGAACGGTGCCTATTCCTCCAAATCTGCGTATGCTGCCTTCTTCTTCGGCAGAACGGCGGCGCTCAGAGCGGCGGAGCTCTGGTCTGCCGGTGCGCCGCTGAAACATAAGTTGCACATGTGGTTGGCGTTGAAGCACAAACTCTGGACGGCGGACAGGTTGGCAAAGAGAGCCTACAACATCATCCAGGCTGCCCTTTATGCAGTCAGAGCCGGAGGATGGAGAGCATCCGTTGGTCCGCTGCGTCTTTGCTCGCGAGGTTTGGTTCACCACCTTGCTGCAGTACGGCCTCCACGGGTTTATGCCATCGGCGAACTCGACCGCAGCTGAGTGGTGGACTGTGCTGGCGGCCGCCGAGCCGATGAAGGATAGGAAGCGAATCAATGGTCTCGTCATCCTCACCGCGAGGTGTATCTGGCTGGAGAGAAACAGTAGATTGTTTGATCGCATTGCCTCGTCAGTTCAGCGCGTGTGTAGCAGCATCTCGCGTGAGTTTGAACAATGGATGAAGGCGGGATTAGGCGGGAAGAGGCGAGAGATACAGTATCTTTGACTCGTCGCGGAGGGACTTGCCGCCTGTGGCTTGGTCCTGCAATCTCTTGTACATGTTATTCTCTATCTTAATAAAATGACACGCGAGGCTCGCGCGTGTCCTTTATAGATAAAAGAGGTGATTGATACGTCTAAAACGTATCTACTTTACTGAACACTTTTGCTGTTATTTTACCTCTAATTTGTGTGTTTTGAATGCAACTTACACGGACTAACGCTGTTTTCAGCAGAATTGCCCTGGTGTCTTGTTTTTGTGCAGAAAGTCAAGTTTCGGGAAAATCCCCGAAAAATATCCAGGAGTTCCTATTTTTCCAGAAGACACACGGAGCCAGAAGACGAGACGGAGGCGGGCCACAGGGCCCCACACCATAGGCCCCGCGGCTGGAGGTGGGCCGCGCCGGGGTGGTGTGGCCGCCTCGGTCACCACCTCGCGTCCCCCTTTCGACTACTTAATCCCTTGACCTAAAAACCCGAGGGGATCGACGCTTTTTCCAGAAACACTCCAGAGCTCCGCCGCCACCGAAAACCCTATTTCGGGGATCAGAAACTCCGTTCTGGCACCCTGCCGGGACGGGGAATTGGAGGAGATCATCGCCATCATCATCACCGACGCCTCTCCATCAACCATCCATGATTCCCCCATCCATGTGTGAGTAATCCCCGCTGTAGGCTGAAGGGGATGGTAGGGATTGGATGAGATCATTCATGTAATAATATCAGATTGTTAGGGCATGGTGCCTAGTATCCGTTGTTAGTACTTTATGTCATTGTTGCAACTTGTTATGCTTAATGCTTGACACTTAGGGCCCGAGTGCCATGATTTCAGATCTGAACATGTTATTGAATCATGAGGATAATTATTGCTTTGATCATATCTGCAAGTTGTTTACACATATAATTGTCCGGAACCCGAGGCCCAAAGTGACAACAATTGGGATAACCGAGGGGATGGCTGTAATGTGAGGATCACATGTGTTCACGGAGTGTTAATGCTTTGCTCCGGTGCTTTATTAAAAGGAGCACCTTAATTACCAGTAGTTTCCCTTGAGGCCCCGCTGCAAACGGGCTGGTAGGACAGAAGATGTTGTGCAAGTTTCTCATTGCGAGCACGTACGACTAAATACGGAACACATGCCTATGATTGATTATTACCTGGATACTTTATTATTATCTACTGCAATTGCCCTACGCTTGACTATTATATGAATTATCTTATCCATGCAACGCCCGTTCATCCATCCCTATGCCTACAGTATTTTAATCCTGCTGTCTACTACAATTATTACTGCTGCTTTATTTTACTGCTGCTATTATTTCACTACTGCTGCTATAAAACTGTTGCTACTGATAAACTGTGTCGAGCAAGTCTATTTCCAGGTGCAGCTGAACTGACAATTCATCTGTTAAGGCTTATAAATATTCTTTGGCTCCCCTTGTGTCGAATCAATAAATTTGGGTTTTACTTCCCTCGAAGACTGTTGCGATCCCCTATACTTGTGGGTCATCAAGACTATTTTCTGGCGCCGTTGCCGGGGAGCATAGCTCTATTTATAAGCTCACCTGAGAGTGATATTGTTCGCTGCAAATTACTCATCATGGGTAAACCTCGTGATGGAAGGTCCATATACTGCCATCCACTACAAGGAGAGGTACAACTCTGAGTACTTCTTGCTCTTGATTCACCGTCTGTTATAAGTCAACTTGTCACACCACCACATACACATGCTTCACGTGCTGCTACTTCTGCTGAATCTGAAAATACTTCTGAAAGTTTTGATGATGCTTCTACTGTGCTTGATGAGAGTGGTTCATTAGGTCCTTTTCTAGATGCTACAATTGCTAAGTCAAAACAAACTGAAAATGCTGAAACACCTAATGAAAGTCCCATTACACCTGTTAGTTCACCTGAATTAAGAGATCATACTAGTGATGATTTCGAGGAAACTTATGTTGAACTTGATGATGAATTTATTGAAGAATGCAATGCTTCTAAAGATGCTAGTGCTATTAAAAATCTTCTTGCAAGACGTGCTGTTAATTACAAACTATCTCCTGATGCTAAGTTTGCTACATCTCCCATTGATATAAAAGATAAAGATTATGATTTCTCTATGGACTTGTCACATATATCTATTGTTGAGAAAGAACCTTTTCGAGGAATGAAAATGAAAGTGCGTAGAACATATGAACACTCTTTCTACTTTAAGTAGTGTGTTTTCTGATGACATTAAGAAACGCAGTTACTTCGTTACTAAAATATTTCCTTTCTCATTAAAAGATGAAGCTAAAACTTGGTTTAATAGTTTATCTCCTGGATCCATTAAAAGTCCTATGGATTTGGTTAATGCTTTCTTCCAGAAATATTTTCCTGCTAGTGCTCAACATGCTGCTTTACAGAGAATCTTTAATTTCAAACAATTGGAAGCCGAGAAATTGCCTAAATCTTGGGCAAGGTTTTGTTCTTTACTCAGAGCTCGGCCTGGACATCAATTAGCTAAAAATGAACTTCTTGATATATTCTATAATGGACTAACTGTTGAATCTAGGACATACCTAGATAGTTGTGCTGGTTGTGTTTTCAGGAAAAGAACTCCAGATGAAGCTGAGGAATTAATGGATAAAATAAGCCAAAATCATGATGATTGGACTATACCTGAGCCGACCCCGATACCCACACCAAAGAAGAGAGGAATTCTTGAACTAAGTGATGAAGAAATGAGAGAAGCCAAGAAATCTCTTAAAGAGAAGGGTATTAAATCTGAAGATGTGAAGAATCTACCACCAATAGAAGAATTATGTAAGCCAATTCCTCACCCATCAGTAGTTGAGGTACACTCTCTCCAACATTTTGATGATAGGGATATTCCTTATTCTAAAACTCCTGATCAATGCTTAGATGAATTTGATAATTATATTGTTAAGCAGGATAACTTTAATATGAGAGTGCAGAATCATCTGATGGAAAATTCTAGAACTATGAGTAAATTGCATGATATTGTGGAAAGAACTTCTAATGATGTTAAAATGCTTATTAAACATTTCCATATGGTTCAAACTCAAATAGATCAACTCACTAAGGTACAAAAAGATCTGCTAGTTAATGCTTCTAGAGAAAATGAAAAACATGCTTATGGAGTAGGAACTAGAGGAGGTGCTTCTACTCAGGATCCCTTGTATCCTGAAGGACATCCTAAAAGAATTGAGCAAGATTCTCAACTAGCTAATGAAACTAGTACTCCTAAGAAAAAGAAGAAGAAGAAACATAAACATGTTGAAAATCTCCTGAATCAATTAAAGAAAATGAGCATGTTAATGATCCAAATATATATCTATCTCTGATGCTGAAACTGAAAGTGGTAATGAACATAACAATGATAAGGATAAAAATGATGCTTCTGATAAAGAGGAGATGAACCTGAAAAGCATACTAAGAATAAAAAGTATACTAAAGAAGATTTCATTGCTAAAAAGCATGGTAATGAGAGAGAACCTTGGGTGCAAAAGCAAATGCCTTTTCCTAATAAGAAACATAAATCAAAGGAAGAGGAACACTATAATAAATTTTGTGATTGGATGAAACCCTTGTTTTTGCAAATTCCTTTGACTGATGCTATTAAATTGCCTCCTTATTCAAAATATATGAAAGATATTGTCTCTAACAAAAGGAAAATTCCTAATGAGGAAATTTCTACTATGCTTGCTAATTACTCTTTCAATGGTAAGGTTCCAAAGAAACTTGGAGATCCAGGTATACCAACTATCCCATGCTCTATTAAGAATAATTATGTTAGAACTGCTCTATGTGATTTAGGAGCAGGAGTTAGTGTTATGCCTTTCTCTCTTTATAAGAGACTCTATTTAGAAAAATTGATACCAACTGATATATCTTTGCAAATGGCTGATAAATCTACTGCTGTTCCTGTTGGCATATGTGAGGATGTTCCTGTTCAAGTGGCTAATAATTGTTTAATATTAACTGACTTTGTTGTGTTGGAAATGCCTGAAGATGATAATATGTCTATTATTCTTGGGAGACCTTTTCTTAACACTGCAGGGGCTGTTATTGATTGCAACAAAGGAAAAGTAACTTCAATGTTAATGACAAAGAGCATACTGTTTATTTTCCCAAAAAGCTGGACAAGATATATGGAGTAAATACAATAGCCAATCTTAGAACTATCAAAGTGGGAAGTATTGATTGCCCTATTTATGAACCTCAAGAAGGATTTCAAAGTATTATGATTGGATCTATTGCTATACAATTCAAGGTAACATGATTGTCTCATGTGGTTTAATTCTTTTATGTCATATAAAATTTATTTGGTGACAAGACTTGATCAACCTTGTTAACAAATATGTTTTAAATGCATAGAAGCACTAAACAACATTTTATTTCTCAACCTTGTTTTACCTACTGTTGTGTTACTGAACTTGCAAAGTTTTAGTTGAAATTGGTCTTTATAAAATTTTATTTCTGCCTTAAAATTTATTATTTAAATACCAGAAAATGTGCAAAATGAAAGTTTTCGAAAATTTCTGAAAATTACCATAAATCTTAGTTTTTAAAGGGAATGTGGGAGTGCCTGGGGCTGACCAGGGGGACCCACCATGCCTCCGCACCACCCCACCGCGCGGCAGGGGTGTGGCCACGCCGTGGCATGGTGTGGGCCCCACCTGGCCCTCCACTCACTCATCTCCTCTCATTTCTTTCTCTCACCCGACACACACCACCATTCAAACCCGTGTTCTTGCTGCTCTTGTCGAGTTTTTCGATCTCCTTGCTCAGCCCATCTTTGTTGCTGAGATTTGGACCATTTGCTCTCCGGTATGTGACTCCTCCGTTTATCCAAGTAGAATTTTGTTTAGTTGTGTATGTCTTGAGTATTTTGGTACTGTAGGTGACATGTTAAGTGAGTTTGCATGCTTGTTCTATGCTTAGATTAATTAGTCTTGATGCATGTTGATAACCCCCAAGAGCAAGGGATCACTGTAGCACCTCTCAATGTGGAAGTAAGGTATCGACCCGCAGGAGCAAGAAGGAAAAGTTATCTATTCCCTACAACTAAAGTGTCACAAGTTTTAGTTGATTATGCACTAAACAAGTTTGGAGAACAAGGTGGTTGATGGATGAAAGTAACCAGGCAAGAATGTAAAAGTGTCCCAATCCTCTTCAATGCAAGAGGACAAGACAAATGGTAGCAAGGAAAAGCTCTCAAAGAGAGAGAAAGCCCAATCCCCTATGCAGCAAGAGGACAAGCTCAAGTGTAAGTTTCTTATAGGAACAATGGACATGGGTTCATGGGTTCACTTAATACTCTCTCCCTCATCTACTGTGATTATCATGTTATAGATAAAGTACACACAATTGTCATGTTTTAATGGTAGCTTTTATAACGGCTATATGTCCTAAAACACATAGTTGAAAGAAATACTCATTTGTGTTGCTAAGTCACGCTCGTAAGGCTAGCGTGGTTGCTCTCACTCCCACATCATACTCTTTCTTTTTACCCCCAGATAAAGGATGTTGGGCGGTACTGTGTCACTCAATACCTATGTCGTGTCACATCGGCCATCCCGTACCCACATACATCATACTTCAAAGTATGACAAATCACAAAAGCTCCAACACAACGGTAAATGCATAACAAATCATCTCACACCACAATATTCACCACAAAGGTATTACATAGATGACCGTAATCATGTTCGACAGCTCATACGGTACTAATTAGTGAAGCTCAAGAGAGAGGAGAGATACAAAAGTTACCACCACAAACCCTAGTCCAGGGGTGGACTACTCCCCCTTCATCATGGAGACGGTGGAGAAGTCGTTGGAGAAGGTGGAGACCACCCCGGCAGCGCCCGCCGGAGTTTCCCCCCTCCAATCTGCAGCTCCTGATCTCCGTTTCGGTGTTTCTGTGTTTGTGCGGCGCTCCTTCCAGAGAACGTCGGGGGACCTTTTTTATAGGCGTTTTTAGGTCAAGACGATGTCGGTGGAGAAGAGATCGAAGGCAACGGAGCCACGAGGCCCAAATGGGTGGGCCCCACACGGCTACAGTACCTGGCCGCGTGGGCCCCCCTCGTTTGGCCCTCGAGCCTCCGTTTGCTCGCTTCCTTCGCCCACAGGTCTTCTTCCTTCCAAATATTGACGCCCGTAAATTTCCAGGTGATTTCGTTGACGTTTGGGTCCCTGAAACATTAAAATAAGAAAACGGGGTTTTCTGCCTGTGCAGGGTTAATTCCATAAAAATAGGAAATAGATGAATATTCCCAAAATCATTATAAAACATTGATATAACCCTTATATGATGCAAATATGATTGGAATATAAGCAATTAAAGTGCAAAGTTCATGTATGCATTTTACATGCATCAACATCTCCAAGCTTAATTCATGCTCGTCCTCGAGTATGAAGATGATAAAACTAACATGGACTTTGCAATTTAATACTTAACAATGAATATCAAAGATGATTACAATTGCTACATATAGTCAAATGATTCATTCTTCAAAGGAGTAGCAATATGCAAATAGTTTATGAAGTGATATCAAGTATTCAATGTAAGGATGTTCAATGATAGTTCACAAAGTGTAACATAACAGATAGTAGTATGGACCACATGTATGCATAATGATAAGTATGGACATCCTACATTGGTCATAGAGTGATGATGAAAATCTGAATATGATAGGTGGACACTTTGGAAAGATGTATAAGTGAGTAGAGGTAAAGCATGCATAAGTTTCATCTAACCTCCAAACTCTTCTACTTAAGTTAATGATTGCTATGTAATACTTGGTGTCAAGCTCTCATTCCCCTATCATAGCATCTTGAATGATTATAGTTTAATGTGAGAGCAAATATGAGTAGTGTGCTTGACAAAGTAAAGGTTAGGTGTCTCATGCCCCTTGAATACAAGTACCTACACCATGATTACTCAACTTAGGAAACAAAGCAAGTTCAAGTTATATATCATTGTAAGTATAATAGTATCATCAAGAGCGTCAACTGGGGTATCCTTGTCCCAGATATGGAACAAGCCCATATCAAAATAACAAGACAAACAAACAAGATGAACAACCTCAACACCCTTTTTATTTACCATTGGAATGGCTATTTATTATAAGGTGTATCACAGATGGTTCACCATAGCATGTAAGTAAATTTCCACCATGAATGATGCATGGCTTAGATTAGCGGCCCAGGCGTCTCTCTAACCATTTATACAAACTCATTTAAACTACTTCATTTCCACTCATTTCACATGATAGCATCCATAACAAAAGTACATGATATCAACTAAATGAGATGAAGGCATGTTGAAAGCTTTGCATGTGACAGCACATATGGGCTAACTCCAACCTCGAACATTTATCAAGCCACTAGCATCATAATCTTAATCACAATGGGTCAAGTTTTATTATGCAAATAAAAGAACATTGTGCATCAAGTTCGTGAGAGCTATATAACCAACTTTTCCATGCAATCAATAACATAAACATTTTCATTCAGAGGTAAGATAACACAAACACATGTTAACATACTCGGAATAGCAATAAAGCCAATAGGTAGATATGGTGGACTCACTGGAATAACTTTGGTTGAAGGTGTTGGAAACAAGTTTTTGCTTGTTGGAGTTTTTGGGCTAGCAAAAGGGAGAAAGTTGACCATCTAGATGCATGCATGAGTGTCCATAGAACTAACTAATCCATGTTAAACCAAGTAAAATAACAATCACCAAAACATGAATAAGTGATAGCTCTTCAAAAAGAATTTGCAAACTATACTCATAAACAAGCTCATGAATCATGCAACTATATGTATCATTAAAAATCAACTCAAACATCCCTTTTCCCATCTTATAAAAGCATCCAACATATTTCAACCCATATTTCCAGTAGCTCTCTCATATATAAATGATAGTGTGGTGGTCTCTCAAAACAAAAATCAAACAAAACAAAAAAAAGACGCTCCAAGTTTATGCGATAAAGTGTTTCGATCGAAAAACAGAAGTTGGACGTGTGCAAACCGAGAGTGTGTAGGTCCAGCGGGGTTGTCTTCACATCCCCAAGCTTATGGTCTTCACCATCCTTGGATAGCTCTTGGTGCATCTCCTCAATCCCTGTGAAAAAACTTCAAAACACCGTTTCTCCCATTTCTTTTCTGTGGGGTGCATTAATGATAAACAAATAGGTTCCTTGCTGCATATAATCCTTGAACAAAATTCATATGAGATGTCCAGAAAGTGTATAATGTTGTATGCCTACTCATAAACTCAATTGGATCAAAAAGATTCAACTTAAAAGCTCAAAGCATGCATCAAACAAAATGGGACAGAATCTGTCCAGAAAAACAGCAGCAGCAAAACGTATTTTTCTACCCTACCAAACTTTCTCGAAAAATTCCGAAAAAATTCATGCATACAGAGGATGAAAAGTTGCAACTACAGTTCAAATATGAGCTCATTCGGAGTTACAGAATAAGAATTAAAAATCAAACCGTGCACTGACTCGCAGGAATAAAATCTCCGAACTAAAGCAACTTTTTCAAACCAAAAAGGGTAAAACTTGGCACTTTATTGAAAACTCCAGAAACTAAACTAGAACAAAGTCTCTTGTACAGCAAGAGGACACAAAAAAAATCACACAAAAAATAACCGGTTGCCTCCCGCAAAGCGCTTTCTTTATAGCCATATAGCTAGGCTTGATAGTTTTAATGATGCTCTCATATAGGAATAAGAGTTGAATATAAAAGAGCATCAAGAAGCAAATATCAAACACATTTAAGTCTAACCCACTTCCTATGCATTGGGATCTTGTAAGAAAATAAATCAATAAAGCACAAAGTGACTAGCATAGGAAGGCAAAGCAAGTGCAACTTCAAAATTTTCAACAAAAAGAGAGAACTTAATATTTTTGAGATATATGAAATCATGTCTCCCTCTCTCATAAAAACTTTCAGTAGCATCATTGATAAACTCAACAATATAGCTATCACATGAAACATTCTTATCATGATCCATATGCATAAAAGTATCATTACTCTCCACATAAGCATAACAGTTTCATTAGGAATAGTGGGAGTAAAACATTCATAATAATCATTGTAATCATCATATATAGGAGGCATATCATAATCACAATAAACTTTATACTCAATAGTGGGTGGACTGAAAATATCATATTCATCATCATAAATGGAGACATAGTATCATCAAACAAGTCAAAGAACCTCCCCAAGCTTAGATGATTGCAAGATAAAGAAACCTCCCCAAGCTTAGTCTAGTGCACACAAGAATAGAAACTTAAGCGCTACGCTCCCCGGCAACGGCGCCAGAAAAGTACTTGATAACCCCCAAGAGCAAGGGATCACTGTAGCACCTCTCAATGTGGAAGTAAGGTATCGATCCGCAGGAGCAAGAAGGAAAAGTTATCTATTCCCTACAACTAAAGTGTCACAAGTTTTAGTTGATTATGCACTAAACAAGTTTGGAGAACAAGGTGGTGATGATGATAACCAAGCAAGATGTAAAAGTGTCCAATCCTCTTCTGCAAGAGGACAAGACAAATGGTACAAGCAAAAGCTCTCAAAGAGAGAGAAAGCCCAATCCTCTATGCAGCAAGAGGACAAGCTCAAGTGTAGTTTCTTATAGGAACAATGGACATGGTTCATGGGTTCACTTAATCCTCTCTCCCTCATCTACTTGATTATCATGTTATAGATAAAGTACACACAATTGTCATGTTTTAATGGTAGCTTTTATACGGCTATATGTCCTAAAACACATAGTTGAAAGAAATACTCATTTGTGTTGCTAGGTCACCCTCGTAAGGCTAGCGTGGTTTCTCTCACTCCCACATCATACTCTTTCTTTTTACCCCCAGATAAAGGATGTTGGGCGGTACTGTGTCACTCAATACCTATGCCGTGTCACATCGGCCATCCGTACCCACATACATCATACTTCAAAGTATGACAAATCAAAAAAGCTCCAACACAACGGTAAATGCATAACAAATCATCTCACACCACAATATTCACCACAAAGGTATTACATAGATGACCGTAATCATGTTCAGCAGCTCATACGGTACTAATTAGTGAAGCTCAAGAGAGAGGAGAGATACAAAAGTTACCACCACAAACCCTAGTCCAGGGTGGACTACTCCCCCTTCATCATGGAGACGGTGGAGAAGTCGTTGGAGAAGGTGGAGACCACCCGGCAGTGCCCCGCCGGAGTATTCCCCCTCCAATCTACAGCTCCCTGATCTCCGTTCGGTGTTTCTGTTTTGTGC
Organism: Poa pratensis; assembly: GCA_947311845.1. Classification (NCBI taxonomy): domain Eukaryota; kingdom Viridiplantae; phylum Streptophyta; class Magnoliopsida; order Poales; family Poaceae; genus Poa; species Poa pratensis. The sequence continues at coordinate 4,969,025 of CAMZMU010000099.1, forward strand.
GGCGCTCCTTCCAGAGAACGTCGGGGGGCCTTTTTTATAGGCGTTTTTAGGTCAAGACGATGTCGGTGGAGAAGAGATCGAAGGCAACGGAGCCACGAGGCCCAAATGGGTGGGTCCCACGCGGCTACAGTACCTGGCCCGCGTGAGCCCCCTCGTTTGGCCCTCGAGCCTCCGTTGCTCGCTTCCTTCGCCACAAGGTCTTCTTCCTTCCAAATATTGACGCCCATAAATTTCCAGGTGATTTCATTGCGTTTGGGTCCCTGAAACATTAAATAAGAAAACGGGTTTTTCTGCCTGTGCAGGGTTAATTCCCATAAAAATAGGAAATAAATGATATTCCCAAAAATCATTATAAAACATTGATATAACCCTTATATGATGCAAATATTGGAATATAAGCAATTAAAAGTGGCAAAGTTCATGTATGCATTTTACATGCATCACATTTCTAGCCCTCTTACAAGTTTCTATAGTAGTTTCTTTGATTTAGTTGCTCCAAAATCATTTTTTATGAGGTTTGTTAAAAATTTCAGAAAAGGAAGATGCATAATCAGACTTATGGAGAGATTTTTGAGAGGGAAGCACCAAAGCAACAAGGCCTTCAAGGTCTGCTGCTCGATGTAGGCCATCCTACAATGAGGACCTTATGACATCAGGATTGATGATGAGGGGAGATGGTGTTGCACATGCATCTATCTTCCCTTGTACTAACTTTTGAGAGATGCAGGATCCTTGATGATTTCTTATTCCTTGTTAACAAAGTTGGTTTGATGGAGTTTATGCAGGATGAGAGTGATCAATATGCAAGGCTCACCAAGATTTTTGTTGAGAGCTTTACCTTCAATAACACTCATTTCAGTCCCTCTGTTGCATTTAAAATTTATGATAGACCTTACACCATGGATCTGAAAAGATTTTGCAGAGTCATAGGTATTGCTCCATCTGGGACAGCAAGAAGAATTCAGGGCAACCTCCCGATCTACTGGAGCTTTACCGGGAGGTGACTTATGATGATGACCGTACAACGCAGCGTGGCAAGATAAGGAACATTCAACTCCCAGCCATTAGATATTTTACTTATTATCTTGCCACGAGTGTTCTTGCTAGAGAAAACACTAGTAACATTTCAAACTACCATTTAGCTTTTCTGGCTGCTGCACTTAAGGATAATAAAACTTATAACCTCGGTGCTTTGATTGCTCGTCGCCTTGCTGCAAAAGGACCAATCTTTGGAGGAATTATAGCTGCACGTGTTTTAGCTTATCTAGGCCTTCTGTTGATCCCAATGATGAGTGTTGACCCCACAAAGACTTGACCTTGCTGCTATGAAAGCCATCATTTTATTACACCTAACTCTCATGCAGGTTGTCTAGTTTAAAAGTTTTGTTTACTGACGGTCCGAAAAGGAAGTTCCTTTGCCGCAGCCTAGTTTGTTCAGTATTTTCAGGAAGCCTCTGTCACTTCAAAGGAGGAATTGGACGAGCATCTAGGTGCACTCAACTTCCACTCGCAGCACTACCCCGGCAGCAGCAACCCACGTACAGGCGCCCCTGAGGATTATACCGTGTACTACACCGGTGCATCCTCGAGCTCATATCAGGACGAGGAACCTTCTTCGTCATACACTGGAGGCGCCCCTGCGTGGCCCACATGGGATGATTGATCCCCACTTAGGCCAAAAGCCTAAGCTTGGGGGAGGTACACCGACATCTCACTCACTTTTATTCATATTCGGTCGGTACTTTGTATATCCATGTTTCAGTTTCTTTCTTTTTCGTTGTTGTTTCTTGTTTTGATTTTTTTTCCAAAACCCAAAAAGACCAAAAATATTTCTGTTATTTCTCTTTGTTTACCTCTGTGTACTTTTAGTACTGGTTTGCTTTATCTTTTAGCTTCGGTTTAGTATTCAAAAATCCAAAAAGATTTTGCTTTATTTGTTTGTTCCTTTCTTTGTTCGTTTCAAATCGAAAACCCAAAAATATTTGTTGTTCTTCTTCGTTTTGTATAGTTGTTGCAGAGTTCAACAGTCTTCCGTGACTCCATTGGAGCTTGGTTATCATTTCTATCATTCAAGCCACACAATGAAAAGCAATAATGACGATTATGACAACTCGAGTTGTGGTGAGAGGCTGGTATGAACTCTATTTGTTTTCATTTTTGTACATATACTCGCTCATGTGGACATGCTTAGCTGATTCGTATGAGGGGCAATGTTATTTAATGGATGCTGTAGTTCATGTTTTTCATATGATCAGTTTCCAATTCACTAATAGTATATAACATGTCATATAGATATTTGCTTGCATTTCTATTCATAAAAGGGTATGACATGGTGGTATCCTCCTCTGAATGATTCACTTGAATTGACTTGGCACATGCTCACGCATGCTCATGACTGAAAAACAAAAAGTCAATTAAGCCTTGATGATTTATTTTGCCTCAGAGTTCTAGTATCACTTTTATGCCTCGTTAATTTTATTCTGTCGCAAGCATGATTATGACGGTTAATACTCTCTTGATTGTCGCTTCCCAGTCTATTGCTAGCCTTCACTTGTACTGAGCGAGAATCTGCTCGTGCTTCCAAATCCTTAAAAACCAAGTTATTCCAAAGAGTCCACCAAAAATTATATGCATGGTATTTCGAACCATTCCAAGTAAATTTTCATGTGCTACCTTTAAAACACTTCAAAACACTTCTCATTTTGTGACACTGTTTTTAGCTCATGAGGACGGGGTGGATGTCTTTATGTCACCTGTCAAACAGACTTTACCACCGGACTAGCGGCATATACATCCGCTTATCCATTAATTTTGCAAAAGAGCTGGCAAATGGGGTGCCAGTCCCAATTAATTACAACTTTAAACCGCTTAATTCTCTTCACATTTTTGCCCTGATTTATCAGACAAGCAATGATACCAGTGAAATATCTGCATGTGTAAACAAAAGAGAAAAGAGGATGATCTGCCTTGCTGGTAGAAATAACGTCCTTCATGGAGCCGCTCTTAAAAGTCTGGTTGGCAGGGGTCATATTGTACTTTCCATTTTCTGATTCGTTGACAGAACAACCACCTCCCAAAACATATTTTTACCTCTGTTTTATAAATAAAAAGCTACTAGCACATGTTAATCCCTGCTTCCCTCTGCGAAGGGCCAATCTTTTATTTTTATGTTGAGTCACCATCCTTTCTTTGAGCACCTCTCGAGAGCATAACTGTCATTCTTAGTGTAATGTGCTTTGTCCCAGAATACGGTTAACTGTGGTATAACTTTGATGCTCTTATCTTTGATATTTTTACTTCTAGTCTTCACTTGAACTTCAGAGTGCCTTGGCATTTATGTTTTGCTCTAAAAATAAAGGCAAGCGAGATACCACTTTATCATATCTTTTATGAACATTGCAATCCTGCAGATAGATTTATTTCATGTTATTTATTCTTAGTGTGTTGGTATCTTTTCATAGTTCACATAGCTACTAGGTGGCATTATCTACATTCCTTATTATGAATTGCCTAAGTACTTGATCATATAGTGAGAATATTTACATCATATGAAGCAAATGTGTTCGTAAAGTTTCTTTTATCGCACTCAGTTGTTAACTGAATTGCTTGAACAAGCAATAAGCTAAGCTTGGGGAGTTGATACGTCTAAAACGTATCTACTTTCCCGAACACTTTTGCTTGTTGTTTTACCTCTAATTTGTGTGTTTTGAATGCAACTAACACGGACTAACGCTGTTTTCAGCAGAATTGCCCTGGTGTCTTGTTTTTGTGCAGAAAGTCAAGTTTCGGGAAAATCCCGAAATATCCAGTTCCTATTTTTCAAGAAGACACACGAGCCAGAAGACGAGACGAGGCGGCCACAGGGGCCCCACACCATGGGCCCGCGCGGCCAGAGGTGGCCGCGCCGGGGGTGGTGGGCCGCCTCGGTACCACCTCGCGTCCCCCTTTCGACTACTTAATCCCCTTGACCTAAAAACCCGAGGGGATCGACGCTTTTTCCAGAAACACTCCAGAGCTCCGCCGCCACCGAAAACCCTATTTCGGGATCAGAAACTCCGTTCTGGCACCCTGCCGGACGGGAATTGGAGGAGATCATCGCCATCATCATCACCGACGCCTCTCCATCAACCATCCATGATTCCCCCATCCATGTGTGAGTAATCCCCGCTGTAGGCTGAAGGGATGGTAGGGATTGGATGAGATCATTCATGTAATAGATATCAGATTGTTAGGGCATGGTCCTAGTATCCGTTTTTAGTACTTTATGTCATTGTTGCAACTTGTTATGCTTAATGCTTGACACTTAGGGCCCGAGTGCCATGATTTCAGATCTGAACATGTTATTGTATCATGAGGATAATTATTGTTTTAGATCATATCTGCAAGTTGTTTACACATATAATTGTCCGGAACCCGAGGCCCCAAAGTGACAACAATTGGGATAACTGGAGGGGATGGCTGTAATGTGAGGATCACATGTGTTCACGGAGTGTTAATGCTTTGCTCCGGTGCTTTATTAAAAGGAGCACCTTAATTACCAGTAGTTTCCCTTGAGCCCCGCTGCAAACGGGTGGTAGGACAGAAGATGTTGTGCAAGTTTCTCATTGCGAGCACGTACGACTAAATACAGGAACACATGCCTATGATTGATTATTACCTGGATACTTTATTATTATCTATCTGCAAATGCCCTACGCTGACTATTAATGAATTATTTTCCATGCAACGCCCGTTCATCCATCCCTATGCCTACAGTATTTAATCCTGGTCTACTACAATTATTACTGCTGCTTTATTTTACTGCTGCTATTATTTCACTACTGCTGCTAAAAACTGTTGCTAACTGATAAACTGTGTCGAGCAAGTCTATTTCCAGGTGCAGCTGAACTGACAATTCATCTGTTAAGGCTTATAAATATTCTTTGTCCCTTGTCGAATCAATAAATTTGGGTTTTACTTCCCGAAGACTGTT